>JAMPIV010000362.1:0-392500 GCA_024509875.1 Oreohelix idahoensis
GGTTACGTGCAGTCTTTGATATCTTACAATATTATACATAGGTAATTTTTAGTGCTTAAGGGAAAGTCATTATTGAGTTACTTCCCTTGAACTCCGCGGATAAATACATTTTACTGCGATTTATTCGTTGTTTGGGTAATAATAGATTGTTCTTGCTTCAGAATATCTATGGCCTGAATTTATGTGTATTGTTTGTCTGAGTAGGACGAGTCTGTCTTATATCTGTATATCTTTACATATCTAAGTCGAACTATATGTTCTGTTGTCTCTAGAGAGGTCAAAGGCTATTCGGCGGATGTGTCGCTTGAGTGGTGTGATTTGGCTTCGTCCTGATAGGGACTGTGTGTGTTTTGCTATGTCGGCTTGATGCCTTGAAAAAGTGATCTCAGTGGTTTTGGGGAAAGTGATAGTCGTCTAGACCTATCGTGTATGCTTTACCCCAGTGTTTATTCATCTTGCCAAGGAATGGCAGTTTCATATTCCCTCTACCAAGGTAATCAAAGATACTCTTATGAACTCTCGATCGAAGCCACCATTTTCGATAATTACGATTTGAATGTTTAAGAGAATATATTTGACTCGATGAAAACGACTTCGATTCCTAGCAGCACTATATTCTGTAGAATGCAGTCAATTGTTCATGATCACATCTACAGAGCAACGAAATGTTTTATGAATGACTAACTTTAGAACAGATTCATTATCTGTATCCAAACGTGAGTGACAGCTCACGAGTGAAGCCATCTTGGAACCAAAACATGTAGTGACTTTCAAGAAGAGAAAAGGGATGCCCGTATTATCGCTTGTTTAGTCCAGAGATCACTGCTACACATGAGAACCCGTTATTAGCGGTTCAATATTATTATATGGAAAAATATGTGCTGAACATTATGTTGAAGAATCGTCGCTAAACGAGATTAGGTTTAGAAGCCATCTGAAATATTGTTTATAAGCTGACGTGCTCAGTCAGTGAAGTCAGATGATATATGTATGGGCGATACTGAGTGCTTGGCTACTGACAGTCCATTATACCATTATTCTACATGAGTGCCCATGTAACATTGCAAGACCATTTATCCACTGTACTATGATGTATTATGGCAACCTGTGATTTGTCACTATCTGTGCTGTCGAGTGTGTACGTCCAATTAAACTTTAGAAAAGGTACACAGTCGTTGGTGTCGATGACTTCCAGTCATACATGAGTGTGAGAAAAGAACATTTGTCAACAACACGAACCCTTATCATCATTCGCACATTATACACTCCATCCATGTCTACACACCACTGCGTAGGTCAAGTTGACATTCCATACACTACAGTGGAGCAAACAACACCATAGAGATCTTATCAACTGATGATGATGATGCCTGTCTTCCCGCTAGGAGTGTTCTGGTGTACTTTATCAACATATATTATATCCAACTAAATATCAACTTTATCAACTGGTGGACCAGCTTTCTGGGTTTGACCTCGCAGAAGTTCAGAAGTCAACAGATTACCGATACCAGACCGTTTCCTGTGGCTGATACGACACACTTGCAGTATTGGTTTGCTCTTTGTCAACACTTCGTCACGTGACCTGTCAAGTGAATGCAGTATGTAGGTCAGCGTTGTTGACATTTTTTACATTAGACATTATAGAGTTTCACAGAACAGTTGGATCAATTCTTGTCAATGTTAACAGGAAGACAGTATTTGTGAACTAAGAAGTCCTATTTTCATCGATGGATCTTCTTGTTTTCCATATATGAACTTTAATATTTAAGGCCAGAATGTTTAATTGAATAAAGTGGCAGTTTGTTTGTTTTCATAAAAATAACTTTGCCATTACTGTAAAACTGAGCCTATTTTGCAACACATACTATCATACACATAATTTATATATATTTATGTTTACATGTTATTTGTTTGTATAGTATGTTAGTTTCTATGTCAGCGGGTTGTGTTTAAGGTTGGGCGGCGTCCTCACAACAGAATATCCCACGTCATAGAGGGTCCGTTGTGGGCGTTTTCTATAGGTGCAATTTTCTTGATTGAAAATTTGCTGCGACAACTGTTGCTTTTGTGTTAGCTGTGAAGTCTGTAATTATTGTTATTTTTGTAATATTTCTTTGTTCTTTAGTTTTGTTTTGATTTGTTTGTAATTTGTTGGTCTAACCTTTTCTATCTTTCAGTTCTATTCACAATTTATATTCATATATTGTGACGTCATTTGTGTTGTTATTCTTTGCAGATTCAGTGATTATTTTCATTGATTTCCCTATTTGATTTATTTTGATTTCTGCAAACGTTCTTGTATTGTCAGTCCTATTTGTACTTTATGTATTCTGTTGGTTGACATATGTTTTATATAGGTATATTTCATAAGACACAATTGCCTGTGCACTGCACTTGGATTATGGTATAAACCAGTACCTGATTATTATTACTATTATACAAGACCTTATTAAAGGCTTGTGACCCACAGATATTGGGATAGTATACTGATTAATCAAGTCATTGAGAACTTGTGGTATTATTATTGATTCAGGTGATTAGTATTATTGTTAGACATCATGTCTACTTTAGATTACTTCATTACACAAGGGAAAGCCCTTGATAAGACTGGTCAACAATTAGAACAATGGGCAGTTGCTCAATATGACAAAGCATTAGCTGCAGAAGAGAAAAGATTAGCTGCAGAAGAGAAAAGATTAGCTGCAGAAGAAAGAAAAGCTATGGCGGAAGAGAAAAGATTAGAAAAAGAAGCTGAGGCTGCTGCTGAACAAAAGAAATTGCAGATGCAGGTAGAGGAAAGGAGATTTGAAGCTGAACAAAAAAAATTGGAAAGAGAAGCTGCGGCTGAACAAAAAAGATTAGACAGTGAAGCTGAACAAAAAAGATTAGACAGTGAAGCTGAACAAAAAAGATTAGACAGGGAAGCTGAACAAAAAAAATTAGAAAGAGAAGCTGCGGCTGAACAAAAAAGATTAGACAGTGAAGCTGAACAAAAAAGATTAGACAGTGAGCTGAACAAAAAAGATTAGACAGGGAAGCTGAACAAAAAAGATTAGATGCTGAAGAGAAAAAAGCAATAAGAGAACATGAATTTGAGTTGGAGAAATTGAGATTGACAAGTATGAGTAATGTTAATCAGGCATCTAGTGGTAATGGTAAACCTTCTACTTACAAGGTTAAGGTTCCACCGTTCAATCAGTCCAGTGACGATATTACATTCTGGCTGGATAGATTTGAACGTTCTTGTCGTACACATAATGTGGATAAATCACAATACGCTAATCAATTATCAGAAAACTTGAAAGGTGAATCTTTGACTAGATTATGCCTTGTAGGAGAAGCAGATAAGGATAATTATGATGTCATTAGGGCGGCTTTGATAAAAAAATATCAGCTAAGTGAGGAAGGCTATCGCCTTTTATTTAAGACGATGGTACCTGAGACGGGTGTAGAATTCTCAGAATTCACTGCAAAGGCACGTCTCACAGTTGATCGTTGGATTGAGCTTTCCAAAACAGAAAAAACGTATGAAGGACTTATGGATTTGTTGCTCAGAGATAAGATTATGTCATGTGTGAACAAACCTTTCCTTGAATTTATACATGAGCGTAAACCCAAATCTCTAAAAGAAATGGAAGAATATTGTTCCCAATATGTCACTGCACACCCCGACGTGACTTTTGGCAACACTAAGATTAAGGAGAGTATGCCAGTTGCTTCAGCAACACCATACAATCCCAATTATTCACACAGATTTCAGGGACCTCAAAACAGATTTGATAAAAAAGGTAACCATAATAGTTATCAAAACCAAGGTAACCAATCATTTCAGGGTTCTTCTTCAAAGAACTGGAGACGACCTGATAGCTCTCGACACAGGGGTGGTCATAATTATAGGAATTTCCGTAGAGGAAGTAATTATAGAAACTATCAGGGTTATCCGTCTTGGAGTCAACAAGATCATAATTACAGAGATACTCATTATAATGAATATGATAATGGTAACCAAGGGAACTATGACTCAAACCCAAATAGGGGTTACAATAGAGGTAACAATAACTACAGAGGTGATAATAACCGAGGTAGATCTCAAAACAAAAGACATAAACCACATTTTCAGGCAAACTCTGCACAACAAGAGTCCCATGAAGCCTATAAACAGAGTAAAGATAATAATGATGCTAGTAATATGGCATGTGCCGCTTTTGATTTTGGGAGAGCATCTCAGTGCCCCCAATGCAAAACGTTATTTGAGCCAACCACAGTGTCTACTTTAAGCTGTGGCCATCCTCTTCCTGCTCTTCCAGCATCAGTCGCGCATGATGGAAGAGGTTCTCTTGTCTTACATAAGGGTTTAGTGAATAACAATCCAGTCTCTGTGCTATTTGATTCTGGATGCACCACAATTGGTGTTAGGCAGTCACTCGTAGATCCTTCCCGTGCCACTGGACAAGTAGTCAAATGTGTAACATTTGGCGGCACATTAGAGAAATACTCTACTGCTATCATTAGGATTGCTACTCCTTTCTTTACAGGAGATGTACACGCATGTCTTCTTCCGAATCCGATCGCTGACCTCATCATCGGTCGCATTCATGGAGTCAAGGAATGCACTCCGCAACAAATTTCCACGTGGGAAAGGCAAAACATGCAGATTGCTAACGCTGTAGTCACTAGAGCTCAGGCTCTTAATATGCCTCAAACTTCATCTACTGAAGATAATGAAGTGCATAACCAAGATAATCCCTTGGTAATTTCTCGTGACTCGTTTATAAAACAGCAAGAAGATGATCCCACTCTGAAGAAATTCTTCATTCTTGCAACTAAAGGTGATCCGAATAAAGACACAAGTCGTAAATCGTGGATTACAAAGAAGAATGGCGTACTTGTACGTATGGTTCAAGACTCCATTACGTCAAGTCATTCTCAAATCCTGGTTCCCAAGAATTTGAGAGTTAAAATTTTGCAGCACGCTCACGACTCTCAGTGTGCTGGACACATGGGTTTTTCCCGTACTAAGTCAAGAGTCCTTGCGGCTTTCTTTTGGCCATTGGTAAACAAGGACATACGGATTTATTGTCGATCTTGTAAAGTATGTCAGGAAGTTAAATCCAAAGGTCCACGGCATGCTGCACCCATTCAGGCGGCGGACATTCCTATTCGGCCGTTTCAAAAAATGGCCATAGACATTATTGGTCCATTTAAGATCAAGTCTGCCAGAGGACATCAGTTTATCTTGACGTGTGTTGATATGTGCACACGTTGGCCAGAGGCTATTCCTCTGAAGAGCATTACTACTGCTGATATTGCAGATGCTCTTTGGCTTATATTTTCTCGTCTGGGGTTCCCCGGAGAGATATTGTCAGACCATGGCACCCAACTAATATCAGATACCATGTCTCAAGTAATGTCTACTCTGCAGATAGATAGATCTTTAAGTAGTATCTACCATCCAATGTCTAATGGTATGGTCGAACGCCTTAATAGAACACTTAAAAACTTACTGGGGAAGATAACTGAGGATCATCCTCAAGACTGGGACAGAGTTTTACCTGCGGCCCTCTTCGCTTACAGAGAGGTACCCAATGAACATACGGGATTTTCTCCCTTTGAACTCGTCTTTGGCGCGCGTCCGCGTGGCCCTATGTCGTTGCTTCACGATCTCATAACATCTGACAATATTGACGATGACACAAAGTCATCCTACGAATATGTCATCGCGTTGAGACAAAAGATTATCGAAGCATGCAAATTAGCAACTTCTTCTTCTGAATTTGCGAAACAGAAGGCAAGGCAATTTGCCAATAAGAAGAGATGCTTACGACAACTTTGTCCTGGTGACAAAGCATTTGTATTACTACCTTGTAGGGAAAACAGATTACTTATTTCTTGGAAAGGTCCGTACGATATAATATCGAAAATTTCCGATGTCGACTATATTGTCGATATTGATGGGAAGCATAAAACCTTCCACATCAATATGCTTACTGAATTCCATGAACGTCCGGATTATTTGCAACCCATTTTCCAAGCAACGGACAATTCTCCAGTACAACATGGTCATTACTCATCACTGTCCGTGATACAGGATGAGGAAACAAGTTTTTCAGATGTAAATCTTCCTCTTCCAATGATCCCACTTCATTCCAGTGAATCATGGAAGAACGTTACTGTCTCTCCTGATTTGTCTCTAGGAGAACAGCGACAAGTTTCAACTATGTTGCAAACATTTCAGGATGTACTCACTGACATCCCTGGACAAACGAATGTCATTCAACATGACATTGTTCTAACTGACCATACTCCTATTAGGGTTAGACCTTATCCTATACCTATACATTTTCAAGCACAGGTCGAGAAAGAGTTGGATGAGATGATAGATTTGAAAATAATCGAACCATCCACCTCTGCATATTCTTCGCCGATGGTTATTGTGCGTAAAAAAGACAATAACATACGTCTTTGCGTTGACTATCGAAAATTGAATCAAGTAACGAAGTTCGATGCCGAACCTATGCCTTTACTGGAAGAGCTACTTACTCGACTCTCCAAATCTCATTTTTTCACTAAACTTGATTTGTCTAAAGGATATTGGCAAGTTCCTTTATCTGAACGCGCCAAACCTCTCACGGCTTTTTCAACACCTAGAGGTTTGTTCCAATGGAATTTTATGCCTTTCGGTCTTATGAACGCACCAGCTACGTTCGTACGCATGATGCGCCGAATCCTATCTTATCGGTCAGATGTCATTGCATATCTAGACGACATCTGTCTTTTCAGCGATACTTGGGAAGATCACTATTCAGGGTTAGATGAATTGCTGTCTACTTTGCGTGAGCACAACCTGACAGCGAAACCCTCTAAAGCCTATATTGGTTTTAGCGAAATTTCTTTCCTAGGCCACCGAGTTGGTCATGGTTTCCTAAAGACAGAGGACCATAATACTAGTAAGATACTTAACATCTCAATCCCTAAGACTAAAAAACAGGTGAGAAGTCTGTTAGGTCTTATTCAATTTTATGGCAGATTCATTCAGAATCTATCCTCTATCATGGCACCTCTCTCAACACTTCTAAAGAAAGGTTCGCCTAATGTGGTCCACTGGTCTCAGGAATGCCAATGCTCTCTGGATAAGATTAAAACACTGTTTTCAACACCACCTATTTTAGTGCTACCCACTAAAGATAAGACATTCGTTCTTCGTAGTGACGCTTCATCCACTGGGATTGGAGCGGCACTAATGCAAGAGTACTCTGGAACTCTGCATCCTGTAATGTATATTTCCAGAAAACTTAATGCGGCAGAAAGGAATTATTCGGTTTTAGACCGTGAGCTATTAGCTATGGTTTGGTCGATCCTCAAACTACAGAGATTCCTTCTAGGCGCACATTTCATAGTAGAAACCGACCAAAAAGCTCTTACTGCTATACAGAGTAAGAATTTGAAGAGCTCGAGGTCTACTCGATATGCAATTGCTCTTCAACCTTTTCATTTCTCTGTGCGAGCTATTCGTGGATCAGATAATGTGATGGCAGACATTCTGTCAAGATGCCCACATGATTCCACATAACTATTAGGGCTTAGACTTCTTGATATGTCTAGTTCTATAGTAGTTCCTTTTCTATATCATGATAGATACACATTTGTAATTTAATAATATAATGATTGTATCACTACATAGCGGTTCATGATGTTTATTCACCGCTGTGCTTTGATGATTTTTTCTTCATAAATCATAAATTTAAGATATCTAATACGAAATGATGATATGAATTTTTTAGGCATTGTGTAATTGCCAGAATTGTATTATACTTTGATGACACCTTCCTGGAAAAATATACTTGTAGAGAAATAATTTCTCTCAGTTTATGAGACACATTCTCACCAGTCGCTCCATAAGTCGACTTAGCCTCATATTAGGCGTTATAGGTATTCCTGATATTTTCATCTGCGCATTATTCATGCGTTGTGAGCCTATTGTACGTTGCTCCTAGATGTATTTCAAAAAAAAAAAAAATGTTCCATTTTTTTTTTCCCGGGAGGTGTGGTAAGACTGTTACGTGCAGTCTTTGATATCTTACAATATTATACATAGGTAATTTTTTAGTGCTTAAGGGAAAGTCATTATTGAGTTACTTCCCTTGAACTCCGCGGATAAATCCATTTTACTGCGATTTATTCGTTGTTTGGGTAATAATAGATTGTTCTTGCTTCAGAATATCTATGGCCTGAATTTATGTGTATTGTTTGTCTGAGTAGGACGAGTCTGTCTTATATCTGTATATCTTTACATATCTAAGTCGAACTATATGTTCTGTTGTCTCTAGAGAGGTCAAAGGCTATTCGGCGGATGTGTCGCTAGAGTGTGGTGTGATTTGGCTTCGTCCTGATAGGGACTGTGTGTGTTTTCTATGTCGGCTTGTCGCCGGGAAAAAGTGATCTCAGTATTTTGGGGAAAGTGATAGTCGTCTAGACCTATCGTGTATGCTTTACCCCAGTGTTTATTCATCTTGCCAAGGAATGGCCGTTTCATATTCCTCTACCAAGGTAATCAAAGATACTCTTATGAACTCTCGATCGAAGCCACCATTTTCGATAATTACGATTTGAATGTTTAAGAGAATATATTTGACTCGATGAAAAACGACTTCGATTCCTAGCAGCACTATATTCTGTAGAATGCAGTCTATTGTTCATGATCAAATCTACAGAGCAACGAAATGTTGTATGAATGACTAACTTTAGAACAGATTCATTATCTGTATTCAAACGTGAGTGACAGTTCACGAGTGAAGCCATCTTGGAACCAAAACATGTAGGACTTTCAAGAAGAGAAAAGGGATGCCCGTATTATCGCTTGATCAGTCCAGAGATCACTGCTACACATGAGAACCCATTGTTAGCGGTTCAATATTATTATATGGAAAAATATGTGCTGAACATTATGTTGAAGAATCGTCGCTAAACGAGATTAGGTTTAGAAGCCATCTGAAATATTGTTTATAAGCTGACGTGCTCAGTCAGTGAAGTCAGATGATATATGTATGGGCGATACTGAGTGCTTGGCTACTGACAGTCCATTATACCATTATTCTACATGAGTGCCCATGTAACATTGCAAGACCATTTGTCCACTGTACTATGATGTATTATGGCAACCTGTGATTTGTCACTATCTGTGCTGTCGAGTGTGTACGTCCAATTAAACTTTAGAAAAGGTACACAGTCGTTGGTGTCGATGACTTCCGGTCATACATGAGTGTGAGAAGAGAACATTTGTCAACAACACGAACCCTTATCATCATTCGCACATTATACACTCCATCCATGTCTACACAACACTGCGTAGGTCAAGTTGACATTCCATACACTACAGTGGGGCAGGCAACACCATAGGGATCTTGTCAACTGATGATGATAGACGCCTGTCTTCCCGCCTAGGAGTGTTCTGGTGTACTTTATCAACATATATTATATCCAACTAAATATCAACTTTATCATACAGCAATTGTTATGAAGCAAGTACTCACTGGGGTTCTTTAGAAATAGTCACCATAGGCATTCAGACACGCATCCCACTGATTGGGTAGACGGCGGATGCCGTCCGAGAAAAATTACTTTGGTTGCTTATTGAAACATTTGGTCACCGAGGCCCTGACGTCTGCATCAGAGTCGAATCGTTGTCCCTTTAGAGATTTTTTTAAGGGTCCCAACAAATGAAAGTCACATGGTGACAGATCGGGGCTGTAGGCTGGGTGTGGCAGAACTTCCCACCTTTTCCTTGCTAACGTTTCCTGCACAATGTTCACAACATGTGGACGAGCATTGTCGTGCAACAGAAACACAACACGCGAAAGCATGCCGGGTCATTTATTCTTGGTGGCTGTATGCAGGTTGTCTAGTGTGTCTTTGTAGCGTATAGAATTGATGTTCACGCCAGGCTCTTTAAAGTCTACCAATAGAACCCCTTCATGGTCAAAAAATGCGGTCAGCATAACCTTACCGGCGGAAATCTGTGACTTGAATTTTTTGGGTTTTGGTGATCCGGGATGTTTCCATTGCATGCTCGCTGATTTGCTGCACAGCTCAAAGTGGTGGCACCACGACTCATCGCCTGCCACTATGAGCAACAGAAATGCATCACCCTCCTCTTCGTAATGCAGCAGGTGGTTCAAACTCCATCCCATGCGTTCTTCCTTATGGTGATCGACCTTGGACGGATTCCTTATCACACCGGCCATTATTTTAACGGTCTGCAGCACAACCAATGAATACTAGGAGAATGAACACTTACACACTTGTACATTCATATGGGCTTATTACGTCAGGTGTGATGTCATCATGCTCCTCCTACGAATGTCCACTAGGCGCAGCACGGTCGGGTTTCATTTGAACACACCTCGTACATACATTGTAAATGCCAATTGTCAAATATACCCAGATTAATGCAGATTTTGAAAAAAAAATACCCAGATACAAGCCAAAAAACCCAGATCTAGTTAAAAAAAAACCCAGCTGTGGCAACACTGTCTATTACTGTAATTGCCAGAATTTGCTGTAGGCATTGTCCCTCCTGCCATGAGTAGTACCACAACCACCCGATGAAAACACCCAGACTAGTCAGGACGATTCACACCAGGAAAATCAATGGCGGCAGCAAGAATCAAAACGAAAGCCGAGTCAACAACCATGTAGTAAAGCAACACATGTTATAATTGGCGACTCTCTCCTAAAAGGCATATACAATGATCGGATGTCTGCTACTAAAGAGGAAACTGTCTCAGTTTTAGCGATACCTGGAGCTGGAACTGAAAGATTAATTGATAGAATTAATAGGTTCGACATACATCATAACATTACAAGAACAACAGTACATGTAGGGATCAACGACATAATGAATGGACACAGCGTTAGCCCTTCGGCGATTTCCAAACTGACCACTACAATAAAACAAAAATTTCCTAACACCTCCATTTTTATGTCATCCATTATTCCACCTTGCTATGGCTTCCAACGTCGCGTAGCCGACATCAACAACAAGTCACTCCAGAGCTATTGTGAACACAACAACATTGGCTATATCAACAACACTCCTTTCTTCACAAGCAACTCTGGAGCACCAAAGAAACGCCTTTACATAGATCAAATACATACATCAAAACTAGGTAGCAGCATCCTAGCAAAAAACATCAAGTACCCGCAGCGAACGCAACACGACAACCCACCAGACACAAAGAACACAAACCGATCTACCATGAGATCAGCCCTTCATGAAAATGCACAACACACCTTACCCGCCCCTCAAAGAAGTGCTCCCATAACCAACAAATTACCTAACCACAAACAGAACGCCACCTACAGCCAGGAAGCCGAACGTTACAATGTTATGTTTCCTCCACTACCTATAAGACAGTTCAACAAGCAGTGCCACAATGTCCCAGACCCAAAAATCTCCTACAAGTGTTGGAACCATTACAGACGAAATCTACAGTCGTCATGCTTCCTCCCGTAGCCTTCCTGGTCGTGCTCAGTGGAACCCAGAACTTGGCTACCTGATGCAATTCAGTCCTGCATCACTCAGCCAAGCACTAATGATGTCTGTGCAACGCGGGCCCTACTATTTACCTGACAGAGACATCCAATATTGATGATGAATCCACTCATTTTTTATTTTTTTTAAATTTATTTTATTTTTATTGACAATCCCTGCGACCAAAGCCGTATCTCTCTTGAAAAATTAGTTGATTACTGTGACGCATAAAGTAATAAGTACTTTGTTACTTTCTCATAACACTAATTTCATTGGCTACAGGCCTCCGACAGTTTTTTCATAATTTGCAAGATTTTATTTTATTGTATTTTATTTACTTTTTTAATTCGTATTCTCTCAGTGTTGCTTAATTACTGTGTTAAAATTTTAGTGTTGTGGTGTGAAAACGTGCGTGCCTACTGTTGTGTGACTATTTTAATATACTACTGACAATTTCAGTTAATTGTAATTTTTTAGCAATACTTGTACCAAGTGTTCGTACGTTAAGTACTAACATTTGTATTTTCACTTACGTGGTGACGTTAATTAGTTTAAATTTTCGTGGGTTTCGTATTCAAAATTGCTTTTGTTATTTTCCTTTTTAAACCACTCGCCAAAATAAAATGCATACCTATCAGACACAATGGCTAATTAAGGATGGTCTACGGCTGGGCCACCTGAACATTTACCATTTATTAGGCAAACTTCCTGAGCTTACACAAATTGTGAATAAAAATTTTCATGTTTTTGGACTTTCCGAAAGTCGTTTAAACGACAAAATATCAGATGATGAAATTGCCCTAAATGGCTTTAAAACAGTTCGGCGAGACTCGAGTAGAAAGCTAGAAACAGGTATAGTAGTATATATTTCCAATTCTATTAGTTATCACCACAGAAGCGATTTAGAGACAGCAGAGACCGAGTGCATATGGTTAGAAATAAAACTACCAGCTCAGGGACAATTTCTAGTCGAGTATCTTTATAGAAATCCCAGTGCAGGAGCCATCTGGTATGAAGATTTCACCACTATGATGGATAAAGTATTTACCACTGCCAAAGAAATTATTCTTCTAGGCGATTTCAACATCGACATGCACAACACAAACCAAACGTGGGAAAACATCATACTATCTTACAACCTAAAACAAATAGTCAACCAGCCTACCAGGGTAACAAATGCATCATCCACAACAATTGACCACATCTACGTCACCTGTGCAAAAAACATTATAGAATGCTCTGTTCCTACTGTCGCGATGAGTGACCACTATCCTATATGTTGCACGTGGTCAAAGAATAAATATAAAGCTCCAAGAAATAAACATATCAGTATTAAATTTAGAAGTTTTAAAAATTTCAACCGTGAACTATTTTTACATGATTTGCGAACTGCACCTCTTGCCAGTGTTTACCAGCTTTCTGATCCCGATGACGCCATTGCCCATTGGATATGTATCTTTCTTTGTGTGTTTGATAACCACGCACCAACTAAAGAAGTTCGTGTGAAACGACAGGTCAAATCTCCTTGGATCACACAAGCAGTGCTAGACACCATGAGGCAGAGAGATCAAGCTCACAAAAACAAGGACTTTAACATATACAGAGCACAGAGGAACAACGTGCAATATTTAATTCGTAGAGAAAAAAAAAATTACTTTAAAAATTTGGTTCAAAACAAAACAAACAGTAAAGATATATGGAAAGCAATCAATACCTTAGCGAACAAGCGAAATCTGTCAGTCTCGTCAACTCCTAATACTTCATTTACTTCCACAGACTTCAGCAATTACCTTCAGGCAGAAATAAACAGTCTTAAATCTACAATACCAAATTCACCTTGTGACTTAGGCAGGCTGTCAGTATTTTGTGAGAACAAATGTACCAACACAATCCCATCCAACATTCCGTTTATGACAGTTAATGAAGTGTATAACTATCTTCTAGTTTAATTGGACGTACACACTCGACAGCACAGATAGTGACAAATCACAGGTTGCCATAATACATCATAGTACAGTGGACAAATGGTCTTGCAATGTTACATGGGCACTCATGTAGAATAATTGTATAATGGACTGTCAGTAGCCAAGCACTCAGTATCGCCCATACATATATCATCTGACTTCACTGACTGAGCACGTCAGCTTATAAACAATATTTCAGATGGCTTCTAAACCTAATCTCGTCTAGCGACGATTCTTCAACATAATGTTCAGCACATATTTTTCCATATAATAATATTGAACCGCTAGCAATGGGTTCTCATGTGTAGCAGTGATCTCTGGACTGATCAAGCGATAATACGGGCATCCCTTTTCTCTTCTTGAAAGTCACTACATGTTTTGGTTCCAAGATGGCTTCACTCGTGAGCTGTCACTCACGTTTGGATACAGATAATGAATCTGTCCTAAAGTTAGTCATTCATAAAACATTTCATTGCTCTGTAGATTTGATCATGAACAATTGACTGCAATCTACAGGATATAGTGCTGCTAGGAATCGAAGTCGTTTTCATCGAGTCAAATATATTCTCTTAGACATTCAAATCGTAACTATCGAAAATGGTGGCTTCGATCGAGAGTTCATAAGAGTATCTTTGATTACCTTGGTATAGGAAATATGAAACTGCCATTCCTTGGCAATACGAATAAACACTGGGGTAAAGCATACACGATAGGTTTAGACGACTATCACCTTCCCCACAAATACTGAGATCACTTTTTCCCCGGCGACAGGCCGACATGGAAAAACACAGTCCCTATCAGGACGAAGCCAAATCACACCACACTCTAGCGACACATCCGCCGAATAGCCTTCGACCTCTCTAGAGACAACAGAACATATAGTTCGACTTAGATATGTAAAGATATACAGATATAAGACAGACTCGTCCTACTCAGACAAACAATACACATAAATTCAGGCCATAGATATTCTGAAGCAAGAACAATCTATTATTACCCAAACAACGAATAAATCGCAGTAAAATGGATTTATCCGCGGAGTTTGATCGAAAGAGCCGACACAACTTTCAAGGGAAGTAACTCAATAATGACTTTCCCTTAAGCACTATTTTGCTTTCAAAATATTTGCGAAGATAACAAGAATACCAATGTATAATATTGTAAGATATCAAAGACTGCACGTAACAGTCTTACCACACCTCCCGGGAAAAAAAAAATGGAACATTTTTTTTTTTTTTGAAATACATCTAGGAGCAACGTACAATAGGCTCACAACGCATGAATAATGCGCAGATGAAAATATCAGGAATACCTATAACGCCTAATATGAGGCTAAGTCGACTTATGGAGCGACTGGTGAGAATGTGTCTCATAAACTGAGAGAAATTATTTCTCTACAAGTATATTTTTCCAGGAAGGTGTCATCAAAGTATAATACAATTCTGGCAATTACACAATGCCTAAAAAATTCATATCATCATTTCGTATTAGATATCTTAAATTTATGATTTATGAAGAAAAAATCATCAAAGCACAGCGGTGAATAAACATCAATGAACCGCTATGTAGTGATACAATCATTATATTATTAAATTACAAATGTGTATCTATCATGATATAGAAAAGGAACTACTATAGAACTAGACATATCAAGAAGTCTAAGCCCTAATAGTTATGTGGAATCATGTGGGCATCTTGACAGAATGTCTGCCATCACATTATCTGATCCACGAATAGCTCGCACAGAGAAATGAAAAGGTTGAAGAGCAATTGCATATCGAGTAGACCTCGAGCTCTTCAAATTCTTACTCTGTATAGCAGTAAGAGCTTTTTGGTCGGTTTCTACTATGAAATGTGCGCCTAGAAGGAATCTCTGTAGTTTGAGGATCGACCAAACCATAGCTAATAGCTCACGGTCTAAAACCGAATAATTCCTTTCTGCCGCATTAAGTTTTCTGGAAATATACATTACAGGATGCAGAGTTCCAGAGTACTCTTGCATTAGTGCCGCTCCAATCCCAGTGGATGAAGCGTCACTACGAAGAACGAATGTCTTATCTTTAGTGGGTAGCACTAAAATAGGTGGTGTTGAAAACAGTGTTTTAATCTTATCCAGAGAGCATTGGCATTCCTGAGACCAGTGGACCACATTAGGCGAACCTTTCTTTAGAAGTGTTGAGAGAGGTGCCATGATAGAGGATAGATTCTGAATGAATCTGCCATAAAATTGAATAAGACCTAACAGACTTCTCACCTGTTTTTTAGTCTTAGGGATTGAGATGTTAAGTATCTTACTAGTATTATGGTCCTCTGTCTTTAGGAAACCATGACCAACTCGGTGGCCTAGGAAAGAAATTTCGCTAAAACCAATATAGGCTTTAGAGGGTTTCGCTGTCAGGTTGTGCTCACGCAAAGTAGACAGCAATTCATCTAACCCTGAATAGTGATCTTCCCAAGTATCGCTGAAAAGACAGATGTCGTCTAGATATGCAATGACATCTGACCGATAAGATAGGATTCGGCGCATCATGCGTACGAACGTAGCTGGTGCGTTCATAAGACCGAAAGGCATAAAATTCCATTGGAACAAACCTCTAGGTGTTGAAAAAGCCGTGAGAGGTTTGGCGCGTTCAGATAAAGGAACTTGCCAATATCCTTTAGACAAATCAAGTTTAGTGAAAAAATGAGATTTGGAGAGTCGAGTAAGTAGCTCTTCCAGTAAAGGCATAGGTTCGGCATCGAACTTCGTTACTTGATTCAATTTTCGATAGTCAACGCAAAGACGTATGTTATTGTCTTTTTTACGCACAATAACCATCGGCGAAGAATATGCAGAGGTGGATGGTTCGATTATTTTCAAATCTATCATCTCATCCAACTCTTTCTCGACCTGTGCTTGAAAATGTATAGGTATAGGATAAGGTCTAACCCTAATAGGAGTATGGTCAGTTAGAACAATGTCATGTTGAATGACATTCGTTTGTCCAGGGATGTCAGTGAGTACATCCTGAAATGTTTGCAACATAGTTGAAACTTGTCGCTGTTCTCCTAGAGACAAATCAGGAGAGACAGTAACGTTCTTCCATGATTCACTGGAATGAAGTGGGATCATTGGAAGAGGAAGATTTACATCTGAAAAACTTGTTTCCTCATCCTGTATCACGGACAGTGATGAGTAATGACCATGTTGTACTGGAGAATTGTCCGTTGCTTGGAAAATGGGTTGCAAATAATCCGGACGTTCATGGAATTCAGTAAGCATATTGATGTGGAAGGTTTTATGCTTCCCATCAATATCGACAATATAGTCGACATCGGAAATTTTCGATATTATATCGTACGGACCTTTCCAAGAAATAAGTAATCTGTTTTCCCTACAAGGTAGTAATACAAATGCTTTGTCACCAGGACAAAGTTGTCGTAAGCATCTCTTCTTATTGGCAAATTGCCTTGCCTTCTGTTTCGCAAATTCAGAAGAAGAAGTTGCTAATTTGCATGCTTCGATAATTTTTTGTCTCAACGCGATGACATATTCGTAGGATGACTTTGTGTCATCGTCAATATTGTCAGATGTTATGAGATCGTGAAGCAACGACATAGGGCCACGCGGACGCGCGCCAAAGACGAGTTCAAAGGGAGAAAATCCCGTATGTTCATTGGGTACCTCTCTGTAAGCGAAGAGGGCCGCAGGTAAAACTCTGTCCCAGTCTTGAGGATGATCCTCAGTTATCTTCCCCAGTAAGTTTTTAAGTGTTCTATTAAGGCGTTCGACCATACCATTAGACATTGGATGGTAGATACTACTTAAAGATCTATCTATCTGCAGAGTAGACATTACTTGAGACATGGTATCTGATATTAGTTGGGTGCCATGGTCTGACAATATCTCTCCGGGGAACCCCAGACGAGAAAATATAAGCCAAAGAGCATCTGCAATATCAGCAGTAGTAATGCTCTTCAGAGGAATAGCCTCTGGCCAACGTGTGCACATATCAACACACGTCAAGATAAACTGATGTCCTCTGGCAGACTTGATCTTAAATGGACCAATAATGTCTATGGCCATTTTTTGAAACGGCCGAATAGGAATGTCCGCCGCCTGAATGGGTGCAGCATGCCGTGGACCTTTGGATTTAACTTCCTGACATACTTTACAAGATCGACAATAAATCCGTATGTCCTTGTTTACCAATGGCCAAAAGAAAGCCGCAAGGACTCTTGACTTAGTACGGGAAAAACCCATGTGTCCAGCACACTGAGAGTCGTGAGCGTGCTGCAAAATTTTAACTCTCAAATTCTTGGGAACCAGGATTTGAGAATGACTTGACGTAATGGAGTCTTGAACCATACGTACAAGTACGCCATTCTTCTTTGTAATCCACGATTTACGACTTGTGTCTTTATTCGGATCACCTTTAGTTGCAAGAATGAAGAATTTCTTCAGAGTGGGATCATCTTCTTGCTGTTTTATAAACGAGTCACGAGAAATTACCAAGGGATTATCTTGGTTATGCACTTCATTATCTTCAGTAGATGAAGTTTGAGGCATATTAAGAGCCTGAGCTCTAGTGACTACAGCGTTAGCAATCTGCATGTTTTGCCTTTCCCACGTGGAAATTTGTTGCGGAGTGCATTCCTTGACTCCATGAATGCGACCGATGATGAGGTCAGCGATCGGATTCGGAAGAAGACATGCGTGTACATCTCCTGTAAAGAAAGGAGTAGCAATCCTAATGATAGCAGTAGAGTATTTCTCTAATGTGCCGCCAAATGTTACACATTTGACTACTTGTCCAGTGGCACGGGAAGGATCTACGAGTGACTGCCTAACACCAATTGTGGTGCATCCAGAATCAAATAGCACAGAGACTGGATTGTTATTCACTAAACCCTTATGTAAGACAAGAGAACCTCTTCCATCATGCGCGACTGATGCTGAAGAGCAGGAAGAGGATGGCCACAGCTTAAAGTAGACACTGTGGTTGGCTCAAATAACGTTTTGCATTGGGGGCACTGAGATGCTCTCCCAAAATCAAAAGCGGCACATGCCATATTACTAGCATCATTATTATCTTTACTCTGTTTATAGGCTTCATGGGACTCTTGTTGTGCAGAGTTTGCCTGAAAATGTGGTTTATGTCTTTTGTTTTGAGATCTACCTCGGTTATTATCACCTCTGTAGTTATTGTTACCTCTATTGTAACCCCTATTTGGGTTTGAGTCATAGTTCCCTTGGTTACCATTATCATATTCATTATAATGAGTATCTCTGTAATTATGATCTTGTTGACTCCAAGACGGATAACCCTGATAGTTTCTATAATTACTTCCTCTACGGAAATTCCTATAATTATGACCACCCCTGTGTCGAGAGCTATCAGGTCGTCTCCAGTTCTTTGAAGAAGAACCCTGAAATGATTGGTTACCTTGGTTTTGATAACTATTATGGTTACCTTTTTTATCAAATCTGTTTTGAGGTCCCTGAAATCTGTGTGAATAATTGGGATTGTATGGTGTTGCTGAAGCAACTGGCATACTCTCCTTAATCTTAGTGTTGCCAAAAGTCACGTCGGGGTGTGCAGTGACATATTGGGAACAATATTCTTCCATTTCTTTTAGAGATTTGGGTTTACGCTCATGTATAAATTCAAGGAAAGGTTTGTTCACACATGACATAATCTTATCTCTGAGCAACAAATCCATAAGTCCTTCATACGTTTTTTCTGTTTTGGAAAGCTCAATCCAACGATCAACTGTGAGACGTGCCTTTGCAGTGAATTCTGAGAATTCTACACCCGTCTCAGGTACCATCGTTTTAAATAAAAGGCGATAGCCTTCCTCACTTAGCTGATATTTTTTTATCAAAGCCGCCCTAATGACATCATAATTATCCTTATCTGCTTCTCCTACAAGGCATAATCTAGTCAAAGATTCACCTTTCAAGTTTTCTGATAATTGATTAGCGTATTGTGATTTATCCACATTATGTGTACGACAAGAACGTTCAAATCTATCCAGCCAGAATGTAATATCGTCACTGGACTGATTGAACGGTGGAACCTTAACCTTGTAAGTAGAAGGTTTACCATTACCACTAGATGCCTGATTAACATTACTCATACATGTCAATCTCAATTTCTCCAACTCAAATTCATGTTCTCTTATTGCTTTTTTTTCTTCAGCCTCTCTGTCTAATCTTTTTTGTTCAGCTTCCCTGTCTAATCTTTTTTGTTCAGCTTCCCTGTCTAATCTTTTTTGTTCAGCTTCACTGTCTAATCTTTTTTGTTCAGCCGCAGCTTCTCTTTCCAATTTTTTTTGTTCAGCTTCAAATCTCCTTTCCTCTACCTGCATCTGCAATTTCTTTTGTTCAGCAGCAGCCTCAGCTTCTCTTTCTAATCTTTTTTCTTCCGCCATAGCTTTTCTTTCTTCTGCAGCTAATCTTTTCTCTTCTGCCATAGCTCTTCTCTCTTCTGCAGCTAATGCTTTGTCATATTGAGCAACTGCCCATTGTTCTAATTGTTGACCAGTCTTATCAAGGGCTTTCCCTTGTGTAATGAAGTATTCTAATGTAGCCATGATGTCTAACAATAATACTAATCACCTGAATCAATAATAATACCACAAGTTCTCAATGACTTGATTAATCAGTATACTATCCCAATATCTGTGGGTCACAAGCCTTTAATAAGGTCTTGTATAATAGTAATAATAATCAGGTACTGGTTTATACCATAATCCAAGTGCAGTGCACAGGCAATTGTGTCTTATGAAATATACCTATATAAAACATATGTCAACCAACAGAATACATAAAGTACAAATAGGACTGACAATACAAGAACGTTTGCAGAAATCAAAATAAATCAAATAGGGAAATCAATGAAAATAATCACTGAATCTGCAAAGAATAACAACACAAATGACGTCACAATATATGAATATAAATTATGAATAGAACTGAAAGATAGAAAAGGTTAGACCAACAAATTACAAACAAATCAAAACAAAACTAAAGAACAAAGAAATATTACAAAAATAACAATAATTACAGACTTCACAGCTAACACAAAAGCAACAGTTGTCGCAGCAAATTTTCAATCAAGAAAATTGCACCTATAGAAAACGCCCACAACGGACCCTCTATGACGTGGGATATTCTGTTGTGAGGACGCCGCCCAACCTTAAACACAACCCGCTGACATAGAAACTAACATACTATACAAACAAATAACATGTAAACATAAATATATATAAATTATGTGTATGATAGTATGTGTTGCAAAATAGGCTCAGTCTTACAGTAATGGCAAAGTTATTTTTATGAAAATAAACAAACTGCCACTTTATTCAATTAAACATTCTGGCCTTAAATATTAAAGTTCATATATGGAAAACAAGAAGATCCATCGATGAAAATAGGACTTCTTAGTTCACTCATACTGTCTTCCTGTTAACATTGACAAGAATTGATCCAACTGTTCTGTGAAACTCTATAATGTCTAATGTAAAAAATGTCAACAACGCTGACCTACATACTGCATTCACTTGACAGGTCACGTGACGAAGTGTTGACAAAGAGCAAACCAATACTGCAAGTGTGTCGTATCAGCCACAGGAAACGGTCTGGTATCGGTAATCTGTTGACTTCTGAACTTCTGCGAGGTCAAACCCAGAAAGCTGGTCCACCAGTTGATAAGATCTCTATGGTGTTGTTTGCTCCACTGTAGTGTATGGAATGTCAACTTGACCTACGCAGTGGTGTGTAGACATGGATTGAGTGTATAATGTGCGAATGATGATAAAGGTTCGTGGTGTTGACAAAAAATGTTCTTTTCTCACACTCATGTATGGCTGGAAGTCATCGACACCAACGACTGTGTACCTTTTCTAAAGTTTAATTGGACGTACACACTCGACAGCACAGATAGTGACAAATCACAGGTTGCCATAATACATCATAGTACAGTGGATAAATGGTCTTGCAATGTTACATGGGCACTCATGTAGAATAATTGTATAATGGACTGTCAGTAGCCAAGCACTCAGTATCGCCCATACATATATCATCTGACTTCACTGACTGAGCACGTCAGCTTATAAACAATATTTCAGATGGCTTCTAAACCTAATCTCGTCTAGCGACGATTCTTCAACATAATGTTCAGCACATATTTTTCCATATAATAATATTGAACCGCTAGCAATGGGTTCTCATGTGTAGCAGTGATCTCTGGACTGATCAAGCGATAATACGGGCATCCCTTTTCTCTTCTTGAAAGTCACTACATGTTTTGGTTCCAAGATGGCTTCACTCGTGAGCTGTCACTCACGTTTGGATACAGATAATGAATCTGTCCTAAAGTTAGTCATTCATAAAACATTTCATTGCTCTGTAGATTTGATCATGAACAATTGACTGCAATCTACAGGATATAGTGCTGCTAGGAATCGAAGTCGTTTTCATCGAGTCAAATATATTCTCTTAGACATTCAAATCGTAACTATCGAAAATGGTGGCTTCGATCGAGAGTTCATAAGAGTATCTTTGATTACCTTGGTATAGGAAATATGAAACTGCCATTCCTTGGCAATACGAATAAACACTGGGGTAAAGCATACACGATAGGTTTAGACGACTATCACCTTCCCCACAAATACTGAGATCACTTTTTCCCCGGCGACAGGCCGACATGGAAAAACACAGTCCCTATCAGGACGAAGCCAAATCACACCACACTCTAGCGACACATCCGCCGAATAGCCTTCGACCTCTCTAGAGACAACAGAACATATAGTTCGACTTAGATATGTAAAGATATACAGATATAAGACAGACTCGTCCTACTCAGACAAACAATACACATAAATTCAGGCCATAGATATTCTGAAGCAAGAACAATCTATTATTACCCAAACAACGAATAAATCGCAGTAAAATGGATTTATCCGCGGAGTTTGATCGAAAGAGCCGACACAACTTTCAAGGGAAGTAACTCAATAATGACTTTCCCTTAAGCACTATTTTGCTTTCAAAATATTTGCGAAGATAACAAGAATACCAATGTATAATATTGTAAGATATCAAAGACTGCACGTAACAATAAAATAACACTACAACACCTAGTTAACAATGGCTTGCTAATTGATAGTCAGTCGGGGTTTATACCTAAACATTCATGTCACACAGCTCTAACTAAGATGATTGACAACTGGCACTTAAATATTAATAACGATAACATATGTGGGGCAGTTTTTGTAGACTTTAAAAAAGCATTTGATATGATAGATCACGCTATTTTAATTAGAAAACTAGAAGCATCAAAAGTAAACCAACTAGTGACGATAATTAAATCATTCCTTTCTGACAGAAAACGTAGTTTCTTACAATAACTCTTGCTCAAACCCAACCGTAATAAATACCGGCATTCCTCAGGGCTCTATTCTTGGGCCTCTACTTTTTGCCATATACATTAATGACCTTCCACTACACGTCGAGCACGCATCCTGTGACCTATTTGCTGATGACTGTACTATCTACACAAGTGATACAAGTTGCAACACACTCGAACTATCGTTACAAAAAGATACAGACAATCTGATTAAGTGGAGCATCGGAAATCGCATGCTAATTAATATAATTAAAACAAAGTGCATGTTAATATCAACTAGACAAAAATTACAAAATTCTGAGAAAACAACACTTCAGATCTATATTGGTACCTCACCAATTGAAAACGTTAATGAACATAAAACTCTAGGAATAGTCGTTGACCAGCATCTAAATTGGAACTCACATGTTCATGCACTGACCAAGCAAACGGCACAGAAAGTTTACCAGTTAGCTAAAATCAAACATTTCCTAGATGAAGATGCACGAAAATTGTTCTATATATCTCACATACAAACAAACCTTGACTATTGCTCCACAATCTGGGATGGTTGTTCTATGTCCAACACAAAAAGACTCCATTCACTACAAAAGCATGCAGTGCGTCTAGTTTCTGACAACTGCCAAACACAGTGTGTAGATCTATATAAAGATCTCAAAATACTGCCTCTAAGAAAGCGCTTTCTGTTCAACAAAGCTAAATTTGTTCACAAAATCCTGTCACAGAATGCTCCAACATATCTGTGGCCAATGTTCAAATACAATGAAAGACGCAGTCAACGCCTTAACAAAATACAAGTGCCCAAGCCTAGGCTTGACTTATTCAAGAAAAGCTTAGCTTACTCTACTGCTCATCTTTGGAACTATCTTCCACATTATCTAAAACATAACAACCTCAGTCCCTATTCATACAATCGTAAACTTTTTGAATACTTTATGAGTTCTGATTATCTGCCCCCCTAATGTTATTATTTTTCCGAACAAATGGTATAATATCGAGTGTAGGTTTAATGATGATGTTAGTGCTTTTCAACATATTTTGTTTCATGGTAATACTTACTTTGTACTTTTCAACATATTCTATTTCATGTTTATAATTAGATACTGTGAATGTGAGTATGCTATTATTTTACCTTTACAACGTTAATTCCTTGAATTGATGGGTAAAATATATGTGAGAATAAATGAAATCAGTATAAAAGACGAGAGAAAAGAAGGGCAGACGGGCCTGTGAGCCCAATTCTCAACCCTTTGAAAATAAAGTTCTATCTATCTATCTATCTATCTATCTATCTATCTATCTATCTATCTATCTATCTATCTATCTATCTATCTATCTATCTATCTATCTATCTATCTATCTATCTATCTATCTATCTATCTATCTATGTCTCCCTCTCTGATAATGTTTGTACTTTTCAACATATGTTATGTCATGCTTATAAGTAATTAATGTTAATATGAGTGTGCTATATTATTATTTTACTTTACAAGGTTGAATTCCTTGAATTTGATATGTAAAATGCATATGAGAATAAATGAATTCAGTATGAAAGGTGAGAGAAAGGAAGGGCAGAATGTCAGACGGGCCTGCGTGCCCAATTCTCAACCCTTTGAAAATAAAGTTCGTTCGTTCGTTCTCTGAGGAGACAAAGAAAGAACAGGACCACTGTCGTACAAGGTGACTCATCTGAGGTTTGCATGAGGCTGGCAACCTCATTATGTAACATGAATTACTACAGAAGCTATCATGCACGAGAATTTAGATGCTTGGTGTAGGCTTCCTGCATAGAGACTAGCTAGGGTGGTGGTTCCATGCTAAAGATTGAAAAAGAAAAACTATGATGGGTGTCCCTTCCGTGGAATTATGGTAAAATCAAAATATATAAAAATCCCAGCTTTTTCTGTCACTGACGCTACGGGATGCAACTTTGGTTGAAAGTTAGACATTAATTGTATTGTTTCCCTTATATGTACTTTCCCAAAAATAGTAACAAAGAAAAGTGCGCAAATAACGGTGTGCATCAAAATATTTATAGAACTGTGGTGATGCACAGTGGTTTTTTTTAAATACTTTTGAATAAGTAAAATTGCCGTTAGGTATTGGTGCTTTTGAATGTAATTCCCGTCTTAACATGGGCTTTTACACTAGTTGAGAAAAACAACTATGGCATTATATGCACAAAATTAATTTCGTAACAACTCACCCTCTAGCCAACAGAAATACACTGGACAATACTTGGTTGAGGTAGGCTGCCCACAGTTACAGATGATGACTAAGTCGTGTCCAGCTCTACCCTCAGTTTGTCCAGCATATAATAACTTGGCTTGTGTGTGTGTGTCAGTTCAAATTTAGCGCTTCTATATATAGGCCATTCACAGACCTAAATCCAGAGCATGACGACACAAGCTTTTCGACGACCAAATATTCTTGGCAAAACTGATACTGTACATTTTGGTCATTTGTGTTTTTGGTCCACACCACAAATCCCTTCGTCGTTCTCATTTTAAATACATTCTATCGTTTTCATCCATATCTCGTTTTATTCAGACGACTTGGAGCTTTCTTTCTCTGTATCTTTTTCACATTCCGTTCAACCTACGATTTGCTAGACTTAGCAGAAGTTTCTAAAGTCTTATAAACTCATGTGTTGACACAATAAAATGCAATTAATTTAGCTCATACTGCTCATCTTGCACAGTTACTTATACGTAAACAAACACTGTTTCCTCCTGGATTCAAACGTGAAAGAATTATCACTTTTCATCCATCCTTCTTCTTTGATCCATAACCGTCAAAGCAGTCAGCAGCCATCACGCCTGGTGGCGTCCTGTAGGGCAGCAACAAATTGATTCCTCCTTCCTTGGTCCGTGGCCATCCTTAGTACAGTGCCCCAACTCTGGTTCATTCTTTGCATCTCGGCTTCCACAGGTCTCCGCCAAGTTGTTTTTGGTCGGCCTCTTTCGCTTTCCCTCGGGGGTCCATAGCATAGCTGTTCTTGTGATGGTATCAGGGTCCCTTCTGAGGATGTGGCCAACCCAACTCCAGCGTCTTCCAGCCATGATGGTGTGCATGTTCTCCTGGTTACTCCGAATAAGTATTTCTTGGTTGCTGATGGTGTTTGGCCAAAAGATTCGGAGAATTTTCCTTAGGCAGATTGTGTGGAAGGAGGACAGTTTCGACATTTCAATTTCATCCATCCTGTTCGATATAACTCCATTCGAACGATGCCACCTTTAACACACAAAAATGTTTCACTAAGCGTCCATATTTCCTAGGCATGTATCTTGTCTCGGTGTGCGGCGTTTCTTTTGACAATACAATTGCACTGCTAGAATCGATCAGAATAGGCAGTGGTACCAATTTTGGTACAATAATCAAAGCAACAGCCATACATATATAAGATTAATAGCAAGTAAAAGCGATCATGATGAAAAACAATTGACTCACCTAGATGAAATGTAAATAAATCTGGCTAATTAAATATGAGAGTGAACTTGTGTAAATAGTGCAGTGATAAGATTAAATATTATGTGTTACCACACTGATGATCTCTCAGCATTGTCTATGTGTTTCTCAACTTTCCCCCACTGTAAGATTATACAAAGGTATGCATAGACTGTTGTGGCAGAGATTATGATTAATAAATTTCTATATCTATTCTTTATTCCACACTTGTCTTTTACCTTTCTTTCGCTCTTTTACCTTTCTTTCGCATACGCTCGATTGTTAACGAAAGCTCTCCCATATTCAAACCTTTGTCATTTCCTTTCTAATTTAGCAGCGCATTTTATTGCTATTAGCTAAGTTCTTTGATGAGAGATCAGATCGTGTTAATTCGTTCTCGACAGGGATAATAAGGAAGACTATCGTCTATCACTTTTCTCTGATCTGTTCGCCTGTAAGTTAATTATTCATGGTGAAAGATTTGAGATGAAAGATGAGCTTGCTTATATTGCGTTTATGACCATAGTCTGCAGGAAGTAATAGGGTGATCTTGTAAGATATGGAAAAATCAGATCTCAAATGAGTCCGTATGCAACAGAGAATTTACTGTAGGTGTTAAGTCTGGGCTTCGGTCTCAGTGTGAGAAATGCGTTTGATTCGCAGAAACAAGATAGGGATTATGCAGATTTTCCCAAAGGTGCTTACAAATGGCAAATGAGTCTGTTTTCGGGTTTTAGAAGTAATATTTTCCTTTGATTTCAGAGAGATATATACCACAGTAATCTAACTCTAATTCATTCAGACTCCACAGTCTCGCTAGACAACCTAGCTACGTTTCTAGAAATCACTTTTTATTTAAGTAGAATTTCTTAGTTTGCATTGGAGAATAGTCTTTAAGTAGTTCTGTGTGAGGTAAATATATTGATAGTATTTGTGAGTGATTTAAGTGGTAAATCGCCTATTATATCTTCACTAGATTTCTGTGCAGAGTGTTGTAATAGATAAGTCAGTTACAATTCTCAAAATTTACTGTGTTACAGTGGATAGCAAAATAAATTATAATTTCTAGCTAAAACTCATTCAGCTATAAATAAATTTAATTAAATTGCTAGTAACCAGTCAGAGAATAGTTGAAACATCTAAATTAATGCACCGATTTATCTTGAGTGTTGATAGGAGCCGCGCTGGTGTAATGGCTTCGGCGTTGTACTGGCGACCAGGTGTTCATGGTTCAAACCCGGGCGTCGGCGTTTAAAGGAATGTTTACGACCGGAGATTTGACTGAATAACCTGAACGGCTCCTGTGATAAACCCTCTGTGGATGGGAAGGAGCGAAGCTCCTGACCGGGTTGGAAGGAAAGTCCTCAGGTTCCCCAGCCTCGCAATGACATGTCATTGGGCTGAAGGGCTGAAAGCCCAAATGCTGCTGGTTAAGAAAAAAAAAATCTTGAGTGTTGACGAAATATGTATGCATTTCTAATTCATGATGATTGATTTTTTTAAATGACTGTAATTTATTTCACGGGATTTTTAAACGATAAGACAAGCTCTAAGCTTGTAGTTTATAATTTAAATTAGATAACCGAAGTGAATATTATATTCTACGCAAGGTAGGATAGGATTTGTATATAATATTATGAGTAAGTATTCTGTATGTTTCTTTTTCTTTTATACAGTATCTGGGTCAAGCCCAAAATCTACCAGCGGTTTATATATATGTATATGAGAATAACCAAGAAGAAAACATTTTTGTACGTAACCACGTGGGTTTCCAAGTTAAAACCTGTCTGGCATTGTGATTGCATCCAGAAAGAGACAATATCTGTTTCACGAACTTTAAGACTAAATGCAGTAACTGGGCCTATCGAGCCAGATTATATTTCTTCCCAAAATCTCATGTACATTCAGCCCCTGTAGCGAAATATATTACAAACAATAATATTTCTGACGTTTGACCAATTGTGGTGTGACCAAGAATTTTATATTGAGAGAAGTACCAACCTGTCATTTCCTAAGTACTGGAAACCTTGAGACTCTGACATTGTGCGCCTGTTTAAAATTTCTTACCTGAACTGATTCAAGTGACATTAACAGTAATCTTAAAATATAGTTGTAAAGTGAACGCTTCCTGGAACATTGGAGGAAACCTGTATCTGCAGAGCTGGGATTCTCTTTATCCACAGAATACAGATTCACTGTATGTGTGTGTCCTAAAGTTGCGCCAGAAGGTGAAAAAACATCACGTTTGTAGGTAAGAAAGTACGTCCGTGGCCACGGGTGAATGAACAGAGAGAAAGCAGGACTGAGTGATTCCTTTATGGTATGATTTATGCACCCACTTTGTAATTTCATTATGCAAGTTTGTTGCTAATGCTGTTTTGTTTTCCTCTTAAAATATATTAATGTATCAACTCTGTTTTTAACTAAAGAGGGAAATCCTAGACCATAGCGTATAAATCTGTGACCCTTTGGGGCTATAACTTTTCTTCTAACGGGATCGTGGACTCAACAGAGGGGGAAAAGATTACACCTATGGGTCTATTATTCTTTTAGTAATTTATTAACTTATGTGTATTTATATGTGCATGATATGCAAACTTATTGTTGTGGTAAATTTTCTTTATGTTAATAAAATTTACATAAACTTTATTCAAGTGTGTCAATCAGCTCATCCCAAAATATCTATATTCCATTGTTATAGTTTTCACGTCTGTGCGTGTAACTGTCATCACTTATATGTGAGTGGTAGATATATATTAATATATATTCTAGTAGACTGTCTGACAAATCTAGATCTGTTGTAGAGATAGGCTGACCGAGAAAAGTTTCTCAATGTTCAGGGACAGACTCTATTATTTTCCACCATCTCACTCGTAAAAATCTATTTCTTATATTATCTCCCACTGAGCTATCACCTGTTCTATTTCTATTCTGAAGGGACCAACCTATGTCTTAATTCCCCTATCGCAAATCTACGACAACTGTCTAATGTAGTTGTATTGTATGTCGTGTTGGTTATCTCCAAGACGAGTAAGTATAGCTAAACTCATGCATTTGTCCTTCTGAGAATAATGTCTCTCCACACTTGGACATATCTCTAGTTTAACCGACCTGTTTATATTTGTCTCTGGAAAATGTCTGCTATCTGATCTTGAAAAGGCACTGACGAGACTGGAGATCTTTACGGAATGAATATATATAATTATATATATTTGCATGGAGGTATATTTTAAGGAGGTATATCCTTATATGACCACCAGCTATGCACAATGCTACAATATACATATGTGGAAGTGCAACTCTGTCTGTGAGGCTAATAACACCCTCATTGACTCATAAATTCATCCACACACTTCCAGGGATCCCCCTCCCACTTTGATGAAACTTGTTGAGAACACAGCTTTGCACACCAAGAATGAAGAAGTTATTTGAGCCCAAGACGTGATTTTTTGGCATTGTCCTGGTTGACTGCATGCAGAAGGATCTCACTATGGACCCAGTGATATGCAGGGAAACTGAAAAGTGGCTCTGTGCAAGACGTGACAATTCCACGGGAGAGCCCAGAACCAGAGTACAGTATTTTAGCTCTGCCCCAATTGGATCTCGTGAAATGCACAGTCCGCCACGCACTTCTTACTCCTAGCTTGGGACCTGATGTGACGATCCTTTAAATGCAAGATAAGCTAGAGAAACTGGAGCTCTTGTCTTCAACTCAACATGTTTCGGAATGGCAGATAAGCCAGAGGAAGGGCTTAGATCTACAGTATAGGTAGATTATACCAAGGAGTCTTCGACTTGGTATATATATATATATATACACACGAGGGGCGTTCAGAAATTAATGCACCACATCGTTTTTCTCAGCTAATAATGAAGATAGAAGCATAAAATTTTGCACACTTCAAATATGGCATGTGCCAATTGTGTGCACCAAATTGCACTGCAACCGGCCAAATAATACGGCTGCCCTAAACCGTTGAAATGGAGCGTGTTAGCAACTTGCGTTATAAGCAGCGAATTGTAATAGAATTTCTCGCTGCAGAAAAGGAAACTGTTGTGAACATTCACAAGCGTCTATGTGATGTGTATGGAAGTTTTGCAGTCGACAGGAGTACAGTCAGTCGCTGGGTCCAGAGAATCAAAGAATCAGGAAGTAGAGATACGGAGCTGCTTGATCGGCCGCGCTGTGGATGTCCTGCCACAGCACCAACGCAGAAATGTTGAAATGCGCTGAGGGCATTATTCTTACTGATAGGCGAATCACTACTCAACAATTGGCCTTACAACTGTCAGTTAGCATTGGTAGTGCAAATGCAGTTATAAAAACTCTCGGATTTTCTAAGGTTTGCGCAAGATGGGTTCCTCAAAGTCTCACAAATGACCACCGATTGCAAAGGAAAGCAATTTCTTCTGAATTGTTGGAGCGTTTCAGTGCTGATGGAGATAACTTTTTGGCTAAGATCGTTACAGGTGACGAAACCTGGGCACATCATTTTGAACCTGAGACAAAAGGACAGTCAATGGAGTGGCATCATCCGCAATCACCACGAAGAAGGAAATTCAAGACAATTCCTTCAGCTCGAAAGGTCATGATCACTGTCTTTTGGGACATTGAAGGTGTGATTCTTGTGGACGTTATGCCAAGAGGAGAGACAATCACTTCGCAAGCTTACATTAAGACATTGAAAATAACTCAATCAACGTTTTCGCAGAGTTAGGCCGCACAAGAAACCAGAAGACCTGCTTCTCCTTCACGACAATGCGCGCCCTTACACAAGTCTGGCAACACGGGAAGCAATCACCAAATTGGGTTGGACTGTACTACCCAATCCACCCTATAGTCCCGATTTGGCACCCTCTGATTTTCATCTATTTGGTTAACTTAAAGATGCACTCCGTGGGACAAGGTTTGAAGAAGATGAAGGAGTGATTCATGCAGCGAAGAAATGGATACATGATCAAGACAAAATCTTGTACCGGCTAGGAATACATGCACTTGTTTCGCGCTGGCATAAAGCCGTACAAGTTGATGGGGATTATATTGAATAATACCGATGTTTACATGACGTAACCATGTATATTGTGTATAAATTTCATGCTTTTTCAATAAATAGCTCCTGAGAAAAACGATGTGGTGCATTACTTTCTGAACGCCCCTCGTGTATATATATATATATATATATATATATATATATATATATATATATATATATATATATATATATATATATATATATATATATATATATATATATATATATATATATATATATATATATATATATATCAGGGTTCGTAGCGACCTGGAAAACGAAAAAAAAATATTCCAGGCCTTGAAAAGCCTGGAAAAATGGCTAAAAGCCTTGAATTTTCCTCATCGGACCTTGAAAAATAATACGAAATCGAAAGTTCGTTAATTTGTGTCCATTTTTTGGTTATTGATGGTATTTTTCGAAACAACAGACGCGACGAGTCTAAAAATAAATCTGCGCTTACGCCATTAACGCAAAGCGCCGAAAACGAAACCGCCGAAAACTTCTGGAAATGGAAGTTCGAAAAGGGAAGTAAAAATTGTAAAGTTACCGTACAATTTTTACTTCCCTTTGCGCAAAGTTACCGTACAATTTTTACTTCCCTTTGCGCATTAAATCATTTCCAGAAGTTTTCGGCGCTTTGCGTTAACGACGTAAACGCAGATTTATTTTTAGCACTCGTCGTAAGTAATAAATTCATTTATAAAATCTATTTAAATAAGTCCAGTTTATAGATAGACCTACTGTACTTGCGTCTGTATTTACAGTGTAGGCCTTTTTACAGTTTAATTTTTAACCATGGCCAAAATTAGCCTATAAGCAAGCGTTTGAACGAAATTTCTTGGTTTACCTCTGCATACGGGAATATATTTGACACAGTTTAAGATGGTCAGGAATAGAAATTGATGGCGATTCCATATCCTATAGCCTACCCTGTTATCAGACCCATGTCCCACTGTTTATTTCACCACATTTTTGGGAAATAAATATATTTTGAATGCTTTTTTATAATATTTATGATGAAAAGACTTATCCCGTTCTACCTCTGAAGGGTTATAGGCTAATTAGGATAGGCCTAGGCCTACTTGTTTTCAATTTCAGATAACATGAATAACCCCCGATACACGAAAGTGGCATCACATCTGTCAAATGACTGTAAATAGGATAAATGAAAATCAGCAATTTTGTGGATAGGCCTATGTTATTTAAAATTTAAAAAAAAAATTAAATTAAATTTTTTTTAAAAATCGAAACAAACAAACAAAACAAAACCCAACAAAAATAGTAAATATGTGGGGGGGGGGGGGGGGTGTAAAGGTCTCCAGTTATCATAAGTATTACCCTCCCAACTACTATATATATTACCTTTTGTTCTAGTTAAATATTGTTTGACTGTATTATGTATGCGTTTAGAATTTTGAATTGGTAAATATACATAGCACCTTGGTGGACAGAGGAAGTCAAAGAGAAAATAAGAGAGAAGAAAATGGCATGGAAACAATACTTAGGAGCTAAAAACACAACAGGACAAATGGAAAAATATAGAGAATATGTGACACTCAGAACAGAAGCAAAGAACAAAGTGCTAGTAGCAAAACAGAAGTCCTGGGAAGAATTTGGAGAAAAGCTAGAAAAAGATGCACAAGAAAACCAGAAATTGTTCTATAAGACCCTAAAGAACATGAGGAAAGAAAAACAATGCCCTCTCAAATTTATAAAGGACAAGCAAGGCAAATTGCTTACTGCCCCGAAGGAAGTAATGGAAAGATGGAAAGAATATTTCTCAGAACTCCTGGATGGTGAGCATGATGAAGCATCAGAAATGATAACCACTGACACAGAAGAGGAAACCAATGATGGTGAAGATGACATAAAGATGGAAGAACTGAGGGCAGCACTAGAGAAAATCAAGATGGGCAAAGCAGCAGGGCATGATGGTATAACACCAGAAATGGTTAAGTACATGGGAGCATCAGGCGACCTATTACTCTTAAAGGTCCTACAGGCAGCATGGTGCAACAAGACCATACCAAAGGATTGGGAGATTGCCATCATAACACCAATTTTCAAAAAGGGTGACAATCGACAATGTGGAAACCATAGAGGCATATCCCTTCTCAGTGTCCCTGGTAAAATCTACTCTAGAATCCTAGAGCAGAGACTCCGACGCCTAGCTGAGCCACAATTGGATGAGGTCCAGTGCGGATTCCGAGCAAACCGAAGTACTCAAGACCTAATCTTCACACTCAGACAGCTGAGTGAAAAGGCCCTTGAGTATAAGAGTGAGATCCATCTTTGTTTCATAGATCTGGAAAAGGCGTTTGACAGGGTCCCCTGGAGCAAACTTTGGGACTGTTTGGCAAGGAAGAATATTCCAGCACCTCTGATTCATGCTATACAGAGCTTCTACAAGTCTTGCAGAAATTATGTGAGGACAGCAAACCATAAGTCAGAAGAGTTCAGGACCACCACTGGTGTAAGACAAGGTGATATCCTATCACCTTACCTCTTCATACTCCTTATGGACGATGTCATCAAGGCATGTAAGGAGAGAACAAAAAAGTATTCAGTGGGGTACTGGAAGATGAGACAGGTCTATATTTCGGAGCTGGCATTTGCTGATGATGTTGCCCTGATTGCTAAATCAGAGGCACATCTCCAATCCAACCTGCAAGTCTGGAAGGAAGAGCTGGAGAAGAGAGGGATGGTCATAAGCAGCTCTAAAACAAAATCCATGGTGATATCACGAGAAGAAAGAAAACATCAGATTAAGTTGGGAGAACAGGTCCTGGAGCAGGTCGACCACTTTAAATATCTCGGAGCTATTATAGACCGAAAGGGAGGCATCAAAGAAGAGTTGGCCACTCGAAAAGCAGCGGCTGGGAGACTTTTTCAGGCCATAAATCGTGGATTCCTCAGCAAGAAAGAGGTTGGTAAGAAAACGAAGATGGCTGTATACCGCTCCACCTATGTCCCAGTCTTGACATATGGATGCGAGTCGTGGGCAATGACTACAACCCACAAAAGCCAGATCCAAACCTCAGAAATGAGGTATCTGAGGAAAGTGGTTGAAGTAACAAGAAGAGACATGGTCCGCAACCAGACGATCCGTCAAGGCCTAAAATCCCATCCGCTGCAGACCCAAATAGAACAGTCCCAACTAAGATGGTTTGGCCATGTCTGCAGAATGGGAGAAGATCGGCTACCACGACAAGCATGGGAAACAAAGAGCCAGGGATCCAGACCTCCAGGACGACCCAGAGTCCGCTGGGAGGACAACATTAGACAATCTTTGAAGGACCGAGGACTAGAATGGAACCAGGCCAGGAAGAAGACAGCTGATAGAATGGTCTGGCGCTCTCTCTTCCAAACCTCTACACCTCACGGTAGAAGGGGAACGACTAAGTAAGTAAATATACATAGCTTAGGCCTACTCATAAGTTATTTGTGTTCCCTTTTTTTTTTTTTTTTTTTTAATTAAAACTAACACTACTAGGAGACCTACAGATGTGACATCATTTGTGACCAAGGAAAAAACTCTTGAGAGCTGAGATTATTTGGACTTTTTTATTTTCAGTGAAAAAAATAGCTTTAATTCAAATTTCATACACAACAAGGGACATATTCTCTTCTGTGGTAGTTTTGATTCAGCCTTCAGCTTTATTTCAAGACCTGAAATTCAGATTGGTGCATTTGGAACAGTAGCGGAAAATAGGAAGCATTTTCCTGTAGCACCGAAGAAAAAACAACACAAATTGAAAAAGACAAATCATCCTGTGTTTTGAGCGACAGAAGATAAGGCATGCCGACAGTCACCTGGCATGATACGAAAAGATTTAACCTTATATCCAATGTTCACTCCAATGATAATATAAACAAGACAGTTAGAAAGACAAATTCTTTAGGGCAGAACAATTCAGAAGCCAGTGCTTGCAGAAAAATACAGCAAAAGTATGTGAGGTGTGGAAACTTCAGCCAACTAGGTGCAAGCTACCCCTACCCACACAGATCCTATTTTTATATTATTTCTTAGTTGAAACTGCCCTGGTCAATGGGCACATAACCTACAACACTGCCAACTCTACAAAAAAAAAGATCAAAGCGAAGATCAGGATGTCAGTATGACTCTTATTGAATTTGCTATTCTTCGACGCAATGTGACACCTTGAAAACCACAGGTCACAACAACACGACTTACTGAGCACCACTTCATTGATAAATATGAAAGGGCAAGGTACAAACCAGACTGTAAAGTGTGTAAGGCTGCAGGGAACAGAAGCCAGACTTGCATGTACTGCCCAGATTGCAATGTACCTCTATGCCTGATACCCTGCTTCAAGTTATATTACACAGTCAAGGATTATCAACGTGGATCGTTGACAAAGACTCTTGCAGAGGCCTACAGCTACAACTTCAACCCAAGTTAATGAAAAAAGCAGCTCAGACTCCAACTAGAGGTACTTAACTACTCAAACATTTACAAACGCTCATTGTCAGATGTCACAGACGCAGAATACATTCAAAAAAGACAAACACGAAAAATAGTTTTTTTTTAAACATTTTATTCCAATTTTATTAGCCTTTTATGTTGATATACGTGGTTAATCGTTACATCAATATGTCAATCAAGCTTATTTTATTCATTATCATCCATGTCACTAACATTTTATTGCGCTGATGTTGAACAAATTCACTAAAAACTTGGAAAAGATGTCTGTTTTTCAATCTTTTATGAATTTAAAAAAAAAAAAAAGTTCTTTTTAAAGAAATCTGCAAACACCCTTGGTAATGGGAGACGGTAATGCTCCGGATTGCTGATCAGCAAAGTGATAATTATATCTGAGAAAATTAGATGAGGAAAATATTAGTTTCCCATCCTTGAAAATCACGTGCTGGACCTGGTAAAACCTGGAAAAAGCCTGGAAAATGCTTGAAGAAATTTGCTATGAACCCTGATATATATATATATATATATATATATATATATATATATATATATATATATATATATATATATATATATATATATGTGTGTGTGAATCAACTTGTGAGCACTTGAGGGATCTTTACATATAACTTGACTAAAATATCTTACTTGCATAGACAAACATCTTGCCTTGGCATTTTCTATTTCCTGATAGGCCGCAACACCATTGTTCTGCTGTAGATGCTTATCACATCCTTTTAAGAACTTAAAACCAAATTAAACTTGATGAATGCTTTTTTCTGCACACTGACATCACATATTTTGTTTTGAAGACTATGCTGGTGCAAGAATAGTTCTTGCAAGAGACTGCGAGGATTAGCTTTGTATTGCTGTAAAAGACCATTCAGTCTTTCAAATTCTTGTACAAAAGACGCAGCAAACACAAAGCACGCGTAGTTTTTGTGGTCTGACAAAATTTCGTTTTAAGAGTCGAGCTCTGCATTTTGTATCTCACTTTGCCTGGGCTAGCTCAGCAGAAGTGAAATAAGCCTTTAGCTCATCTCAGTTCATCAAAATATTAAACAGAACCTTTCGTTGTACAGGGAAGCCGCGGTAGCACAGTGGTTAGTGCACTGGCTTCTTAGCTCTGTGGTCCATGGTTCGATCCCCAATTAAAGTTGGATTATTTTTTTAGACCGCAAACGGCCCCGGGGCCGACCCAGCCTCATGAATTGGGTATCAGAGCAACTCTGGTAAGGTTAAAGCACCGGCATGATGCTAGCCACATGACCCCTAGATGGTCGAGAAAATTTGGCCCTAACACTATATTCCCAATATGACTCAATAGGAGTGTAAACGGGATACTTTACCTTTTGTTTCCTCGTACAAGCCATCGAGAAGATGACGGTTTGCCAAATGGGAGAGGAACAGCTCGAGCAGGTTCTTATTCCGTAGCCTTGTTCATAACGCAAAGTAATTCTTTATGCGACTCTCTTCATTTGGTGATAATTGGATATTATAAACGTATGCTGTTGTATTACCTTTCTAATGTTGAATGCCTAGATAATGCTTAAAGTACATGCGGGAATGGAAGAATACAGAATGCAAAATGAGAGAGAGAGAGAGAGAGAGAGAGAGAGAGAGAGAGCTGAATGTTAGACGGACCTTCGTGCCCAATTCTTAACGCTTTGAAAGTCAAATTCATTCGTTCGTTCGTTCAGTGACATAATTCTGACAATAAAAATCTGATATGCGATGGTAATGTGGAAACTACATGTTGAATACTAATACACAAAGCCAGTGAAGGTCAGATGCACTTGAGTTGCACACAGTGAGGAGACATCTTTCAATCAAGGTGGAGTGGGTTCATTTTCTACATAAGACAACAGGAGGCGGAGACACTTGGGAGTCATGACCCAGGTGGGCCCGCCGCCCTTAGAGTGTAAAGGAGAATAACGGGCCGAAACACTTGTTTGACGGGGGGACTGCTTCTGATGATCAGATTGCCTCCTGTTGTATCGCTCTGTATAGAGTTTCCTATCATCACACTGAGTTCTTACAACCAACCAAGGTTAACGCACAATCCGATGCAAAACCGATGCAGTTTTTCTGACTGGTTGTATTCGTGCATATACTGCCACAAACAAATACCTTTTACGTTTACAAACAGATATTTAAAAATGCTTACAATAAGTAGGTCATATTGCATAAGGGGATTGAAACCGTGGCCTAGATTATGGGGTGCAATTTATAATAGATCACTCGTTATGTTTTACATTTCTGTTATGTGATTAAATTCACGCATTCTTATCTCAGTTCATGACATTTTAACATTTGAGTAAAAAGCCCAAAAACGCGCCAAGTGTCCAATAAAGTTCTTTGACGCCAACCAATTAAAAATAAAAAAAAACCAAGAAAACGCAAAAATAAAGCCAAACAATTTTCTTGACGCCAACCATTTTTTTAAAAACCCCAAGAAACCGCTTAAAAGCCAAACAAATTTTTCGATGTCAAACAGTGCTTAAAAAATAAAACTTAAACCACCAAAAAGCCAAACGAATTTTTTTACACCAACCAGTTTTTAAAAAAAAAGAAAGAAAAAAAACCATATTTGTGGAATTTAGTGGCAAACAGTCAAATTGGCAATACTGGGGGTGATAGGTCACGAGAAAATAAACAAACAACACACACAGGTATATAAATGAAAAGACTTTGATGCGGGACGGACATCCGGAGTCTCAGGCTCGTATGACTGACAGTGGTGAAAGCCGAAAGGAAGCCACTTGCATGAAAACGGATGCCCAGACCGCAAAACACGAAACCAGAATTGGTTTTTGGAATGTCAGAACTATGAATGAGGCAGGAAAGCTGAGACAGATCACAGCAGAGATGAGGAATTAGAAACTACATATCCTGGGAATAAGCGAGAGCAGATGGATGGGGAGAATCAATACAGCTACAGGGGAAACAGTACTTTATTCTGGTAGAGAGGATGGTCAGCACAAAGAAGGTGTAGCCATTATCCTGAAGAAAGGAATGGAAAGGTCTTTACTGGAATGGAAACCCATTAACAACAGACTAATTGTCACCGGATGGCCTATGTTAACGCTAGCTAGCACGTTAAACAGTAGTTATAAGTTTAAAGATCTTGAGCAAGATTAGTTGGTAAGATAACTTCACTGGTCGAGCTTGACCAATGAAATCGTCGATAGCTATTTTTGACCACCGCAGTCAGAACACAGTTCAGTCACGGAGTTCACCTGCAGTAAGGCAGACGTGTTCACGGGAGAAGGTTGAATACCTTAGTGCGGCCCCGTGTTTTTTTTTAAAGGTTGTGTGATTAACCTCTGGGCAAGAAAATACCTGACCACTGAAAGATTCAATGTTTTCACAAGTATGTTATTCGAGGAGACTGTGTTTTCCAGTTTTGTGGGATGTGTTCACACGGTTTGTATGATAACCATTTTTTCTATTAGAATGATTAGTCTGCTAAGAAATGTATATTGAGACTGTAGACAAAAGCCTATCGACATTTTAGCAGAGTCAAACAGACATGTTGTTATGATGATGTCCTTTTGCAGAGACCTTACGATTCATGTAACCCACAGGCGTTCTGGCCGCTGATAGCCAGGTTATTGAGTTGTGTATGAACATTGCCTTTTAGTCTACTAATAAACAGTTTTCCATGATAAAGAACTGTTACTTCATCATGTATGTTGAGTACGGAAGCCCTAATGGGATACAACTGATCACATGACAACCTGCAGTGAGTAGAAAGGACCTGGTCTTGAACCAACATTCATTTGGGTAACTCCACCTCTGGCAGTCGCCAGTTACCACCCACAAGATATATCAGTAAACACTACGATCACTAGGAAATTCAATATCAATAAACTCAGAAGAAATATGTATTACCTGTGACGAAAGGTCTGCATGGTGTGAAGGTTTGGCATATCACCTGGATAGATTGTTACAGCGGTCACATAAGATTATTTGATGCAGTAACCAGCCACCACGGTTACATTGTTTATTTGAAGCCGTTCCCAGTGGCGACATAAAGTTTATTTAGTGCTCGCGACCAGCTCACGCCCTTGTCATTGTGATCGTACTTTGTATCCTGTAATTATCATGAACCTTCAAAGTGTCTCATATGTGCATATGAGAAGAAGCGTGCACGAGAAAAATAAATACAAACCATATCACAGATAGTGTGCCACAGTACAACATTCTGGAAGCTGCTTCGACAACGGACGGCAACAACAAACATGGCGGAGAGACAATGCAACCTTCAACGATCATCAACGCTCATCTTATTCACACAATGTACGACAAAATGACTCATTTCACAAGTACGACGACAAGAGACACAACCGACACACTACCCCAGTGAATTCGCATCCTTCTCCAGTTCACCATGTTAATCAGATTACATGTTACAATTGTGGAAGTTGCTTAAACATCGCACAACACACGTATGACAGAACACTCCAAAGTTTCAATAGCAACTATAGATCAGGTTCAGATTGGGGTAGCCTCAACAGAAGACACCAACGTATAGCTGTCAGGAATTTTCTGGCAGAGATTAAGAAAGGCAAGATATTAGAAATAAATAGCGTCAACATAGACAACCACCAAAGATGTCGAATAAGAACTGAGAACGGCTGGAAGATGGACGTAAACCAAGTAAGATCGTATGCGAACAGTAAGAACATATCCTACCAGCCGAGAGTTAAAACAGAATATGACAGTGATAGGCGTAGAGCATGGAGAAGTTAGGTTAGAAAACATGACAACTTACAGAGAGACATGGTCAGTGTTGCTACACAGACAGAAACAAAGAAACACACCGGCACACAAACCGAAGTACCAGAGCAAAGCGACAAGTGTGTATCCCAGGTAAATACTCCCAGCGTAGAGCATAGACACCTACTAAGCAGTCAGATTGCCACAACGACAGCGATGCATGCAAAACACAAGATATCATCTAGTCGGTCAACCTCACCCCCACAAAACACATACCAAGAGCGAGAAAAAGCGGAAAAGAACGAAAACAGAAGTGTAATAAAGAAGAAAACGTATAGGTCTGTTGATGATTGGTTAGCGGCAGAAAAGCTTGGTAATGGTTACAAATTCTTCGAACAGATTGCTCCTACAGATTATATCCTATGGTTCGAGAGACAGAATGTTACTATGAAAGCTCACGTTTCTCAAATGAAATTAGATGATCACCGACCTGTTGAAATTCCACACCTTCGTTCCTCACGACCTGTCAGGAAATCCACCCTTTGCCATTATTCGTCCTCCACCTCGCCTCTAGCATTGATGACATGTCACTACAACCAACTGCCCCCACGTTAGTCAGAGATACGATAGAACGATATTGACGCGAACGAGATAACTCATCTGAAGAGGATGACATTCCTTTACAAGAGCTCCGACAACGGATCCAACACCGCAACGACCGTTTACTCCATGACAATGAACCACGAACAGAGGATACACCTCCAAATGTAGAACACTCTGGTTTGATGCCATCCACAGTTACTGATCCACCACATTCGTCAACTGTCCATTCGGATTCTTCGGCAACCATCATCGAAAACTCATGGCAAGACATTACGCCTGACCAGACAACACATCTTGTAGCCTCTGATGATGATTCCTATATTGTTCCCATGGAAACACATTCCAGAACAGCCATTAAACGCCACTATTCATCATCGTCTGACGACTCCGTCCCTTTAGCAAAGTTGATTCGTCCCTCACATGAACATGTTCGTGTACAGATTCGCAAGAAGCGTCGTTCTATGCATTCCAACCGTCAAGACAGTACTGAACCATGTACTGCTAGTCGTCCCGTTGCTCATTTCACAGCAACTGCTTCCCATCCTAAAGGACACACGTACGATCAGCGCCTGTCATCGAATGAAATTGCCGTTTTGGAACTGGCACAAATGTTGCTTGACAAGCACTAACTTAATGCAATACATTTTTTTCTCTATTACTGGTTGACAATGGTTGGTCCCTTTCTTCCCTTAGCTTTGCAGTTTGAGATAGTCGTCCACACTCAGACGTACAGCTGACTACTGTGGCGAGATGCAACATTATTTGAGAAAGTCAAAGATGTCTCCGACGCCTCTTCCACATGGACTATTGCTGTAGTCGCCTCCCTGGAACCATTACGAACAGAGTTACAAGACATGTTACATTCTTTTGTTAAGATTGAATAGTATATTACTGCGACTATGCACTTTTATAGTAGATTGTGTATTATTCCTTACGTTGATTTTTTTTTGTTTTGGCCATGTCACATAGAGAGTTAATACGGTTACGACAGACTCTCACCGTATTGCAAACTAGATTTCAGGCTCTATGTAATGTACATAGATAGCGCAGAGCTATCGTTCAGTTTGTAGGACAGGCTCTCCATTTTTTTGGAACGTCCACGGATGTTAATATTAATAGTCTCACTTCACAAGGGTAGACTATAGCTGCAAATCAACAGCTCATCTATCAGGTTTTTAACGCCAGCCTCACAATTGTAAACAACACTTGTACGGCTGTTAAGTCAAATCGGTTACATATTAATTTATAGCAGGTATTATTACACAACTTGTAAATTGTTTTCGGATTTTGTTATTTTTGAGTTGCATGATGCTACTCAACGTACTGATATGTTTGTGCGACATTTTTTTTCTATGTATTATGGATAAGAATAGAGACGTAGTTTTTTTTCATGTCACACACTATCACTACTTTTGAAAGCTACATAGACTCATTATATACACATCATTTACTACTTACACTATTACCTTACACGGACCTTCGCTCCTCTTCACACAGATATCATCTATACTCCCACATACATTATGTAGAGCATTGCTCAAGGTTCACAATGTTTCATCTTTGTACGATGTTTTTGGTACTAGTGCACATTTCTTTAATGGTTATTGATAATATGTTTGCATTATATTCGATACATGACATTCCTACACCTCTTCCATCTCACATATCATATGTTGCCACTTCTCGCTCGCACCCCTTGTAACATACGACATCTTCACTTATGCTATTGCAATTAACCACGCACACACCCATTATGCATTTACTTTTGCGTTGTAATGCTGTTGATGGTATTACTAATACTGTTGATTTTTTTGTAATGATATGTCGGTCATTGTATGATATCGGTAAAACATTTTCATGTTCAATTGATGTATTTTTTAATGAATGGTTCCGTACAAACTCATGTACATTGTATCATGGAATATTGTCCAGTTTGACGTCTATTCAGAGCTATAGAGTTCAACCAGTTGTCGTCACTCTTCCCTTCAGACATTTTAGATGGACTCTACTATTAAGTTGTTTATTCACTATTATCCTTTGTCATATTTCTAGGATATAAGTATCGCACTTATTGAGATTCCTGCTGATATGAAGTATGATATCCCTGAAGTTATTCCAATACAGGCTCTTCCTACTCCCCAACCTATGTCCACTGTCCTGACATGCTATCCTATATAGTCCTTTCATTAAATGTTTATATTATTAGACCCATTGATTTTGTATAGGTTTATGCTGTATTTATACTAACCATGATTGTTTTGACATGATATTTTGTTTTATGTTTTTTGGTTATATTTGAGTTTGCTATGTATATAGTTTTTGGGTTTTGATAGAATTAAAATGTCTCCGTTAGGATACATTTTTGTAGCCCCGGGACGTATGTCACCGGATGGCCTATGTTAACGCTAGCTAGCACGTTAAACAGTAGTTATAAGTTTAGTAGAAGATCTTGAGCAAGATTAGTTGGTAAGATAACTTCACTGGTTGAGCTTGACCAATGGAATCGTCGATAGCTATTTTTGACCACCACAGTCAGAACACAGTTCAGTCACGGAGTTCACCTGCAGTAAGGCAGACGTGTTCACGGGAGAAGGTTGAGTACCTTAGTGCGGCCCCGTGTTTTTTTTAAAGGTTGTGTGATTAACCTCTGGGCAAGAAAATACCTGACCACTGAAAGATGCAATGTTTTCACAAGTATGTTATTCGAGGAGACTGTGTTTTCCAGTTTTGTGGGATGTGTTCACACGGTTTGTATGATAACCATTTTTTCTATTAGAATGATTAGTCTGCTAAGAAATGTATATTGAGACTCTAGGCAAAAGCCTATCGACATTTTAGCAGAGTCAAGCAGACATGTTGTTATGATGATGTCCTTTTGCAGAGACCTTACGATTCATGTAACCCACAGGCGTTCTGGCCGCTGATAGCCAGGTTAATGAGTTGTGTATGAACATTGCCTTTTAGTCTACTAATAAACAGTTTTCCAAGATAAAGAACTGTTACTTCATCATGTATGTTGAGTACGGAAGCTATAATGGGATACAACTGATCACATGACAACCTGCAGTGAGTAGAAAGGACCTGGTCTTGAACCAACATTCATTTGGGTAACTCCACCTCTGGCAGTCGCCAGTTACCACCCACAAGATATATCAGTAAACACTACGATCACTAGGAAATTCAATATCAATAAACTCAGAAGAAATATGTATTACCTGTGACGAAAGGTCTGCATGGTGTGAAGGTTTGGCATATCACCTGGATAGATTGTTACAGCAGTCACATAAGATTATTTGATGCAGTAACCAACTACCACGGTTACATAATAAGAGCAAGACTGAGAGGGAGATTCACCAACACCACAATTATACAATGCAATGCACCAACAAACGACAGCGATGAAGAGATCAAGGACGAGTTCTATCAACAGGTACAAAAGGAAATGGAAACTGTACCCAGGTACGATCTTATTATAGTAATGGGAGACCTAAATGCGAAAGTTGGAACACACAGTAATTATAACGAAAGAGTAATGGGGAAATGCGGCAGTGGAACAGTAAATGAAAAGACAAATTAATAAGCTTCTGCAGTATTAACAACCTGGTCATTGGAGGAACACTTTTTCAACACAAAGAAGTGCACAAGTTAACATGGGAATCCCCAAACAGACGAGACAAAAACCAGATAGATCACATAATGATCAATGGCAGATGGAGACATGCACTACAAGACGTGAAAGTAAGTAGAGGCGCAGATATGGGAAGTGATCATCACCTAGTAGTAGCAAAACTGAAGGTGAAACTCGGAGCTGCTGGACCAGTTGCAGTCAAAAAGAAAAGATATAACATCACGAAACTTAAGGATCCCCTCACCAAAAAAAAGCGTTCGTGGTCGACGTAAAGAGATGATATCTGATTACCAAAACCCAGGAAAGAACAGAGACCAACAATGTCGACCAGAAATTCAACACCATTTCAACAATATACAAAGAAAGCAGCAAGTCATGCTTGGATTCCAGGAGAGAAAGCCAAGACTGGATAACACCAGAAACGCTAAACACCATAGCGAAGAGAAAGGAAATGAAAAGAAAGAAAACAGAAACTAAGTCTCCCAGGTTAAAGGCAATATATAGTGAACAGTACAGTCAGCTGGACAAGGAAGTAAAACGTCAAACCCGTGCTAACAAAAGGACATTTCTGGATGACCTTGCAAGACAGGCAGAAGAGGCAGCACTGAGAAGTGAACAAAGCACAGTTTGTAAAATAACTAAATCTATCAGTGGACAACGAGGTGCAAACAACATAACGTTAGTAAGAGACAAGCACGGAAATCTCATCACCACAGCACAGGGGCAGGAAACAAGATGGGCAGAGCACTTCAGAGAAACACCGAATAAGGAACCACCAGAGACTCAGCTGAATGTTCCTGAGGCTGAAAGTGACTTAGACGTAAATACAGACATTCCACGAAAAGAAAAAATCATCACAGCTATCAAAGGGCTAAAAAATGGAAAAGCTCCTGGTCACAACAATCTAAATGCTGTGCTATTCAAGACAGACCCTGAACTAGCAGCAGAACTATTAAAACCACTATTTGCACAAGTCTGGGAAACTGAGACAACACCAACAGAGTGGAGTAAAGGAATAATTGTCAAATTGCCCAAGAAGGGCGACCTTGCAGACTGCAACAACTGGAGAAGAATTACCCTCCTCTCGGTTCCCAGCAAAATACTAGACAGGATAATCATCCAGAGAATTTCAAAAGCAGTTGACTATAAACTGAGGAAAGAACAAGCGGGCTTCAGAAAGAACAGAAGATGTGCAGATCATATATTTACCATCAGGAACATTATGGATCAGTGTTCAGAATGGCAGAGACAGCTGTACATTAACTTTGTTGATTTTGAAAAGGCTTTCGACAGCATACACAGGGACAGCCTATTTCCAGCAGGTTGGCCTGAACATCAATTTGAAGAAGACAGATGTCATGACACTAAATGTGGGCAATCCTGAGCCAATAACAGTAAGGAACCAGAAGTTAGAACAGACAGACACATTTACTTACCTAGGATGCATAGTAACACCTGCCGGCGGAACAAGCAAGGACATTAACAACCGAATGAATAAAGCGAGAACAGCCTTTGCTGTTCTCAACATTTGGAAGTCTTCCCAGTACAGCACAAACACCAAATTAAGACTGTACGAGAGCTCTGTACTTTCTGTGCTTCTGTATGGTGCGAAATGTTGGAGAGTAACAGAGAAGGAAATGTCAAAACTGTCTTCCTTCCACACAATCTACCTAAGGAAAATTCTCCGAATCTTTTGGCCAAACACCATCAGCAACCAAGAACTACTTATTCGGAGTAACCAGGAGGACATGCACACCATCATAGCTGGCAGACGCTGGAGTTGGTTGGCCACGTCTTCAGAAGGGACCCTGATACCATCACAAGAACAGCTATGCTATGGACTCCCAAGGGAAAGCGAAAGAGAGACCGACCAAAAACAACTTGGCGGAGAACTGTGGAAGCTGAGATGCAAAGAATGAACCACGGTTGGGGCACTGTACGAAAGATGGCAGCCGACCGAGCAAAGTGGAATCAATTTGTTGCTGCCCTACAAGACGCCACCAGGCGTGATGGCCACTGACTGCTTTGACGGTTGGTGGTTATGGATCAAAGAAGAAGAAGACACAAAGGTATGTTATCAGGCACTCAGTCAGAAATAAAGAAGTAGTAGACTAGACAACACAAAATAACAAAATTGGTAGGCTTACCGGGAATCAAACCGCGAATCTCCACTATCCACTCTGCCAGCTACGTATCCATCCAATACCATAATTACCTCCGTAAATACTTTGATCTGTCGGTCTGTCACACTTTGCACACTGTCGTTTGCGCACTCTTTCTATTTTCGACAGAGTGCATTAACTTTCAAGCACAGCTAAGAGGGTGCAACTGTAGTTGAAAGTTAGACAGTATCATTGTATTGTGTCCCCTTATATGTACTCTCCCGAAAATAGAGAAAGTGTGACGGTGTGCATTAAATCAACAGACAATCAAGATACTCTTCTGTCCAGCTTCATTCGGGAAACGGATTTAACTCATCATTTTTCTTAAAAATAATCTTAAAATGTAAGTTTCTGATTGTTTCTTCAAGGCAAAATTTTAATTTAAAGTATTGCAGACGTATTATTATGGATCAAAATGATAAGATGGCTAAAAGGAAGAGACGATCGCGTCATTCACAGCGAGCAAACAGTTTGATTATGGAAAGAAGCCAACAACTTGAACTGGAGACAGGAAAGTCCGGCGATGCAGATTAAATCAACAGACAATCAAGATACTTTTCTGTCCAGTTTCGTTCAGGAAACAGGTTTAACTCATCATTTTTCTTTAAAATGTAAGTTTTTTACACCTTCTTAAAGACAAAAATTTTAATTTAAAGTATTGCAGACTTATTATTATGGATCAAAATGATAAGATGGCTAAAAGGAAGAGACGATCGCGTCATTCACAGCGAGCAAGCGAGACTATAGAAAAAGCAGCAATGTAATACGTGTACCAGAAACAACACACTATAATTAAAAACCTTTCAATTTTTGCGGATTGTTGCTAGGTACATAAATAATGCTTCACTATTAGAGGTCTAGCACCACCGCCCACGTAACCCAGAAATGTACCAAAGAACGACCCAGACTAATTATAGACGCAATCACTTCTGTTTGTTTATTTATTTACTGTTTACAGGCCTCAGGTTTCCTCTCCTTATAAATTTATACAAGATTAAATAACTCAGTAAAAAGTGGTTTTGAGGCAGCGGTCGTGAGCCTGTAACAAGGAGATAAGGAGACGGAATTGTAACTAAGAGGGGACAACATGGTCAGGATATAGTCTTCATTGGAAGACGACACTAAATTGTGATTGTTTGGTTGAAAAGGTGATCATTATTTTTGTACAAGCCAAGGAGGTAGAGAAATTGAGAGAGAGAGAGAGAGAGAGAGAGAGAGAGAGAGAGAGAGAGAGAGATACAGACAGACAAACAGGCAGAGAGAGAGAGAGAGAGAGAGAGAGAGAGAGAGAGAGAGACGGGACGAGAAAGAGAGAGAGAGAGAGAAGTAAAGAATCAGGACAAATCTGAATTTGAGAAATATAAACATGTAAATTATTGAAGAAGTTACTGAACATAATTATGTCAGCTTCCGGCATGCCGGAGACCAATGCCATCGATGTATCCATAATATGTCATGAGACATAATAATAATAATAATAATAGCCCCTTCAGTCATAACTGACTATGGGAATGCACCCCTGAGGTGACAGCCCTCAACTGCTTATTTTCCTGGTGCTCCTTTCGACGTTTTCTCCTCACCTCTGCTTCTTGTGTGAGCCTCTCTTCGCCCAATCTGAGGTGGTGCCGTAAATAGCATCGCCACTTTGTGCGATCGGCAGCTTCATCCTTCCATGTTGCTGGATCCATGTCCAGTGCCCTCATATCTCTCTTGCACACATCTTTGAACCTCAGCTGTGGTCGCCCAACTGTTCTCTTGCCATCTGCTAATTGTCCGTAGAAGATATCTTTTGGGATGCGACCATCTTCCATGCGGCGAACATGGCCAAGCCAGCGAAGTCTGCGCTGTCTAAGCAGCGTATACATACTTTGAAGGCCAGCACGTGACAACACCTCGACATTTGTCACTTTATCTTTCCACGAGATGCCGAGGATGCGGCGTAGACACCGCAAATGGAAGGTATTGAGCCTTCTTTCTTGCTTAGCATAGGTCGTCCAGGTCTCGCTGCCATATAGGAGTGTGCTGGTGACGCAGGCATTATATACCGCAGCTTTGGTCTTCATTGTGAGTTTAGAGTTTCCCCAAACACGCGATGTGAGGCGGGCAAAGGTAGCTGCAGCTTTGCCAATGCGGCTGTCGATTTCTGTATCCAGTGAGAGTTTGTCATTGATGGTAGACCCTAGGTATGTGAAGTGGTGCACCACTGCCAATTCATAGTTATCGATAGTGATAACTGGTGCAGCACCCACATCCTGACTCAGCACATTCGTTTTCTTTAGACTTATTGTGAGGCCAAAGTCCTTGCATGCTTTAGTGAAGCGATTCATCAAGCTCTGAAGCTCCTGTTGGCTTTGAGTGACGACTGCAGCATCATCAGCGAACAACAAGTCTCTTATAGTGACCCTTCTGATTTTTGTTTTTGCCTTCAGCCTTGAAAGATTAAACAGACGGCCATCTGACCTAGTGTGAAGGCATATTCCTTCAGTTGCATCTCTGAATGCATGTTTCAAGAGTAAGGCAAAGAAGATTCCGAAGAGGGTCGGAGCCAGAACACAGCCTTGTTTAACGCCACTTCGTATATCAAAGGGCTGTGACGTGCTTCCAGCATATTGGACTGTTCCCTTCATGTCGTCATGGAATGACTTTATCATTTCCAGCATTTTAGAAGGGCAGCCTATTTTCAGGAGGATTTTAAAGAGTCCATCCCTACTAACCAGGTCGAATGCTTTTGTGAGGTCTATAAAGGCGATATATAATGGTCTTTTCTGCTCTCTTGATTTTTCCTGAAGCTGGCGGAGAGAGAAGATCATGTCTGTTGTTGATCTGCCAGCTCGGAATCCACACTGTGCCTCTGGATATATGCGCTCAGCTAACTTGTGTAGTCGCATTAAGATGACTTTGGCAAAAACCTTACCAACAATACTAAGAAGAGAGATGCCTCTGTAGTTATTGCAATCACTTCTGTCTCCTTTATTTTTATACAGTGTTACAATCTTGGCATCTCGCATGTCTTGAGGAATAGTTGTCTCTTCCCAGCACTGGCACAGCATCCTATGCAGGGGATGTAATAGCGTGCTCTTACAGCATTTGATTAAATCAGGAGGAATCCCATCACTGCCTGGTGCTTTGCCAGAGGCCAAGCTATCAATGGCCTTACTGAGTTCCTCTAATGTTGGTTCGGCATCCAGCTCCTCCATAGTTGGCAGACTATTGACAGCATCAAGGGCTGCAGGCGTAACGGTATTGTCTCTAGCGTAAAGCTCAGAGTAGTGCTCGACCCACCTCTCCATCTGCTTACCCTTATCGGTTAGCTTCTCTCCGCTGATGGTTTTTAGCGGTGCCGTCTTACTTTTATGGGGGCCAAGTGCTTTCTTTATACCGTCATACATTTGTCTAATGTTGCCTGTTTGCGCTGCGATCTGGATGCTCTCACTGAGCTGGAGCCAATAGTCATTTGCACAGCGTCGAGCAGTTTGTTGAACTTTGCTTCTCGTAGCCCTCAGGATCTGTAGGGTTCTGGCACTCGGTGAACGTTTGTATTCATTCATAGCACTGCGCTTAGCTTCAATAACAGGTGCCATCACATCTGATGAAGCGTCAAACCAGTCATTTGACTTTGCTGTTTTCTTACCAAAGGTGGCAAGTGCAGTACTTTGAATGGTGTTCCGTAGATGCTCCCAGTTCTCTGTAATAGTATCACCATGCTGAGGGCTACTGAGCACTTTCTTGAAGGTCGCAGTGAATTGAGCGATCATGAAAGGGTCTGACATCTTGCTGGTATCAATGCGTGGTTTCCCTTCATGTCTGACACGATAGAGTTTTCTTGGTTGTGCTCTGATTTTGCAGCAAACCAAGGAGTGATCTGTGTCACAGTCTGCACTATGGTACGAGCGCGTGGAGAGCACAGACCTGAGGAGTGGCCTTCTGACGAGAATCAGGTCAAGTTGGTGCCATTGCTTGGATCGTGGGTGTCTCCATGACACCTTATGCTGGGGTTTTGTCTCAAAGTAGGTGTTGGTCACGCAGAGATCATGGTGGACGCACAACTCTAAGAGCCGTTGTCCATTTTCATTCATCTTGCCAATACCAAACCTGCCCAGACATGAAGGCCATGAAACATTATCGGCACCCACTCTAGCGTTAAAGTCACCAAGGAGAACAAGCTGTTCTTGCCTAGGTATGCTTTTGATTACTGCTGCTAGATTCTCGTAGAACTCATCTTTAGCTTCTGAGGCAGAGTACAGAGTAGGAGCATACACACTGACAAGGGTGATGGGACCTGTGCTAGTTTGCAGGCGGAGCGTTAACAGGCGTTCTGATCCATTCTCGCCTGGTTCAACCATGTTAGTTAGCGATTTTTTGACCGCAAAACCTACTCCGTGTTCTCTAGCTTTATTAAGATCTTTCCCTTGCCAATAAAATGTGTAGTCCTTCTCGCTCACCGTTCCAGAGCCCGCCAGGCGCGTTTCCTGAAGTGCAGTTATATCCACCTGAAGTCGTTTAAGCTCATCATTAATTATGGCTGTCTTCCTTACATCGTTTACATCCTGTAGGTTTTCAGATAGTCCAGTCAACATAGTCCGGACGTTCCAGCATCCCAATCTGAGAGTTTGCTTATTTCTATTTTTTCGATAATTGCTTGGTGCAAAATTTTCTGTCCGCAGTTCGGGTTTGACCCTAATCCCCATGCACCCAATGGGGAAAGCAGACAGTGGCGGGACAACACCTTATTGACTGGGGGCTGCCCAGTTTGAAGCGGGCGGTAGCTGTCCAGTGAGATCCTAGAACCTCTCTGTTACCGTCGCGATGTTATTTCATTGATAGAGTTAGTGTTATTGATATTGTGTGGTTAAATGATACCACTGATACATCTAAGGTTGCTAATCCACTAGAATGTTAGGTCACCACTGATAATTCTATGTAACTGAACCCAGTGGTAGATAAGTGATGAAGGCGTAAATGTGTTCTCCTTATCTAGGCCACGCCCCTCAGGGCTATTTGTAAATATGTCCCTATTGTCACTATGCCTTGACTATTCAAAGTGGGTGTGTATTGGTGCATTCTTTCGTCACAGCACAGTAACACACATAGAAGCCATGTAGCGTAGAACGACTGGTGATGGTTAATGAACAGTTTTATTAACGCTACACACACAGTCACGATGACACAGACGGAAATTACGCATACAGTACAAATCATAGGTAAGTCAAATCATAAGCTCAAAACACCCCACAGAGCTCCCTTATAAATCGTGGTGCACACCTCATATAAATGCACGTACAACACTCCTAAAGAACTGCGCTCACCGCAGTTATAAATATGGCCTCATAACTTATAGCATAATGATGTACTTCTCATTGAAGATGACCATCACGATTTTCCTCAAAGGACTCCGTCCTCCCCTTCTCCACCAGGGCTGCTCTCCGGCAATTGAATAATCATCGTCAGCTACATATATCCAAGGCCTAATCATAAATAGTGGTGCACTTCCTCTAGAAGATGCACATCACCATATTCCTCAAAGGAAAGACTGCGCACACAGCAGTCTGCAGTAATATAACCTGCATAATATCGATATATGGCCTACAAAGTCATGTCTTCCTCTCAGACTCTATATATGGCCTAATCTTCACAAAAATGTCTATGGCCTAAAAATAGTCTCTCCACCTCTCGGACTCTTCATAGCGCCTACATAGACTATACATATGGCCTACACAGTCATGTCTTCCTCTCAGACTCTATATATGACCTAATCTCCTTCACAAAAATATCTCATAAGCTGCATCCACCGCAGTCATAAATATTAATACATACCATCCTCCAATAATCTAACACATGGAAGAATGCATATGCAGGAAGAATATTCAGATACAGGCCTGTTCAAAAAATCTCCATCGAGACACACATTGAAAAACACTCTACCATTTTCACCGAACACTGGTCGGGAACACACACTTAGAAAAAACCAAGGTTGACTTCCTCCGTCAACACTTTCCACCCGACTGCTAGCGGTCACAAAACTCCCCCTAAACAGTCACGGGACTTCGCAGTTCACCCCCGCTCAGTCCCTTCCACGAACTAGTCGTACGAACTATTTACAGTTCTAACAATACAGAACCGCGCTCATGACGCTATCTGTACCCTATGACCTCTATCATATATTTGTTAACCCAATTCATCGTTAATCAAGCATACAAGCGATGTAACCCTTAGTTTACTGTGACCAACCCATATACAAAGTATCACCTCCCTTTTTAACCTTAACATCTTACCACCACCCCCGGAGAAAAATTATTTATCATTTTTTAACAAAAACTACATCAATGAAAATTGAGGGGTCAGATAAGCTCTAAAATACTCATACAAAAATTAGCTTATGTTAAGGTAATAATAATACATCGACAAAAAATATAAGCAAGTGTACAATAAAACAAATTATGCACAATAATTTGCTAAGTACATTAAATAAACAGTTTCAAACAGAGTTAACTATGATCACTGTAGAGCAAGTAGTATACAATAAATAGAAAGTAACAGATAAGATCAAGCAAAAGAAGCATGATCAACATCAAAACTCAGCAATAAAATCAATATAGTAACAAAGATCCATAATCCCATTTGATAACAATCAAGTAAATCAAATCCTTACATCAAACTAGATACAACCGACATAAAAACTACCTCATACCAAACCATATAATCAACATAACAATCCTAAGGAAGGAAGTATACGAAGTGTAAGAAGTAAACGATATGCAAATAGAATTAAGTGACATCTAGATGAAACATAGAAGCATCACGAAAGTATAAACTGCTTCAAAAGAAATGAAATGAAACGAAGAATCATCCGAAAAGAAAGAAGAAAATTCAAGAAATGAATGTATAGAATAAGTAGTAATACATCCTAATAACTATCTAAACAAACCATGTATTGTAAAGAAATACAATCATGACAGAAAATCGTATAACAAAAAGACAAAGTATATATCTATACTAAACACGAACGAAGGATATAACTAAATAATGCATAATAAATAATTTAACCAAATTACAACACTTATTCGTAACTAAAATGAAGTATCACAGGCATCACACACAAAAAAGTGTGATTTGTAAAAACACAAATATCACAATCTCAAAAGAAAAAAAAAATTATTATCTTTTTCTCTCTTTTTTTTTTTTAAATGTGGACATATCAATATATTAAGCACTGGACACATAAAAAATACAATACTTCCACAAAGAAAAACAAATACATTTTGAAAATTACAATACAAAAAAGTTTCTTAACGTTAAGTTAAATAAAAATAGTATTTTAAATTTTTACAAGTTTCAACCACTAATTAATAAATCAAAAGTGAAACGAGTTTTAACAACATGTGAGACATAAAAAAAAATATCCTCATCTCTAAGTAACCACAAATGAGCACCTACAAAAAACAAACTATTAACATTATACCAACTTGCACATATAAACATAACATTATTTCTTATGAAAAAATGTTTAAGTCAAACTAGCAAATTCTTCAATCAAACAACAGTATCTACTATCTCTGACAATTCTACATATACAGTTTAGATCCAAAATAACTTTCCACAACACAACAATTACTTCATATACCCTTTGTATAAGGTAATATATTAACTAAACATGTAGTCAGATACGAAAAAGAAAAAAACAAATTTAGTAACAACAACAAAAAAATTCTCTGAAAGCGACTAACGCATATTCATAACCAATGAGTTTGTGCTTAGGGCTGACAATCTCATTATGTAATAACATTTTATCAATTAGTCCTGCAAAATCATATCAATGTTTTGATGTGACAGCTATTATAGCTCCAATCTTGACAACAAATCACATATGGTCAAATACAATATGAGAAAATGAAATAGTCTTCAGACTAGTGTATGAAAATACAAAAATCCATAATTTCATCAACAACAAAAAATTAACAATCAAAGACACGTCAATACAAAATGAAATGTTACAATTCATTACAATAATAATACGTACAATGTTTATCAATAATACAATTATGTAAATAACAAGATAGAGTACAAATAATGCATAAATATGGACATACACAATATCCAATGAAACATTATACAATACAATCATATTATACTATACAATAATACATTATCCTAGAAAAATCAAGTATAAGAAACATTGTAGTAATCTTGAATCAATTTCTAAAGAAAAAAAATAAATAGGTCACAAATCCAGTGTAGTATTCTGTACCGCACGGGATGACATCGAATAATACAGGGTCAACAAACTGGCTGGGTTACGCTTGACTGCACACACGGTTGTAGGGTAACAAACATTTCTGTCACAGGTAAAGGAAAAAACAGGCACGCTGACCTTTATCGCACAGCTGCTACTGTTTGAAAAATACAAATGAAAATCTTCATTTTAATAAACTGTAAGATTATCCTGAAAAACGGATAGGTTAAACGCACAATTACCTATGAAAACATCTGGTTTCCATATGATGTCACCAACTCTTCGTTCACACATAGTATACAACTCAGGATGCTTGGGTCAACCTGACCGAAAATGACGGTCATCACAACAGAGCTGAAATAAAGTCATGCACTCAAAAAAAAAAACGAGATGCTCTCTCGTAATCCAAAAAAACATAACAGTAGTAGTACTTGGGACATCAATAGTTACTGTTACTTTATTTACTACCAATGACTTTGGGATTTTGTTGCACACAGTTAACCTGGTTAAGTGTAGTAATATTTTGAGAGTTATTATCTCTATTACTATTCCCATTATTATTCCATTTGTTCTGCCTAGAACTGCAGTTAGCATTGTTATGCTTAACATATCTTCTAGGATAGAAGTATCTAGTAAATGAATCTTGTTGACTCCTAGAACAATTATCACCAAGTTTATATTCTTTAATGTAACTATTCCTACCATAATTTCTAAACTCTTCAGAATCAATCTTTTGAGATCTGTTAGACTGTTTGGAAAAACTACCATTTAATGGGCTTCCCTGGTACTGTCTAATATTATGGTTATCTCTTTTACCAGAACTGTTGTTATTCTTTTCTGTGTTAACATGCTTATCTGCTGTATCACACTGTCTATATTGTGTATGACAAGCAGTGGAACTCATAAAATCCTTATGGTTACCAACATGATATTTGTTATCTTTATTACCAGAATTAGATATTACACATGAAGTATCCTTGCTGGTCTGACGCCAATAGCCATTAATCTTCAACGTAGCGTCTTTCGTACGTGGGAAATTATATCTGCTACGCCGAGATTTAAGTCCATCATGTTCCATTTTCGAATTCGCTAAGAGTGTATAGGGCAGGCGCTTTGCTTGTTTATAAACAACCTTCTGTCTACTATTGTCAACCTTAACAGTAGACAAATCTTTGATGCCTAAAACAACATCCACTAAACCATTGACCCTTGTACTCAATTCAGTAATCTCTTGGTTTAGTTTCTTATTTAAGTTATTACATGTCATAACTTTACATCTTTCTTCTGTAAGTAACTTCTCAATCTTAACCATTTTCTTTCTCTGCACCGTTAACTCTTCTAACCTCTGCTTATCATCCTTTTCCTTAATTGTTCTCCTCTGTGGTTCCAATTTTATTAATCTCTTCTTTTGCACCTCTTCTATCTGTGGCTGAAGTAGGGCCGCCTGAGCTTGAAGTCCATCAACCTTAGCAGCTTGTTGCTTTAACTCATTAATCTTCTCGGAAGATACATTATTCTTTTCTTTCAGTTGGTGACTGAGAATATTGTTCTCATCCAACACATCATGAAGCATATCTATATACTTCTTCTCACTTACATTGCTATCAATCTTCAACTTCTCATACATTTCTCTCTTATTTTCAATCTCCTGCTTGAGATTACTAATTTTGCCTTGATTATGTGCAATCTGTGTTTCCAAGTCTTTTACTCTACTGCACGCAGATTCTAATGCTGCTTTCACACTAGAAAGCTCCAAGTTTGATTTATGCAAATCACTTGTGAGTTTAGATACTGTTTCTTGTAATCTATTCTTTTCTCTTTGTTGTAGGGCAATTTGCTTGTTGTTCTTCCTCCGCTCCTTCTTTTCTAATTCCTCTTTTTTGTTGTCATCCTGCATGTTGTTGCAGATTACATTATGTAAAATCCTATGCATATACTTGTGTCTATCCCGAGAATAATCGCACACCATCGGACGTAGACATTCTAACAACTTTGCCAAATCTCTAGCCAGGATAACATGAGGGGCTGACTGACAGTTATCGTCAGTAAAATAATTTAAAGCTGCTACCACATTAAACAAAAAACCATCCAGCACGTATCTGTCAAGTGCTTGGCCCGGTAATTTTCCAAAACATTCTGCTTGTTCAGCTAAATAATGCATTATAGGCCTCATGTCCTCAGGATCCAACTCATCACCCATGTCAGGATCCATCGTGATTCAAACACTGAGTGTACAAAATTTATAGACCACTTATAATTGTAATAAGATTAGGTTACATAATCATCAATCAATTATGCATTAAATATCAACATAATACGCTATCAACATGAAATACTCAATAGCATACACAATAATATTGGAAGGCTTGACAACATCATACAGAGACACAGTTTTCAAACAAAAAATCACTTGTGAGTTTAGATACTGTTTCTTGTAATCTATTCTTTTCTCTTTGTTGTAGGGCAATTTGCTTGTTGTTCTTCCTCCGCTCCTTCTTTTCTAATTCCTCTTTTTTGTTGTCATCCTGCATGTTGTTGCAGATTGTCGGAAGTAGCCCCTGGCGCCATGCCCTACGCCAATTGGGCAAAAGGCTTATAACCGGTAACTGCTACTTCCCGTGTTTTGCCGACACCTATAGGGTGAAGCTGGAGTGTCCTCTCCAGGGCGCGAGCTTGGGCACAGTTATATTGAGATCAAGCTGTTGCCCATGCAGCATGTTCCCCCTCTCCACACAGCCGATAGATCCAAAGGAACGGCAGTAGCCGATACAGTTTGGTACCAGCCATGTCGCAGGAGTTGCCAGAATAATGTCGAATCAACATTAGACTGCCTTAGGGACTCCGACTCCGGATTTATCCTCAGGGTTTACTCCCGAAGCCAATTCCACAAATGGATATTCCCGCAAGGCAACGGTGGTTTGAATTCAGAGTTCCTTCTCTTAGATAAGCTACCAACCAAGGATCACGAGCCCTATCTGCCCGAAGCTGCTGGTTTTAAGGCGCCAGTCGCTCGCCTTTGCCCCTTCTCCCGTCAGTGGAAACAGTTCCGCCGGGCTCAAATTGAGCCACACGTGAAGGCCGGGAGCTGGACTTGGTTGTCAGAGGCTGTTTGAGGCGCGTGCCATAGAAGTATTTTATCTGCAGTGAGAGCTTATCCTCACTACAACTCCCGGCAATAACAACCTTTGGAACTGTCATGAGACAAATACCTGGATAATGCTTTCACACCCAACATTTTAAAAGCAAATGAGGGAGCACACATAGCTAGAACTAAATATAGTGCTCATAGCAAACAGCGGTTTGTTCACAGCGTTGTCCATTAAACGTGAAGAAGTTGAAACCGGAGTAGTTCCGCAGGACGAAAGGCAAAAGCTGTAGCTATGGGATAGGCATTACGCTGGTCAAGAAAGAACTGGAGACAATTAGAGTGATGCGTGGAGGTGTACGGTAAAGAGATACTCAACGGGAAAATACGGTAAGTGCAGGAGACAGTTGAACAGAGAAGACTGAATACATTTAGCTCCATCGATAGAATAATCTGACAACCTCCAGTAACTCAGTCTTTGCTCTCGTCTACTTTAAAGCAAGCAAAACCTGACCGTATTAGAATATTGTTGACATTTGCTCTCACAAACTATACAGCTGAACAACATTATCCGGGAATGAAAACCAGTGCACGGCTCTCAAAGTTTGCATATCAAAAACAACATCAAAGCTTTGCAAAATCTTTTTTTTCGAAGACTGCTCGTTCAATGCTACTTTTCGTTATCTTCACGTGTCTATGCTCGTTAAATCAATTCTGTTTGTCTGCACCAATTCAGCCGTGTCATAAAAAATCAAAATAAGCACAATTTTTTTTATTAGACAAACATAAAGGTGTGTTTTCAGGCACCCGTAAGAAATAAAGAAGTAGAACACTAGACAACAGAAAAACAACAGACGTGAGTGGCTTACCCAGGACTCGAACCCAGGACCTTCCGTGCGACAACCCCGCCTAGCTATGCAAACGAATCACACTATCCTCCCTGCCATCTAGGTATCACCAAAAAATGATGCTTCGATGATGGGTCATTAATGTGGTGATGCCTAAAATCCATCGTTCTGAGTGCATATGTGCAAGTATCTTGACAACTTTTCCTCCGTACCACTAAACACGTCAATCCATTCCGTTCATATATACTTACTTTTATTTTCCTGATTAGGAGCTTCAATTTTATATCCTTTAATCGAAATAAGTTAGGACATGTATTTACTAGGATTTTTAAAAGTCTATCTTCTTGATAGTCCTAGATGTGAAGACTAAGTAAAACTTTAAATTTCTCCAATACTACATACGTCTTTGCATCTTCCCTCTAGATTTTCATTAATACATACTGCATATCCTTTCAAGAACTAAAGCACTTTTGATAGCTATTATACACTGCATGCGCTTGTAGCTTTAAATTTACGACGATGCCGCCGGGGACAATGTCGCAGCACGAAGCAGAAAATTACGAAAATGGCGCTGTCACACAAGAGTAGTTAGGCATCTGCGTTACACATTTTGCAATAGGGGATCTGAGACTCCTTCTGAGTAACTTTCAGCCTGATGTTGAGAAGCTGACGTCATTACACCAGGCACATCCATCTCACTAAAGTTAAAATAAAGTAAGTTTGTTACTAATATACTCTCGCATACTACTGTTTGTTATACTGAGTTGTATTTAAGTTTTTCATGTTAAATTAAGTTAATAAATCAGCGTATCTGTAGCTTTATATTAGAATGTAATAATTAGAGCAATTACTTGTTACAGTATTAGCAGCTGAACTTGTCTTTCTGTGACAGAGGATATTATGAAAATAGATTTCATATATCTACATTTTTCTTCCACCGGGATTTCACCGGGCTTCCTTATTAGTTATGCACGTTCGGTTAACGTAAAACCCTCCTATGGCAAAGAAAACCTATCTGCTGTTGCCCTAAGACGCCACTAGGCGTAATGGCCACTGACTGCTTTGACGGTCGGTGGCTAAGGACGGAAGAAGAAGAAGAAGTAGCTAGTGTTGAGTCGTTTACCTGTAATTATAACGCCAGCGATTTGGAAAATCGTTGAAATAGTGACAGACGAGAGAACGGTCCGTAGATTTGTAGAACAGGGGGAATAATTTAAAAAGTCGTACCTCTTTATAAGTGCACGTTCTCAGGGGGAGATAAGATAATGAAGAAAACCAAGAGATAATTAATCTGACTAAGGGGAGATAAATCACAGTTACCCCTCCCCCTCCCTACCTCCGTTTGTTCAGAAAGTGAGTAGATACAGTGAGAGTCGCCAGATCAAAAGAAGGTTTCTCTCGTTGCCAGAGTCTGCAAGCGGGAAAGGTGGCAATTTTAGCTTTGATTCGCAGATCGACCGAAGAATTACCCAAAGGTGTTATTTCTAACACTGGTCAGCGACTTTTTGCCTATTTTAATATATATAGTCCAGCTTTCAAACTCAGTTTATTCAGTACCCACAGATTTATTTCAGAACATCTAGCTTCGATTCTAGAACCATTTTTATTAGTGGAGTTTCTTAGTTTTCGTTGGAGATTGTTTTAATTTCTGTATTACGGTAAATATTATACTAGAAGTTTGAGTGATTTAATTGTTAAGTCCATCATTATATTTCTGAATTCTGATTACATGCCCCCCTAATCGGATTATCTTTTCTTATAACATCAACTGTAGGTTCTAATGACGATGTTTGTACTTTTCAACATATGTTATATCATGCTTATAAGTAATTAATGTTAATATGAGTGTGCTATATTATTATTTTTACTTTACGTTGAATTTCTTGAAATTGATATGTAACATGCATATGAGAATAAATGAATTCAGTATGAAAGGTGAGCGAAAGGAAGGGCAGAATGTTAGACGGGCCTGCGTGCCCAATTCTCAACCCTTTGAAAATAATGTTCGTTCGTTCGTTCGTTCACTAAGATTTTCTGTGTAGAGTGATTTACTGGTTAAGGTCCGTCAATTATATTCCACTAGGATTTTGTTGTGTGTTAATTGACTAGCAGAATTAAAATAATCTATAGCAAAATTGTTCCGGCTGTAGCGTTAATCTAACTGATATTGACCAGTAAGATATATTTTAATCGACTAGTAAATGCACTATTCATTATGAGTACTGACGAAATATATATTTATTTCAAATTCACGATGATTAATTTTGTAAATGACTAGAATTTATTTCACGGGGTTTTTTTAAACGATAAGATAAGCTCTAAGCTTGTAGTTTCTAATTTAAAACCGAAGTGGATAATAATTTTATATTTTTCGTGGGTTAGGATAGGATTGGAAATACTAAATTGTGGTTAAGTATTTTGTATTTTCTTCCTATATCTAGTACTGGGTCACATACCCAAAACCTACCAGCGGCTTCCATGTAAATCTGAGAATAACGGACCTAAGTCCAACAGTACAAAAGAACATTCTGATATAACTGTTGGGTCTTCAAGGTGAACCTGTCTGGCCTCTTGTTTACACCGAGAAAGAGACAGAGTACCAACCCAAAGAATATTAAGAATAAATTGTAACTGGACTTATAGCTATCCAGATTTCTTTTTCCAAATTTTAAATATATTCAGCCCGTTGTGGTGACATAATCAAACATTGACATTTCCCAGCTACCGACCACTTGTGTTGTGGCGAAGATTTATCCAGAACAGATTTACATACCTGACATTCCGTTAAGTATTGAAACATTTCAAGCTAATGACACTGTGAACACTAGAACGCGTGAATAACCTGTCTGGACAAATTGAGCTGAAACGAACAGATTCAATAAATAGTAACAAAGCAAGCGTTTTCCCCAAATCAGAGGATTAAATCAGTAAATTTGGGAAAACTGGGGCTTGTTTTGCCAAATAAACCCAACACTGGATCTGTGGCGCTTACTCGGGAGTTCTGTTCCAGACATGTTAATCAACAAATTAGGTAAGCACGATTGAAAGGTGGCCACTTGTCTGTAAGAGCGAGTGGAAGAAGGAATGAATAATTCTTATATTGTATAACCATTATACTCACTTTGTTTATGCCTTTCTTTTCGTTTTCTAATACTGTTCATTTCAGAATAGAATAACGTAGAAACTCTATTCTTTACAGTATAGTAAAATGTTATACCATAGTGTTAATCTTTTTACCTTTTGGGGGTTAATTAACTTCTTCTTGTGGGATCTTGTCTCAACAGGGGGAGATAGTACTTATGGGTCTATTTCTTAATTATTTCTGTAACTGTCGCAGAGAGATTTATGATTAATAAATTTTCTATATCTTTTCTCTAGTCTACCCGTGTCTCTACTTTAATATCGCTCTTTTATCCTTTTTCTGTTTCGTATTCGTTTGATTGTGGAAAAATATAACTCTCCCATTCAAACCTTCGCCTGTTTCTTTTCTTATTTAGAAACGCATTTTATGGCTGTTAAGCTAAGTCCGTGAGTAGACCGAATAGTATGAAATTCGTTCTCGACAGACATATGATGGCAGACAATCGTCTCGCTTTTCCATGACAAGGCGCGTCTTTGGTTAACTAGTCTCGGTGATAGGGGTGATATGAAACACATGCATCGCTCGGGAATGACCAGAGGTCGCGGCAGCTGTTAAAACGAGCAATTGCAGTTTTATTGCCGACGCCTGAGTTAAGGTGAGGCCCAGACGGGGTTTTCGAGAATAGCGTGCATCCTTTGTCTGTTTTCAGATATCTATACCAGTGGTTTAGATTTCTTCATTCAGTCCTCCAATTTGCAGTAGACGGGTCGCTTCGTGCTAAGAGAATAAGCTTGTATAGCGAAGTTCTTAATTTGTCTCGACAATTTTGCCGAGCTTCTAGAATACAAATATTAAGTGAATAATTCTAAGTTCGTGGTGATCGCCCGTAGTTCTGTTTGGAGGTAATATTATATATCTAGTAGTGTTGAGTGATTTAAGTGATGAATCGCCTATTTTATTTCACTAGTTAGATTTCTGTGCAGGGTGATTAAATTATAAGTCTGTTATATTCTCTAGTTGACGTGTTTCAGTGGATAGCAAAATAAAGTATAATTTCTAGCTTAAACTCATGCGGCTATAAATAAATTTAATTGAGTAGCTAATAATCAGTCGAGAATATTTCAAACTAACTTATAACTGCACTGATTCAACATTGAGTATTGACGAAATACGTATGTATTTCTAATTCATGATGATTGATTTTTTTATGAATATAATTTATTTCACGGGAATTTTAAACGATAAGTCAAGCTCTCCGCTTGCAGTTTATAATGTAAGTTATAACCGAAGTGAATATTGTGAATAAGTATTTTATATGTTGCTTTCTCTTTATACAGTGAAACTGGGGTAGCCCAACTTTTACCAGCGGTTTTGGTACATTTTGTGAACAATCATAGAAGAAACATTTTTATCTTTTACCACGTGAGTTTACAAGTTAACATCTGTCTGGTATTGTGCTTGCCTCCAGAAATAGACAGTGAAACCCATCTCACGAACTTTAAGACTAAATGCCTATACTGGGCCTATCGAGCCAGATTATATTTCTTCCCTAAATCGCATATACATTCAGCCTTGTGGCGAGTAAGATTACAAACCAGTAACATTCCGACATTTTTGACTAATTATGGTGTGACCAAGAATTTTTATATTGAGAGAAGTTACAACCTGTCATTTTCCTAAGTAAAGGAAACCTCGTGATTCTGACACTGTGAGCCCGCTTAAAACTAATTCTTACCTGACCTGATTCAAGTGACACTAACCTTAGTCTGAGAAAATATTCGCATGAAAAGGACTCTCCCCGGACCCATTGGAGGAAACCAAAATCTGTAGAGCTGGGATCCGCTTCATCAAGAGAAAGACAGATTAAACGTGTGTAGGTGTCCTAAAGTTTGCGCCAGACGGCGAACAACAGCAAGTGTAGGTAAGAATGTGTATATGGGGCCCCTGCTGAAAGAACAGAGTGAAAGCAGAACAAGTGATTCTTTTCATGTTTATACTTAGGCACCCACTTTGTAATTTCATTTATGAAAAATTGTTGTAATCGACCTTTTCCTCTTTGGACAGATTAGTGTATCAATTCTGTTCCTAAACATTAGAGGGAAATCTTAGACTATAGCGTATATATCCGTGACTCTTTGGGGCTATCACTTTTCTTCTAACAGAATTGTGGGCTAAACATCGAGGGAAAAGATTTTACCTATGGGTCTATAGTCTATTCTCCTTTTAGGAATTCATTAACTTTTTATGTATTTTATATGTTTTGATACTAACATCTAGGTGTTGTGGAAAATTTTCTTATGATAAATAAAATTTACAGAAACTTATCAAAAGTGTGGCGGTCAGCTCGTTCCATATATATCTGTATTTCATTGTTATAGTTTTCACGTCAGTGCGTCTAAATGTTGTCACTTATGTGTGAGTGTATGTGTATGTGAGTGGTACATACATATTAATATATATATTCTAATAGTCTGTCTGACTAATGTAAATCTGTTGTAGAGATAGGCTGACCGAGAGTGTCAGGGACAGAATCTATTACTTTTCCACCATCTCACTTTGAAATCTATTTCTACTATTATCTCTCACAGAGCTATCACTTGTTTCTATTTCTATTCAGAAGGGACCAATCTAAGTCTTAATTCACCTATCGCAAATCTACGACAGTAACCTATGATTTTTTTTTTTTAATGTTCGACACTTGATACTACATGTTGTGAAGTTTTCATTTAAGGTAAAAATAAAATTTACATAAAAACTTAATTTACCGGTGTTGGTCAGCTCGTCCTAATATCCTTACTCCATTATTATAGTTTTTCACGTTTGTGCGTCTAATTGTCGTCACTTATCTGTGTGTATGTATGTGAGTGGTTGATATATGTTAATATATATATATATATATATATATATATATATATATATATATATATATATATATATAGAATGGGAACTGTCTGAACAACACATTTTAGTCGTAACCGATAGGCTGGACTAGAGTAGCTTCTCAAATCCAGGGACAGACTCTACCCTTCACCAACTCACTAGTGAAAATCTGTCTACCTTATCTCTCACTGAGTCATCACATTTGTCAGTTCTATTCAGACGGGACCTAACATTGTTCTTAATCACCTATCGGAAATTTACGACACTTTCACACTTTACATTTTTTTTTGTACTATGGGGAAATGCGGGGGAGGGGGGGGGGTGAAGCTGGGGACATGACTTGGGATCCGTGGGCGGTAATCCGAAAAAGTTTGGGAAACACTGCTGTAGATCTAGGCTTCTTCTGTGTCTTTTATGCCATTCCGAAACGCGTTGAGTTGAAGTCATGAACTCCATTTTCTCCATCTTGGCTTGTAGGTCGTCACATCTGGTCCCGAGCTAGGAGTAAGAAGTGCGTAGTATACTGTGCATTGCCCGCTATCGAAGGGGGCTCTCCAACTATGCAGAGCTAAAATACTGTACTCTGGTTTTGGGCTCTCCCAAAGAAATGTCGCGTCATGCACAGAGCCACTTCTCAGCTTCCCCTGCCTATCAATGATATCCTACTGCTAGCAGTCAACAAAGTCAAAGCCACAAAATTACGCCTGAGGCCCATGTGACTTTTCCACGCATAGTGTGAAATGCTGAGTTCTCAACAAGTTTCACCACTGGAAGTGTGTGGATGATTTCAAGAGTCAATGAGGATGTAATTAACCTCACAGACATCACTTCCACGAACATATACTGTGGCATTGTGCATAGCTGGTGGTCATATCAGTATGACTCATGATAATGCTCCATGCATATACACACCATAATAATAATAATAATAATAATAAATTCTTTAAGCGCCAAACACGGCGCATAAGGCAGAAACCAGTGCTCTCCAGGTTGTTCGTTGTGACGCCACTCCTCTTAGCTCTTGCACATTATTTAGGCCCAACGTTCTTCCTTCTCTTATTATTGTTCTTCTGAGTGTTTCTTTTGGTCTTCCTTTTTTCCGCTTACCCTCAGGAACCCAAGTGAGCGCCTGTAGTGGTATTCTGTTGTTTTGCATTCGTAGGACATGACCGATATATGACCATCGTCTTTTCCTTATATAGTCGGAGACATATTTCTGCCTAGAGTCTTCTCTTATTTGTCGATTAGTCTTGAATTCTTTCCAACTGATGTTCATGAGTTTTCTAAGACATTTGTTCTCGAATGTATTCAGCTTGTTCTCCAATGATTTTGTTATTTTCCAACTCTCACAGCCGTATGTTAACACTGAGATAACATTTGAATTAAACAGACGAAGCTTGGTATGTATATTCAATGATCGTAATTTCCAAATGTTAGATAATCTATTGAAGGCGCTAGCTGCCAAAGCAATTCTAGTATGGATTTCTCTTGTTGTGTCACCATCCTGAGTCATTTTACTGCCTAAATAATTGAAACTTTCAACTTTCTGTAGTTTTTCCCCGTTCAAGATGATATCAAAGGTCTCGTTAGAAAAGTTCATAGCTTTAGTTTTAGAGGCATTTATTTGGAGACCAATTTTAACCGAGAGATGACACAAATTATTTATTGCTTCTTGGGATTGTCTTGGTGTTGAACTTAAGAATGCTACATCATCTGCGAAATCCAGGTCCCCCAGGAATTTTCCATTTGTCCATTTTATACCCAATTGTTCATTGTGGGTATAGTTTCTCATAACCCAATCAATAGCTATTCCAAAAAGTAGTGGTGACATAATACAGCCTTGTTTCACCCCTGTTTCTACTGTAAACCATTCTGTATTCCCTTTATTTGTTCTAACACAACATCTTGCATTGTCATATAGCGCTTTGATTATATTCACATATTTTGTTGGAAAACCATGTCAAGTGATTATTGACATGTACCATGGAAAGTAATAGCGCACTTGTGGTCTTCACAATAATAAATATAATTTATGGCAGATTTGAAGATAAGTATTTTTGTTTTTTTTTTTTAAATTAATGAAGAAAAATATCTCTTTTAACCTCTGATGGGTTATAATTAGGATATATATTGTTTTCAATACCAAATAATATAAAAAAAAACTGCCAATATGAGATAGTGGCATCAAATTTGTCAAATCATTGTAAATAGGGACAATCACAATTGTGCTCATACGTTAAATTAAAAAAAAAAAAATTTAAAAATATTAACAAACAAAATCAAGAAGAAACTCTGAACAAGAATAATATTAAAGTGAAGGGGTGTAAAGGCCTGGCGGTTCCAGTTATATAACTGACTTTGACAGATATTTAATTGACTTTCATCATTTAAAAGTCATAAACATTATAAGTAGTGAACAAGAGCTGTGTAAAGCCAAGATTACTGCGTAATTTTTTCAATACAGTTTGGATCAGTAATGTCTCCTTCAATTTTTACAATAATGGTAAATGATTTAGGTGAGGAATTTAATGATATAACAAATAACTTGTCACAGTTTGCAGATGATGTTGCTATATGGAGGACTGGGAGACATCTGCCAAAATTATATAAGGATCTACAGAAGCAAATAAATAAAGTATGTAAATGGCTGACAAAATGGGATTTTCAGCTGAATACAAATAAACCATTGGGAATGATCTTCAGTAAAGGTAGGGTTGTAAAAAATAAAATTATAGACATAAAAATCCAAGGGCAAAACATTAATACAGTGCAAACCACTCGATATCTAGGAATGGTATTGGACCAACAGCTTAACTGGAATAAACACATAGATAAACTAGTGGAGTCTTGCAGAGGATTGACTAACTTATTAAGATATTTGAAAGGTAATGGAACCTCTACACCTCACGGTAGAAGGGGAACGACTAAGTAAGTAAGAAAGGTAATGGATGGGGTGCAAGCACTAAGACAACGCTCACTTTTTATAAATCTTTTATTAGAGGAAAAATAGATTATGGAAGTATAATATATGACTCTGCTGCACACAGTAACAAGATTAAATTAGACAGAATTCAGCGTCAGGCTTTATGCACAATAGCAGGTGCAATCAGATCAACATCAATGGGAGCTATAGAGGTGGCTTTAGGAATTATACCCTTTTTTTTCAATAACCAGCGGCACTCGAGCTTTCCAGCCCTTTTGGCCCAATGACATGTCATTGCGAGGCTGGGGGATCAGTGGACTTTCCTTCCAACCCGGTCAGGAGTTTCGCTCCTTCCCATCCACAGAGGGTTTATGTGCAGGAGCCGTTCAGGTTATTCAGTCAATTTCCCGGTCGTAAACATTCCTTCAAACGCTGACGCCCGGGCTTGAACCTTGAAAACCTGGTCGCCAGTACAACGTTGTAGCCATTACACCAGCGCAGCTCCCAATTATACCCTTAGAATTACGGAGAAAGGAGTTATGTTAGATAAGTCTCACCCAGCACATACAGCTTTTACAAGATGCCAACTAACAACTCAGGCCAAGCCAATGAATACCACTAGATACCCTACAGGATGGAAGTGTATGGAGGAAATTGTCCATCTGGGTACATTAATTACATCAATTAATAACAGTTGTGAATACAAACCAGTGATTCCGCCCTGGGATATCAAGAAACCAGACACGGACTACCACCTAGCAGAAATACTTAAGAAAACAAATAATATAGAAAATATTAAAAACACAGCCAATAAATATATACAACAAATATCAAAAGACAGCATTATTGTGTACACAGATGGATCCAAGAGAGAGGATGGCAAATTGGGGATAGGAATATACATTCCAATATGGAAAATGGCAAAAGAATATAGCTTCACGGAAAATACATCAATTTTCACGGCAGAGATGGTGCCAATACTAAGAGCACTAGAAATATTCTCTAATAACCCTCCCAAAAAATTAACAGTTTTAACTGACTCTCTTTCGACAATTAAAGCACTTAGAAACTTACGAGAATGTAGTAGACCTGATATAGCAGAGGAGATATTTCTGGCTACTACATACTTATATTCCAGAGGATGTTCAGTCTTAATTGCTTGGACACCTTCACATGTTGGCATAGAAGGAAATGAAAAGGCAGATAAAGAAGCCAAGAAAGGTAGATCTGATAGCAATCTAATAAATGTAGAGATGAGTAAATCAGAGATTAAGAGCTTAATTAAAGATTTAATAACAGATTAATGGAAAGCAGAGTGGGATAAAAATCTGAAAGGAAGACATGCATATAAGATGTTTAAGGCTCCAACAAGAAAATGTCAGATATCTAGGGAAATGAAAATTCCCAGTAAAAGGAACTTCTCAGACTACAGCTGGGAAAAGGCTATTTCAGAATAGAAGAACCTTACTGTGCAGGATGTCTTCAAGACAATAATATAGAACATTTCTTGTTAAAATGTAAGAGGTATGAACAAATGAAAATACCAGTACCGGTATAAGATTATTTGCAAGCATCCAACTTACCTATAAATATAGAAGAGGTGTTGAGAATAGACAGATCAAGGGAACTGCATAATACAGTCAAACAATATTTAACACGAACACATGTTAATATATAGTGGCTGGGAATGTGAAGGTCTGATGCTGTTCTTACAATGCATGTGACTTTTAACAGATGAAAGTCAATTAAATATCTGTTAAAGTCCGTTATATAACTAGAACCACCGGGCCTTTACACCCCTCCACTTTAATAATTTTCTTGTTCAGAGTTTTTTTTTTCTTTTCTATTTATTTAACGTGTAAGCACAATTGTGATTGTCCCTATTTACATTGATTTGACAAATGTTATGCCACGTTCTCATGTCGGCAGTTGTTCATATTATTTGGAATTGAAAACAATATATATCCTAATTATAACCCAACAGAGGTTGAACGCGATATTTTTATTTTTCATTAAAGAGTTAATTTAAAAAAAAAAAAAATTGGTCGTAGGAATCTTTAATCACAACTTCATAACCATAAGTACACCTTCTAGTTGAGATGAAATCTAGAGTTTTTTCTTTTCTTCTATGTGAGTAATAATAATCTATTTAACTCTGTTGCTAAATTCTTGACTCTTAAAGGTTTTTTGTTTGGCTGTTTTCGCCTTTTCTTTTGTGAAAGTAGTTTTTTTTAATTCGTCTGAGTGATTGTGTGTGAGTGTGTAAGTGCGCGCGTGAAGATGTTTGGCATTGTTTCTCAATTTTCGTTTGGCAACCCTGCCGTACTTCTGCTTTCAGCGTTGCCATTCCCGGATCTAGGTATTTTTTGTCTTGTCTATGTGTCATTTCCCTTCATTAGTTGAAGAATGCAACCTAGATTTCACCCAATATCAGACTGAATCACTGGAAAAAATTGCCCGAAGTAGCCCAAGATGCCGATATCTATGGGTTTTTCTCCCTCGAAGTTCAGAGCGGCAACCCTGCAACCGTTGCGCTGAACGTGATAAAGATTCCACATGTAAGTAACCCCCCCAAAAAATTGTTATTGATAAACATTTCAGGCACACAGTACACCTTACTACTGTATCTTACTTACTTACTTAGCCGTTCCTCCTCTACCATGAGGTGCAGAGGTTTGGAAGAGAGGGCGCCATACTGTACTATCGGCTGTCTTCCTCCTGGCCTGGTTCCATTCTAGTCCTCGGTCCATCAGAGATTGTCTAATGTTGTTCTCCCAGCGGCCTCTGGGTCGTCCTGGAGGTCTGGATCCCTGGCTGTTAGCCTCCTATACCTGCCTTGGCAGCCGATCTTCTCTCATTTTGAAGACATGACCAAACCATCTTAGTTGGGACTGTTCTTCTTGGGTCTGCAGGGTTTGGCTTTTTAGGCCTGACGTATCGTCTGGTTGTGAACCATGTCTCTTCTTGTTACTTCAACCACCTTTCTCATATACCTCATTTCTAAAGTATGGATCCGACTTTTGTGGGTTGTAGTCATTGCCCATGACTCGCATCCATACGTCAAGACTGGGACTGGGTGGAGCAGTATACAGCCATCTTCATTTTCTTGCCAGCTTCTCTTTTGATCATTTCTAGCTTTTGATTTAAAGTAAGAGGCCTGTGACTTGTTTTCACTAGCACGTCACTTAGGGGCCATTATACTGTAATTGATAATTACAATTATAACAATAACACAAGTAAAAAGTTTTAAAATAGGCAGAATAAGACACTGAAACTCGAAGTGCACAAATGCTGTAAACAGACTGAGTGCGAGTAACTAAATGGCGTCACTTGACTCGCTTGATTCAGCTCAGAGTTCGCTGATGTGTGCGTCACCACTGAAAGACCCTTTAAGAGCAAGGCAAAAGACAAGCGCCGAAATAATAAACATGAATATAATCGAAAAGCACTGTATCAGCGAAGCACTTTAAAGCAAAACGCCTTAAAGCGAGGTACACCTGTATTAACAAACTCACTATCTGCTATTCAAGCTATAAGAAACTTATAGGAATGCAGTAGACCTGATATAGCAGAAGAGATATTACTGACAAATACTTACCTATACTCCAGAGGATGTTACGTTCTAATGGCTTGGATACCTTCACATGTCGGCATTGAAGGAAATGAAAAGGCAGATAAAGAAGCTAAGAAAAGTGGAAATAATAAAAACCAAATAAATGAGGGGATGTTGACAAGTAAATCAGAGATCAAAAGCTTAATTAAAAGAATAATAACTGAGGAATGGACAGTAGAGTGGAATGGAAGCCTGAAGGGCAGACATGCAATGAAGTTGCTCAAGACTCCAACGAGAATGTATCAGGTATCTAGAGAACTCAAAATTCCTATAAACTTCTTAGACTGCAACTAGGAATGGGATATTTTAGAATAGAAGAACCTTAATGTGCAGAGCAGTAATAATAATAGCCCCTTCAGTCATTACTGACTATGGGAATGCGCCCCTGAGATGACAGCCCTCAGCTGTTTATTTTCCTGGTGCTCCTTTCGACGTTATCTCTTCTCTTATGCTTGTTGTGTGAGCTTCTTTTCGCCAAGTCTGAGATGGCACCGTAAATAGCATCGCCACTTGGTGCGATCAGCAGCTTCATCCTCCCACTTTGGTGGATTTATGTCCAGTGCCCTCATGTCTTTCTTGCACACATCATTGAATCTCAGCTGTGGTCACCCAACTGTTCTTCTGCCATCCATCTGCCAGTTGTCCGTAGAAGATATCTGTTGGGATGCGACCATCTTCCATGTGGCGGACATGGCCAAGCCAGATTAGTCTGTGCTGTCTAAGCAGTGTATACATGCTTTGAAGGCCAGCATGTGTATTGAGCCTTCTTTCTTGCTTAGCATAGGATGTACAGGTCTCGCTGCCACATAAAAGTGTGCTGGTGACGCAGGTGTAATAAACCGCAGCTTTGGACTTCGTTATGAGTTTGGAGTATCCCCAAACACGCAATGTGAGGCAGGCAAAGGTAGCTGCAGCTTTGCCATAGCACTGTCAATGTCTGTGTCCAGTGAGAGTTTGTCACTGATGGTAGACCCCAGGTATGTGAAGTGGTGCACCACTGCCAATTCATAGTTATTGATAGTGATAACTGGTGCAGCACCCACATCCTAACTCAGCACATTTGTTTTCTTTAGACTTATTGTGAGGCCAAAGTTCTTGCATACTTGGGTGAAGCGATTCATCAGGTTCTGAAGCTCCTGTTGGCTTTAAGTGATGGCTGCAGCGTCATCAGTGTGCAGTGTCTAGAAAAAAAAAATGTAAAGCATTTACTACTAAAGTGTAGGAAGTATGAACAACAGAGAAAACCAATATTATATTATACACAGGCAAGCATTTCATCTGTAAATGTGGAACAGTTGTTGGAATAGATAGATCTAGAGAATTGCACAATATAGTAAAACAGTATATAACAAGAACTATAATTAATATACAAGGTTCAGTGATGGTGTGAGGATAAGGGATAGTTTGATGGAGTGCTAGTGTGGATGATGGCAAATAGTTGGTGGATTTGATGTAATCTCAGACACCTCCAGGCTTTCTCACCTCTTTCCACCTTGTTAACAGCAGCGCAGTTGTGAGAGACTTTACTTTGTTTATTTGTTTTTGTGTTTGTTTTTTTTTTCTTGTTTATATTAGTTTGTTTTTTATTGTTTGTTTCTTGGAAAGGGGTGTTACATACAAATACATTCACACAATGTTGGTTTTGATTTACTATATTTGGACTGAGTGGAGAACAGAAGAAGATACTATATTTGGATATTGGAAATTTTATTTTATTTTCTGGTATTTATTACATTATATGTCCTAATTATAACCCATCTAGGGTAGAACGTGAAACTTTGTTAATAAAAAAAACATTGATACACAGTTGCGATTACCATGTTACTGTAAAGATTAATGGTTACACTTAATATTGTGACACTAATACAGACCAATCCCAACGGGCTGATCACCCGTTTGCCAGTCACTTTGATTACGGAAACAACAACAAACGGATTGATTTGTTGTTGCCCTAAAGACGCCATTAGGCGTGATGGGAACAACGGCAGAGAAAATCTATTCGCTGTTGCCCTTAAGACGCCACTGGGCGTGGTGGCCACTGACTGCTTTGCCGGTCGTTGGCTAAGGACGGAAGAAGAAGAAGAAGAATACAGACCAATATTTCTTACACATTTAACAGTGTAAACCTACAGTCATGATGAGCCTTCATAGAACAAATGTGAACTTACTAGTTACTATTGATTGTCTGCATCCTTTGTTAACGGTGTATCACATTTTAACGTAAAGCCAATAGTAAATAATGCATCCTTCTTTTCAACCAGTCACATGCTTGTCTTACACATTTGACATTCATAGAAATCCATAATCCAACCTTTGGTCATATAGAAATCACATAGGCCTACAGGGTGTATTGTATTCCAGCCTCAGAAAAGTATGGAAACTGTCACTTTGCAAACAAAGCGAAAAATCTAAAAAATACATAAAATAAGTAGGCTACAATGTGTAAATTCTTCTTGTCTGGGATTGTGCTATGAAACCACGATCCTTGATCAGATGAATTCGTGAAGTTTATTTAATTGAATTATTTTCTCTTCTTTCTCACTTAGCTCTCACTTTCTATCCTGTCCCTGACTTAGGGCTTCTGACCACAAATAGTCAATTTGTCAGTCAGTCTGATAGTCAGTTTTCTTTGTCTTTTGTCCTAACAAGGCACATTACCATTTTTCCCATTTGTTTTAAAACCTACCCTTTACCACATCTTAAAGTAGCCCACCTCATTTTTTTATTAAAGAAGGAAAGAAGGCAGAATGTTTATACAGAAAGGCTGAGGTAGACCAAAAACGCACATGATGAAAATGACTGGAGACTGAAGTGACAATGATGAGGGAGACATTGAAAGACCTGGAACTGAAAGCCCAAGGCAGGAAGATTTGGCGTGTGTTTGTTGAAGGCTTTTGCTCCTTTGGAAGCTAAAGTTCACTGATAACAAACTAAAATAAACTTAACTCACCTATTACTCATGCTAATCACAACACTTCAGCCAAGCAAAGTGACTTCACACTGATAACAAACTAAACTTAACTCACCTATTACTCACACTAATCACAAATCTACAGCCAAGCGAAAAGACTTCACAATCATAACAAACCAAAATAAACTTTACTCAACTATTCCTAACTACTCATCACAACACTACACCCAAGCAAAATGTGTTCCTATAAAGCATATGTCACTAACAGTAACAAGACAAACACTTTGTGACTAAGATTTCTTTCATATCACAAACAACTGTGAATGATATTTCTTGTGGTAGCAGTATCTCAGCACACCAATATGTTACTGATTGTGTTCAACTTTCTCATATAAATCTAATGTTACTTTCCAGACTGTGGAAGGTATGGACACGAAGTTCCGATTTCTGGATCAGAAAATAAAACAAGAAATAAACACAGATTCCGAAGTGAGTTTTCTGATTAATTCTTGATCAAAACTTGATACAGCAAAAATGATTTAAACTAACAAAAATGTGGTCAAGTATGTCATGTGTGACACTTATTTATTGTTAGTTTCTTTGTTTTGTTTTTTCTTAACAGTGTTTTATATATATATATATAGTTACAGTTGATAGGTTGACTGATGTCCAATCAGCGAATATCTTTTATAAAAGTAACACCAAAAAAGTTGCGTTTCTTTTTTTGAACAGTATATATATATATATATATATATATAGGTATGTACATACACTACTAACTGCTCCATACATCACCAGGCCACCAGAATGATTGTAAGTTTTAATCTGACTATAAAACTGAAATGAGTTTGTTTTGATTAATATTTTAACTCACAGAATAATCTTAATACATTCAAAATGTATACAGTTGATAAATATATGTTATATTGCTGCTGAATATTATATTCTCTTTGTTATTCTATGTAATATGTAAACATTTAAGCTACATTGCCTTTGCCTTTAAAGCAAGCGTGCAAATAGTTTTAAAGGAATGGGATTGGACTATATTAAAATAACACAAATTGCATATTCACAGTATTGTATTTAAACAGAAAATTTATTAAAATTTTGAAGTTGTGCTAATGCCCTCCCTTGTTATAAGAATTATGTCAGTATCAAGTTCCATTATTTTTATAAACAAGACAACAAGAAATGTTGAGGCTAACATTTCAGATGTAACTTCTGGAATAAAACAGGAAGTGTACTGTGAGGTGAGTGTTCAGTTTTTAAACAGACACAAAAGTACTTTGAAATCATTTGATTAAATTTTGTTTTGTAGAAATCAAATTCATTACCTAATTTTGGAAGCTATTCCTGTGTTACATTCACATGTTCTGTCGATTAAATTTTGTTTTGTAGAAATCAAATTCATTACCTAATTTTGGAAGCTATTCCTGTGTTACATTCACATGTTCTGTCACTCTATTGCCAGATTGTAAGAAATAAAGTCACTTTGTATTAAGATTATGGCAAAATAACTGACTCAGTTCTCATACAAATATCATTGATTATATGGTAAGGTGAATGAACATTGGTAATTTCAGTCAGACGGGGTCAAAGAAGCATAACCAGTATGGTCATTGTCTGAAACAAATTCATAAAATAGTAGAGGGAAGAAAGTGATCTTTTTCTTCTACTTAGTACACTTTCAGACATCAGCTTGTATAGATTTGAAGAAAGCTGTGACCAGGTTGAGTATGTTGATTATCTCTATAGATTTTTTCATAAATGATGATGGCCATATGCACTTTTACTGTTCCTTAGATCATAGGGCACCTTTGAAGCAGATATTTAGCAGCCATTTTGTCATTACCATAGGTACACTTATTGGTAGTTTCTATCTTTAGCTTGTTAAATATATGGGGTCTCAATCTTTTGTGGTCTGTGCAGTCTGACGATTCCCACTTGTTCACTTTTCCTAGTGTGGCACCCGAAAACCACAATTAAATTTTGTATCTTATTTCTCATTAAGCTTGTTCTAGTGTTAATAACGAAGCCTGTCACAATAAATACAACTTGCGAAAGTTAATTATAAAGGCTCTTCAACCAGCCAACAATTAATCATTATGGCGACAAATCTCCGACAGTTCCATAATATTTACTTCACAGCTTTTACAACACAATGGCATGGCATTATATGCAGGTTACTTTCCATAAATACACATTCTGGTAATTCCACAATAATAGAACATGATCTGTTTTCATTCATATATTGTTGACTGTTGTTCGTCCATCACGGGTGATGAAGACCACTCTGTTCATCCAATTATTAGGATTGTTAGGATAGTCTATGAGTACGAAGGTGACTGATGAGCCCAATGCGGGCCTGGAAGGATCTCGGACAGTGTGGGCAGGGAATGTTTGCATCACAAGAAGGTTTTATTACACGGTCTTTTCTAGCTTGTCTCCGCTGTTCCGCTGCTGCTCTTCTGGAAGATTCGCATGCCGCTGCACCTTTGTGAAGAGATGTGGGCCAGGCAGTTCGGTCTTGCGCAGCAGCTTCCCATGTGTCAGGGTTTATGTCAAAGGTTTTTAATGAAGCCTTAAGCGTGTCTTTGAAGCGCTTCTTCTGGCCACCATGGGAGCGTTTACCCTTCTGCATCTCACCATAAAAGAGTATCTTTGGCAGTCGATGGTCTGGCATGCGGACTACATGACCTGCCCAGCGAATCTGTGACTGCATCAGAATAGTATCGATGCTAGAGATACCAGCTCTGTCAAGAACAGCGGTATCCGGGATCTTGTCTTGCCGTTTGATGTTCATTACTTTTCTGAGACAGACTGTATGGAAGTGGTTTTGCTTCTTTACGTGGCGCCTGTATACAGTCCATGTTTCACATGCATAAAGCAGCACTGGAAGCACCGCAGCTCTGTACACCTTCAGCTTTGTCTGTAGACTAATGCCACTTCGATGCCAAACGTTGGTGTATAGTCTGCCAAATGTGCTGCTGGCTTTGGAGATCCTGGTGTTCACCTCATCATCAATGACGATGTTCTGGGATAGTGTGCTACCAAGGTATGTGAATCTGTTCACAACATTCAGTTTCTCACCATTTACCTTGATGATTGGCTCAGTATAAATTGTGCCAGGAGCTGGTTGGTACATGATTTATGTTTTCCCCGTGTTGATGGTAAGCCCATAGTTGGAACAGGCTTCGGAGAATCTATCCATGCTATGCTGCAGATCAGCCTCTGAGCCATATATTACAGATCCAAACACAGCGGCTTTTCATAGAACACTGTCAAAATATCTACCAGCTAGGTAGTACACACATGTGACTCCGACAGGGTAAACATTAACTTTCCTCATTTCTATTCCAAATATTCGCACATCATATGCGAAGTACGCATAGTGACAATTCATAATCGTGCAGCGCTTACCAACACCATACTCATGGTCATTCTCTTTGCCATATGGCATGCAAAAGCCAACACCACATCCAGGCTTGTCATCATACATCATTTCTTTCTAGTGGCCTGTATGCTCTGCTTCTCATTTCTTCCTGTATCTGCTTCTGATAAAACTCTTGGCCTGTTAATATGTTATATTTTTAGTCAAGCTGGGGTAGCTTTCCACCTAACTTTGCCAGTCTGTCAACCTCTATTGCTGGTAATGTTATCATGAGATGGGATCCACTGTACCATATTTCTCTTGAATCACTGACATAGTTTGTGGAGAATTACTTATAAGTTATCTAGGTCTTCATTATTCTGACTCTTTAGCATTATAGTTACTGAAAGCACATCTGTAAAGAAAGCTAATTGTCTCCCAATGCTTTCTTCTGTCATGAGGACAACTGCTGCAGTTGTCTTGGTCTCTACCTCTCAGGGTTTATAGTGAGCTGGACAAGCCTGGCACAACCAGAAGCGACTTCATGGCCTGCAAGATTGACCTTGTGTCAGGACAAGCACACCAGACTACATGTGCTGTCAGAACAAACTCTCTACGGGTACTATGGATTTAATACATACTCAAACTAGACTCTTGGCTCGCCATCTAAAGGCAAGACCACAGTACACCATAGCTGACATGAATAATGCAATAACACCTGAAACAGGTTGAGTTCCCTTTAATAACTATGCACACATACAGAAGCCACACACGGCTAGCAATACACATGAAAAACTAACAATGCAATGGAAATGCCAAACTACTTGCCATAATCAATAGCTCAATATAACAGCAACATAATCACCGACATAATCTATCCAGCGACTACCCGATGACTTTCGCTCACTGGCTAACCCTGTACTGAAGCCAAGCAATATATAAATGCAAGTTACTTAACGTAAATCATATCCAGGAAAACCACTAGAGATCACATCAACATCCTAGCAGTATACCAATTAATCCTGACTACATGGAAATCGGCAAGAATTATGAACCGCAATGGCATTCACATACTCCCAGCAAAACGGCTGACAAAGAGAACACGTCCTCACAGGACGGCAGACATCTCATCGAATGCTTTGCGCCAAAAGTTTCATATCCTCTTCCGTTTTTGGCTCCACTGACCAAACCGGTTTTTTAAAATGAGTATCAATGTTGTCACTCTTACAGCGTGACCAACTCAAAATTTTGGTGAATGTCTATACTGTGACGATGAGCACCACCAGGAGTCGAGTTCTGACCACTCGCACCCACTTCCAGTTTCTTCAACTGTATTTTTTTTCTTCTTTCATCCTCCTTTCTTGTAACTCCTTATCTTCTTTCATCTTCCTTTCTTGTAACTCAAATTCTTTCCTTTTTAGCTCTAGCTCTTCAGCTCGAGCATCTCTTAGAGCATTCTGTTTCTCAATCCTCTCCTTCTCTTCCTTCGCTTCCTTCTCTTTCTTTTCCTTCTCTAGAGCTTTTTGATTTTCAACTGAATAAAATTCAGCTTTGGCATATACATTTAATTCTTTGCCAGTGTACCCACATTCTTTCCCAATGTGAATGAAAGCCTGTAGGTCTATGGTGTACACTTAGAATGCTCACTATTATATCTTGCTATAAATTTTCTATACCACTATTCAGTCGTATATATTTTTCTTATATCACCAGTGAAATATGCAGTAATAATGCAGCATACAAAATATGCAGTAATAATAGTAACTATTGATATCACTTCTCAATATACACCTATATATATCTATAAGCGTGTAAGTATAAATCACCTCACCTCTCAATGTGTACACAACATCAACCTTTGCCTCTTATAATGTATAGTTTTACTTTGCCACTTGGCTACTGTCTCATCACTGTGAAAGTTTGGTCTAACTGACCACTTAGTCTCTGAGCTACACTCAAACAAACTTACAATAGTCGACAGTTGTATAATAACAACTGATGAACTTTCTGGTGCTATGACACCACTATACCAACTTAGTTACACATCAGTTTTTACTTCAAAATATGTTACTGACACCCACACTGGTGCTATACTCAGCTAATACTTCACTTACTAAAAAACTCAATAATCTCTGTTATGCAAGTACTACCTATGGCAAAAATGAGCACTACACAGATGAAAGAAACACATCACATTACGAAAACAAAATTCCAGTCACGAGGAACGAGATGATAGACCAAGAAAAGAAGAGGTAGATTAATATATACAATGCGTGACTGCACACGAACGAAAACAAGGGATACCTGTAAACGTATTTACAAGATAGAAAGATGGAACAAGAGAAAACACACTTAAACACAACAAAAGAAGTACTGAATGTACAAAACAATATAAATACACACTACACGAATACACCTAACACCAACAGGGCTTGGAATGTTAAGCAGGGCAGTCGCAGGAAATCCCATCTGCCAGACTCCACCACAAAACAAACACAGCCGCACCCTAAAAGAATCGGTCTAATCCACTCTTTTCCCACGAGAGGCCAAAAAAGGATTAAACTCACCACCCTTCCTCCCTTGAACACACCAATACACTATAACACCAAAGACCCAATGAAAACCACACTGAACAATGAAGTGCTGGAAGCTATCTCTTCCACAGAGCACTAATGAACCACTCCAGTGAAAAATAAACTAAATAACTTATCAGCAAAACTAATTTATAATGTATCAAAATATACAATACAAAAATTACACTACTAAGAAAACAATGAAAGATCAAATTTAACTAACAATCAATATACATACATACAAACTAAGTCATACTCGTACAAAAAGGAAGAGACACAAGTAGATGAGGAGGTGCCTTCTCGGCATGGTCGTCGCCCTTACTCAGAGACACAACAGAAGGAAAGAAAACAAAAACAAACCAAGGAGCAAATACAGAAACAGCACTAAACTACTTAACAGGTCAGATTATATGATAGGTAGTATCAGACAGAAAGACAGACAAGAAAATTTAGAGATTACAGGAAACACCATAAAATATCAATATAATACTGTAGAAGTCATTCCTTGCAGTAGTTGTGTCTTGATGGTGATGGTGTAGAGGATTACTATCTATACGTGCTGCTTACATGAATGTTATATGAATACGTGGTGATCAGGCAAAACAACGCAATATGAATAGTGGCACGTCAAAACAAGGCCTGTGCCAAGTGAAGTATTCAGGAACTCTTGAGGTAAAAATTAATACAGTTTATTGACGAAGATGTTAGACGAGACCAGACTTACGATATTGACGTTTGACATATTAACTCTTAGTATACGAGCGGCCTTTTAGAAAGGCCGATGATCGATCTGCACTAAATAATTTATTTATAAAGATAACATAAAGTGTTATATATCAAAATGTGAAGAAATGAAACCCCTATATCATGCATGTAACTAAATTGTTCAGTGGTTTTAAACATGCATTCACCTATACATTTTCGCTGTTGAAGGGGATCGATCATCGGCCTCTCTAAGAGGCTGCTCGTATACTAAGAGTTAATCAACATGATGAGAGGTAAAATTATATTCTCACTGTTCAAATCAGATAGTCCCATTAAAGTCATATTAAGTAACTTATGACTGGACATCCTAGTTAATGAAACAATGTTCATGAATGATCAGGTAGATTGGATCATGAGGTTAATCCGTTACCAGTTGACCTCTCAAGGGCAGAGACCATTGTTATAATCCATACTTCATAATACGACATAAATATTTCATCTTTTACATGGCCTCGTAAATAAGAAAACATGGAATCTCTGAACATCATTGTTGAGGCATCCTTGCGCATATAAATTTCTAAGTTTTGAAATTGACTGACCTCTCCTTATATGCCGTAATCCGTAGGACGGCAGACAAATGCTTTATCTTTGTATTTACATTTCTGCAGTACAATTCCTTCAAAATAATAGGCTGGATTTTAATGACTTCGCTTTAGATACCATCCATTTCAATACATCCATTAAAAAAAGTCAACGAGTCCTATGGGATGTACTGACTAGATACAGTATGACGAAAAGACGTCGAATAAATTTACATTATAATAAATGAACTCGCGGTAAACTCTTCACGGCTATTGCTTCCAGACGGATGGCCATTTCCAATTGACTTTACCAGAAAATAACCCAGCATATGGGATTCGAATCAACAGACATAATGTCTGACTTCCATACCAGCCCTTTCTCCTTGAGGTCACTACGTCATCTACTGTTTAGCAACAAAACGCGCAAAATCCACATACCAAAAATGTGCGCTATCATGCGCGATGAATTAAATTACAAATATATTATTACCATATTAGTTGATGCGTACCCTCTTAACAGAAGTAGGACCTGTGACTACTTTATTAGTGTTAAGGACCCAAAAAGGATGCAACAGTTACCTTACAACCCCCGCGAAAAAAAAATAATTCTATTATTTTTTTTTTCCTTTAATAACCGCGGAGAGGTAAATCAACTTATCATCTACACTTAAAAGTAATATAGATATACCAGACTAAATATTAATTACTAGTGATAGAATGAATATGAAATTTATTTCAACTCAAATAAACAAAAGACAATGTAAGAAAACATTCAACCACTATCAACCAACTTGGGATAAATGTGGCAACAATAAAGAAAATAAAGTATTAAGGATGATGGAAGTAAATAGAATGTGAAAACAACAACAAAAATTGTCAATAAATGAATGCAAATAAATGGAACATGAATGCATCAAATCAATGAGTTAAAAGAATGAAAAATGAACAACGCGAAGTGAGCAACACTCCTAAAATTGCCTAGAAATAATTAGTGGTACTAATTAAATACGAGTGCTAATAAACTCAATATTCTGAGTGAAAATCAATAGCGTAATGGATATGCCATAATCTCATTGCTTTGAAATATATGAAATATTAACCATAACTAAGTTAAGTTTAATTGCCATTAATTAAAGCAAAAGTTATTAATCCATACAGAATTCACTGTCGACGAAAGTAACGAACTCGTAATGTCGCCATAGAAGACTGTCCATCTATACACAATGTTATTTTTAAAATACAATGTTATAATTTTTAACTGTTAAATACACAACCTAGGTATTTAAAAGTTCCAGTACTTGCAGTCTATCAATAGAAAACTGAATGTTTCAAATTTATTGGAAAATCAATGTATATACCAAACTTGCATAAACGTTAATCAAAAATATGAATCAAAGTTCCTTGAGTAGAAAATTATCATTCAGGAACTGAATGTGTAGAGTCCTCACTCTCTGTAGGGCGTAGTAGCTCGTTTGATTCATACGGACAACGAGACAAAATATCTGCTAGTACATTTTGGGATCCAGGTATGGCACGGATCGTGAAACTGTACGGCTGTAAGGCTATAGCATACCTCGTCGATTTAGCAGATTTTACGTCTCTGTTATTGAGAGCAGTGAGTGCTCTTTGATCAGACTCGACTATGAAGTGCGATCCACTAAATATCGTTGTAGTTTCGTAATTGACCAAACTAAAGCGAGGAGCTCTTTATCGAGAACAGAATACTTCTGCTCCGTAGACGTTAACTTTCTGGATACATACATGACAGGGTGCAAGGTACCCGAATACGCCTGGAGTAATACGCTTCCAATTCCATAATTCGACGCGTCACTGCACAGAATAATAGATAGGTTCGCATTAGGTAATCTTAAAACAGGAGCTTTAGAAAAAAATGATTTTATGGTATCCAACGCGATTTGATGTTCTTGCAACCACCGAATCACGTTAGCTGCGCCCCTCCTTAACAATGTAGAGAAAGGCGCAGTAATGGTAGATAGATGAGGAATGAATTTCCCATAGAATTGAATTAGACCTAACAGACTTCTTACTTGTTTTTTCGTTTTAGGTGTTGTAATATTTAGGATTTTCGAAACATTACTGTCCTCAGTGTATAACAGGCCGTGACGTACACGGTGACCTAAAAATGATATGTCGTGAAAACCCATGAACGCTTTCGATGGTTTAGCCGTTGAGTTATATTACCGTAACGTGGACAGTAATGTGTTCAATCCACGAAAATGTTCATCCCATGAGTCACTAAAAAGACAAATGTCATCGATGTAAGCAATGACATTGGGATGATGTGATAGAATGCGACGCATCATGCGCACAAAGGTGGCAGGTGCATTTACCAATCCAAATGGCATGAAGTTCCATTGAAATAAGCCACGAGGAGTAGAAAAAGCAGTGAGTGGCTTTGCATTTTCTGTTAATGGGACTTGCCAATATCCCTTTGACAGGTCAAATTTAGTGAAGAAAGTAGAGTTAGACAGTTTAACCAGTAAATCTTCTAAAAGAGGTAATGGTTCTGCATCAAATTGTGTAACTTTGTTTAACTTACGATAGTCAACACAAAGACGGATATTGTTATCTTTTTTTCTAATGATTACCATAGAAGAAGAATATGGTGAAGTGGATGGTTCAATTATTTTTAATTGAGGCATCTCATCCAATTCCTTATCAACCTGAGATCGAAAATGCAGAGGGATAGGATATGGACGGACCCGAATAGGCGTTTCGTCGGTCAGTAAAATGTCATGTTGAATAACAGATGAACGACCTGGGATGTCATTGAGAACATCCTGATAAGAATGAAGAAGAGATGACACTTGCTGACACTGATCAGCAAAAAGGTTAGGAGAAATAGTTACATCCTTCCAACTTTCAGTTGGATGAAGTGGTACCACCGGTATAGGTAATGGTACATCTTGAAAAGAAGACTCTTCTTCCTGTATAACCGACAAAGCGGTATAATGTTGAAGATGAGGTGTAGGGTCGTCAGTTGCTTGGAGTACTGACTGAAGATAGTCAGGATGAGAATGAAATTACTTTAACATATTGATATGAAAGGTTTTATGTTTGCCCATGATGTCAACAATGTAATTGACATCAGAAATCCTAGAGATTATTTTGAAAGGGCCTCTCCAGGCAATGAGTAACCAATTGTCTTTACGAGGGAGTAAGACATATGCCTCGTCACCAGGAAAAAGCTGGCGAAGACATCGGTATTTATTAGCAAATAGACGGGCTTTTTCCTTTGCTGATTCTGATGCTGTGGTAGCTAACCTACACGCATCTATAATCCTTTTCCTCAAAGATATGACATACTCATAAGAGGATTGAGTGTCATTTGAGATATTCTCCTCAGTGAGTAAGTCGTGAAGTAACGACATAGGTCAACGAGGTTGAACACCGAAGACGAGCTGAAACGGTGAGAAGCCAGTGGCTTCATTTTGAACTTCCCAATATGCAAAAAGAGCAGTGGGAATAACTCTGTCCCAATCTTGAGGATGATCCTCAGTAATTGTTGCATAGAGATTATATTCAATAAATTTTCTATATTCTCTTCTTTCTTCCACCCATGTCCTCTATTTTATTATCACTCTTTATCCTTTTCCTGTATTTTTCGCATTCGTTCGTTTGCGAAAAAATATTTTTCTTTCACATTCTCACTTTACCGTTTTTCTTTCTCATACTGATACGCATTCTATTACGTAGATGTCAGTGGACGAAACTGTGAATATTCGTCCAGTAAGACAGGGGAAAGCAGACAAATGTCTACATTTTCCATCTGCATGGCGCGTAATTGAGACTTATCATCTAGCATTTGCACCTGTCACGCGAGTTTCCTTGGCTGAGTTGCTCAGTGAGGTGTGAATCGCGCCAGACATGCTCGCTCAGAGCAGACAGAGTGTCTGGCATTTTGCCTCTGACATGCGTGCTCACGGTCAGATAGTTAGACGGAGGTGTGAAGATGCACGTTTGGCAGTTATGAGCAGCGTCTAAGCAGACGTAGGTGTTAAGACAGAAAGGGGAGATTATTTCGTTTTGCAAAATAAGTTGGGACCCCCTTTGTCTGGTTTAAGATATCTTAACCTGAGTTTGAAACTTGATTTCACTCATTCTCCATTTGCAGTAGACATGGTCACTTCGTTCTAGATACTTAAACTTATAAGTGAACCTCTTAGTTTCGTTGTGATACCGTAGTTCTGTGTTGAGTGAATACTGGGGTAACCCAACTTTGCCGGCGTTTAGTACAGAGACAAACCTGTGAGAAACATAAATATTTTATATCTTTAACCACGTGGGTTTTTCAAGTAACACCTGTCTGACAGGGCGTGTGCCTTCAAGAGATAGACAGAATACCAAATCCCACTAATGGGTTTTTTTTAAGAATAAATGCTATACTGGGCCTTTGAGCCAGATCATATTTCTTCACAAACTCTAATGTACATGCTGCCTTGTGGCGAGAAATAATTACAGAAAAAACATTAACTTTTCCGACATTATTTGACCAAGTGTGTGGTGAACCAAGATTACTGTTGAGAGAAGTTGTCCACCGGTCATCTTCCTAATTAAGGGAAACCTCGTGTTCGGACACTGTGTGCCCGCTGAAACCCAAACTCTTACCTCGTGAATAAGTGACATTAACTTAAATCTGTAAAGAAAGAACGATCGCCTGAAGAGGACACTCCCCGGACACGTTGAATGAAACCAATATCTGCAGAGCTGGGTATCCGCTTCATCCACAGATAGACAGATTAAACGAAGTGTACACTAAGGCTTGCGCCAGACGGCGAACAACAGCACGATTGTAGGTAAGGTTGTGTGAGTCAGGGCCCTGATGAAAGAACCGAGTGAAAGTAGACTGAAGGATGTTCTTCGTTTGATTCACTCACTTTGTAACTTTCCTTATGCAAGATTTTGTTGCTAAACTATGTTTTTCCTTAGAATAGATACTGCTATCAAAGTCAGTTCATACCTTCAAAGGGGAAAATATTAGACCCAAATCATATGTATCTGTGACTCTTTGGGCTATCATCGTTCTCCTAACGGGACTGTGGGCTAAACATCGAGGGAAGATCATAACTGTGGGTCTATCATTTCTTGTAGAAATTTCTTGATTTTTATGACTATTTGTATGTGCTTTGATGTAATTTTATGTGTTGTGATGGGATTTTAGATGATAATTAAAACTGCCCTTAAACTTAATCAGCGTGTTGGTCAGCTCGTTCTAGAATATCTATATAATCATTTGTTATCTTCTTCTTCCTCGTTCGCCCCGAAAAGGACGGTGGTTGCGTTGTGTCTGTTTGTGCCTAAGCTGTGATATCTGCACCTTTCGGTCGACACATCCGACTTCTGCACGGCATTTTTTAGGGACCGGGTTTGCCTTTCCATTTCGATCCATACTCGCTCAGCCATACTGCACTGCTGCAGACTGTTTCCAGGACCACCACATGGAGGTGCAGTACGGTCTTGATCAGCTCTGGTTTGCTGATCCTGATGCAAGCAGTCAAGCTATGGGTCGCTGACTGCATTCACTATTGCTGCATCTTGGGGTCCCAATCATTTCTTATAGTTTTCCCACGTCTGTACGTCTAACTGTCGTCTTGTATGTGCGTGCACGTGAGTGGATAGAACTATATATATATATATATATATATATATATATATATATATATATATATATATATATATATATATATATATATATATATATATATATATATATATGTGTTTATACTGTCTGACTCCTCTAAATCTGTCATAGAAGATAGGTGAAAGAGAGAAGATTTCTCGATTTCAGAGACAGCCTCTATCACAGTCTACCATCTCACTCGTGGAAATCTATTGCTATTACTATCTCTCACTGTGACTATCACTTATTCAAATCTATTCAGAAGGGACCAACCCAAGTCTTAATTCCCCTATCAAAAATCTACGACAGAATAGTGGCTCGTTTTCTGGGAATTGAACTCTAGTCCTGAGCAAATACGAATATCAGCTCGTTTGCAGGATTAATTTTCTTTATTCTGATATAGAGTAAGAGTGTGATTGTCTCGTGGTTTTGTATATCTTTAAAAATAACTTTTCCCCTAGACGAACGATCTGTTTATGGGCGTGCTGACCACATAACTAATAATTGTTTTTCCACAGCATTTTGAGTAATATACATTTGAGTTACAGGTTGATTTGTTCGGAATATATGTTAATTACTGATTTTGTAATACTAAACGCTGGTAAAGTTTGTGAGTGTATAACATTCACAGGGTTCTGAAGAAGTAGGTGTTTGAGCTAAGCTAAGGAGTGCGTTCAGACAATTACGTCCTGTACATTGCCTCACTTACCCGAACTGTCTTCAGGGGTAAACTTATAGTGGATTAAAAATTAAGGAATTTTTTTTTTCTCCTTAAATTTTTGCAATAATTATTTTGTTTCCACTGTAGCAACTTATTTTTCAGTGAGTAATCTTAACTACCATTTATTTGGCGTAGTCGTCTGCATTAGGTGCTTTATTGCCAATTAATAGCAGCGATAGTTAGATACTTTATTATTTTGGAGGAGGTATCCCAGGTTAAAGTACATCATCTTTTGATTTTTGGTATTTTTCTCGTAAGTGGTAAGGAACCAGTGTATCCTTTTTCTGATTTCTTTCTCATCTAAGTCCCAGTCACCTATTTACTATGACAGAGAGGGCGAAGCTTAGGCAGATCCTCAGGGACGAGGCAAGAGAAGATGGTTTGGATGGCGAAGAAGCGAAAGCTTTTGTCAGGGACGAACTTGAAAGATATGATGCAGAGAGGAAAGCAGCCGAAGCTAGAGAGCAGAAGAAGATGGATGAGGAAATGAAAATTCGCAGGGAGAGAGAAAAAGAGAAGGAGAGACAGTATGAGAAGGAGAGGGAGAAAAGAGAGAAGAAGAGACAGCATGAGGAAAGAGAAAATGAGCAACGACGACAGCATGAGTTGGCGTTTAAGACTCTAGAGTTCCAAAGTCGTGGTGCTGCCTCTACCTCCAGCAATGGAGAGTCTTCTTCTCATTCCTCTTTAACTGATCCTTCTAACACTCAATCTACTCATCTCACTGCTATGTCTTTTGCGCTAGAATCTTTCCTTGTCCTAATGAGAAGATTGACACGAATCTAGAAAAATTTGAGAAAATTGCAACTCTGTATGGTTTAGAGAGGCCGCGTTGGAATATGAAGCTTTCCCAGGCTTTAAAAAGTTCTGCGTATGATGTTTACGCTAAACTTGAAAGCAGCCAACAAGACAACTATGATGTGTTGAAGAAAGCGTTACTGGAGCGTTTCGAAATGAATGCACGAATGTTTTTGCAACTGTTTCACAACAGCAGGAAGGAGAGCTCTGAAACTTTTCAGCAGCTCTCGTCTCGTTTGAATCGATACTTGACAAAGTGCCTTGAGCTTTCACAGCTCCCCTCTACCTATGAAGGTCTTGAGGAACTTGTTATAACAGAACAAATAAAGAACACTTTGTCTGCTGACACCTGGAGATTTCTAGCTGAGCAGAGTGCAGAAAAGCTTGAAGACATTTTGGAAAAGTCTGAGCGATATCACAATGCGCTGGCCGAACTGCCGGCCACAAAACGTAAACCGACAGAAGAGCATTTTCGAAAGAATAATCTAGACCAATCTTCTCCTGCCTCTAATCAGAATAACCACAGAGAAACTGGACCTCAAAACCCCCCTCCTGAAAAATTCAAGTTCTACAGAAACAAGTACCCCAACCACAGTAAACAGTCTGATCAACCCGACCGCCCTTCATGCCACGCAGCCAGAAAGGACAAGGTGACAAAGGGAAAACCCCTGAGCACGGGACTAATGATCAGAGTGAGCACACCGAGCCTAAACGCATCGGATGCTTACTAACAGTCTCGCAAGGCGGAATTATTGACAGTGATTCCCAACCTGTTGGGGATACACCCTCAACGCGAGGTACTGTTACATTGAACGGTTCTCAAACTTTTTGTTTATTTGACACGGGGCTTTCTTATGATTGCATTGTTGCCAGAAACCTGGTCAAACCCGGTCAAGAGACAGCAGAGACCATCCAATTTTGTGGAGTTCGTAAGAGTGATACACCTACAGCGCTTCCCATCGCTTTGGTGGAGATCCACTCTGAGTTTGTCAGAGGCATGATCAAAGCAGCTGTTATGGATGACCCCATCTACCCAGTCATACTTGGCGGTAGATACGTGTCTATTGGGAAACCGGAAGAGCCGATTATGGCAGCAGTAACTACAAGAGGGCAAACCAAGAAGGAACGGGAGCCTGCGCCTAATTTGTTACCTATGGAACTTAAAGAAGCGCAACAAAAGGACCCTACTTTGGCACCCTGCTTTAGGAAACTGCCCATGGCTAAGGAACCCAGACAGCACGGGGACATTTTTTCTAAGGATAGCGTACTTTATCGCAGAACGGGCAAGCCTGACCAAGGTTACAACCAGCTCCTAGTACCGAAACAGTACAGAAGCCAAATCCTAGAAATGGGGCACTCTCTTCCCTTTAGCGGACATATGGGACAGAACGCCACAAACCAACGGATAACCACTCATTATTGGTGGCCAGGAGTATGTAAAATCCTGTGCCCAGTGCCAACGTGTACCACCCAAGCAACGGACACCCCCAGTCTCGTTGGGTGAAATGCCAATAGTGGGAACACCATTCGAACGGGTTGTGATCGACATTTTAGGACCCTTAGAAAGGACTAAAAGAAGGAACAGGTTTATCCTGACCTTAGTCGACACATGCACTTTATGGGCAGAAGCTATACCGCTAACATGCGCAGATGCCAAGCATGTCGCAGAAGCCCTCGTGCAGATTTTCACTCAGTTGGGATTCCCTCAGCAAGTGTTGACGGATAACGGATCTCCATACCGAAACCTGTTGATGGATGAGATCGTGAAGATCTTGAGGAACCAACACATCTACATAAAGCCTTATACTCCAGCCGGAAATTGGCTCATGGAACGTATTAACGGAAACCTCAACATGATGCTAAGTAAACTGGCACAAGTGAAACCTGAAGATTGGGATCTTTGTATTCCTGCAGCTTTATTTTGCTACAGAGAATCTCCTCATACTTCCACAGGATTTCCGCCAGCTATGCTTTTATTCAGCAGACCCATTAAGGGCCCGCTCGAAGCCTTACTTTGGTCGCTGACAGACCAGAAGGCTGATGAGACAGTTGTCTCAGCAAGTAAATATGTGTCAAATTTAAAGGAAAGGTTGAAACTAGGATGGGACCTAGCAACGACCAACTTTAAGCGAGCACGCACAAAGCACGCTAACCGATACAGGAAAGCCACGAAAGAAAGACAACTGGAAGCAGGAGAGAAAGTTTTGGTGTTACTCCCTACCGGAAACAACCAACTGAGGATCGGATGGCAAGGGCCGTTTACCGTCCTGAAAAAGATTTCTAAGGCTAACTACCAGATCTCTATTAAAGGAAAGGAAAAGGTTTTTCATTTAAATATGTTAAAGAAATTCTTGGAAAGACCAGTGCCAACCTCCGAACATCTCCTGACGATCGCCAAAACTGACGAAGATGACGATAGTGGCAGGGAAATTCCACTGCAAGCACACGTAATCTTTCAAAAATGTCAAAAACGGCGACGCTCTTTCAAGCGCGCATGGGAGACATTCCAGAGAAAGGAAACTTTGGGAGTAGACTTGAGTAGGAATTGGAGAGAGATGGAGGGGGAAGATGAGAGGGAAGAGGACAGATACCCTGAAGCTACGGATATAGGAAATAGGAAATTTATTTCCATAACGTAGATATGGAGTGCTTCCATATCTTAAAGGGGGGACGTTCTGTCGCATAGAGATTATGATCAATACATTTTCTATATTCTCTTCTTTCTTCCACCCATGTCCTCTTATTTATTATCACTCTTTATCCTTTTCTTGTATTTTTCGCATTCGTTCGTTTGCGAAAAATGTTTTTCTTTCACATTCTCACTTTACCGTTTTTCTTTCTCATACTGATACGCATTCTATTACGTAGATGTTAGTGGACGAAACAGTTTTTATTCGTCCAGTAAGACAGGGGAAAGCAGACAACTGTCTACAATTTCCATCTGCATGTCGCATAATTGAGACTTATCATCTAGCATTTGCACCTGTCACGCGAGTTTCCTTGGCTGAGTTGCTCGGTGAGGTGTGAATCGTGCCAGACATGCTCACTCAGAGCAGACAGAGTGTCTGGCATTTCACCTCTGACATGCGTGCTCACGGTCAGATAGTTAGACGGAGGTGTGAAGACGCACGTTTGGCAGTTATGAGCAGCGTCTAAGCAGACGTAGGTGTTAAGACAGAAAGGGGAGATTATTTCGTTTTGCGAAATAAGTTGGGACCCCTTTGTCTGGTTTAAGATATCTTAACCTGAGTTTGAAACTTGATTTCACTCATTCTCCATTTGCAGTAGACGTGGTCACTTCGTTCTAGATACTTAAACTTATAAGTGAACCTCTTAGTTTCGTTGTGATACCGTATTTCTGTGTTGAGTGAATACTGGGGTAACCCAACTTTGCCGGCGTTTAATACAAAGACAAACCTGTGAGAAACATAAACATTTTATATCTTTAACCACGTGGGTTTTTCAAGTAACACCTGTCTGACAGGGCGTGTGCCTTCAAGAGATAGACAGAATACCAAATCCCACTAATGGTTTTTTTTAAAGAATAAATGCTATACTGGGCCTTTGAGCCAGATCATATTTCTCCCAAACTCTAATGTACATGCTGCCTTGTGGCGAGAAATAATTACAGAAAAAAACATTAACTTTTCCGACATTATTTGACCAAGTGTGTGGTGAACCAAGATTATCTGTTGAGAGAAGTTGTCCACCGGTCATCTTCCTAATTAAGGGAAACCTTGTGTTCGGACACTGTGTGCCCGCTGAAACCCAAACTCTTACCTCGTGAATAAGTGACATTAACTTAAATCTGTAATGAAAGAATGATCGCCTGAAGAGGACACTCCCCGGACACGTTGAATGAAACCAATATCTGCAGAGCTGGGTATCCGCTTCATCCACAGATAGACAGATTAAATGAAGTATACACTAAGGCTTGCGCCAGATGGCGAACAACAGCACGATTGTAGGTAAGGTTGTGTGAGTCAGGGCCCTGATGAAAGAACCGAGTGAAAGTAGACTGAAGGATGTTCTTCATTTGATTCACTCACTTTGTAACTTTCCTTATGCAAGATTTTGTTGCTAAACTATATTTTCCTTAGAATAGATACTGCTATCAAAGTCAGTTCATACCTTCAAAGGGGAAAATATTAGACCCAAATCATATGTATCTGTGACTCTTTGGGCTATCATCATTCTCCTAACGGGACTGTGGGCTAAACATCGAGGGAAGATCATAACTGTGGGTCTATCATTTCTTGTAGAAATTTCTTGATTTTTATGACTATTTGTATATGCTTTGATGTAATTTTATGTGTTGTGATGGGATTTTAGATGATAATTAAAACTGCCCTTAAACTTAATCAGCGTGTTGGTCAGCTCGTTCTAGAATATCTATATAATCATTTGTTATAGTTTTCCCACGTCTGTACGTCTAACTGTCGTCTTGTATGTGCGTGCACGTGAGTGGATAGAACTATATATATATATATGCAATATATATATGTGTTTAGACTGTCTGACTCCTCTAAATCTGTCGTAGAAGATAGGTGAAAGAGAGAAGATTTCTCGATTTCAGAGACAGCCTCTATCATAGTCTACCATCTCACTCGTGGAAATCTATTGCTATTACTATCTCTCACTGTGACTATCACTTATTCAAATCTATTCAGAAGGGACCAACCCAAGTCTTGATTCCCCTATCAAAAATCTACGACAGTAATCTTCCCCAATAGTTGTTTGAGTGTCCTATTCTGATGCTCAATTAAACCGTTCGACATCGCGTGGTAGATCGAACTGAGAGATCTATCTATATGCAACATAGCCATGACCTGAGACATTGAGTCAGATATAAACTGAACACCATGGTCTAATAAGATCTGAGGAAAACCTAAGCGTGAAAAAAACAACCATAGTGCATCTGCAACACTAGCAGATGAAGTATTCTTTAGAGGTGTGGCCTCAGGCCAATGAGTACACATATCAATACACGTGAGAATATGTGTATGTCCTCTAGCAGAAGGTTGAATAGGACCAATGATGTCAATTGCCATTTTCTCAAATGGTCTAATTGGAATATCAGCAGCTTGAATAGGAGCTGCGTGGTATGGACAATGAACTTTAACTTCCTGACATGTCACACAAGAACGGCAGTAGATATTTACATTTCTATGAACACCAGGCCAATAGAATGCAGATAGCACTCTAGATTTTGTTCGTGAAAAACCCATGTGGCCTGCACATTGAGAGCCGTGAGCATGACGCAATATACAAGCTCTCATAGAAGAAGGTACCAAAATTTGAGACCATACGGATGAATCAGTATCTCGTATAACTCTCACTAATACCCCATTCTTCAGTACAGAACTGTGTTTAGAGTCTGTATCTGTGTTAATAGTATTATTGGCTAATTGAAAAAAAATTTTCAATGAATCATCATTTTTTTTGTAACGTTATAAAAGACTCCCGTGAAATAGGAGAGTCAACATCATCATTACCATTAACAGAAGGTATTGTTGGTGTACTATGCAACATATCATTAGCTTGTGCTCTAGTAACAACTGCATTAGCAGAATGCATATGTCGCTGTTCCCAATCAGCCATCTGCTGTGGAGTACACTCTTTTATACCATGTATGCGACCAATTATCACGTCACTAATTGGTGCAGGAAGAAGACAGGCGTGTATTTTCCCTGCAAAAAATGGTGTGTTAATATCAACAATAGCTGTAGGAAAAGTCTCCACTGTTCCTCCGAATGTCACACATTTGACAGTCTTGCCAGTTGCACAGGACGGGTGTATCAATGAATGTCGGACTCCAATAGTGCTACAACCTGAGTCGAAAAGAACAGAAACAGCAATCCCGTTAACAAATTCATTATTTAATTTAAGAGATCCTGTTCCGTCATGTGTTGTAGCTGACATGGCCGTAGACATAGCTGGAAGACTTGGTAACACATGTCCGCAATGCAGCGTAGTGATCGCCTTGGGCTGGAATAAAGTTGTACATTCTTGGCAAAATTTAGCCTGTTCATAATCAAGAGAACAAGAAGAAGCATTGTGAGTATTAACATTAGTATCCTGATCTAAATTAACCTGCGTATCATGTAGAGCAGAGTTTGTATGATGATGCGATCTATTGTTAGATTTCCCTCAAGATCGATTTTGACTATTGCTTCTAAAACTGCCATAATTATTGCTGCTATTGCGATTTTCATTCTGGTTAGCACGCCAATTATTGTTATGACTATTGTTCATTTGACCATATTGTTTGTTTGGGGAATTATGCCTGTTATTATTGAAATTTGATCTGGACTGCTAATTATGGTTATAATTATAACCTTGATGATATCCAGAATTATTTCTATTAAAATCTCGCGATCTGTGAGATTGACCCCAATTTTGATTTTGTGGATAACTATGTCGAAATGATTTCCCTTGAAAAGAATGGTAATTCTTGTTATCTCCCTTTCTATCATTGCTAAGAGAGCGATGACGGAAATGATTTTTTTTGTTGCATGGCGAACGCAACAGGTAATTCAGCTTTGACAAGTGAATTGCTAACTTCCATGTCTGGATGTGCGGTACAATAATTTTTGCAGTTTTGCTCCATTTCCTTCATATTAGTTGGTTTACGTTCATGTAAGAACGAAAAAAATAATGGATTAACTGAAGATAAAACCTTATCACGCAGTAGTAAGTCTACAAGTGCCTCATATGAACGTTCTATTTTTGACAGTTCAACCCATCTGTCAAACGTTAGACGTATTAGTGAAATAAAGTCACCAAAATCCTTTGCTAAATTTTTTTCTATAACCATCTTCATCAAGTTGAAATTTTTCAAGCAAAGCAGCTCTGACAATATTGTAATCAATTTTGTCAGTGTCTTTCAACAGATTAAAAGCTGTCAATGATTCGCCTGAAAGTAATGGCAACAGATGTGCGCAATACTGTGATTTGTCAATCTTATGGGCTTCGCATATTGTAGCAAATCTATCAAGATAAAATAATATATCATCTGATTTTTCATTGAATTTTGGCAATTTTAAATTTACCTGTTTAATATTGTCTTTGTTAAAAGAGTTGTGACCCAACTGAGCGTTATGAGCGTTACCCTCATTCGCTAATCTAATTTTCTCTAGTTCTAATGCCATCATATTTTTTTCATGCTGTCTTCTATTTTCATTTTCAGCTGCCTCCAGCTGAAATCTTCTTTCATTTTCAGTAGTCTGTAGCTGAAATCTTTTCTTATTTTCTGCTGCTGCCAATTTCCTATTTTCGAGTTCCATTTGAAGTCTTCTTTCATTTTCTTCAGCGGCTAATTTTCTATTTTCAATTTCCATTTGCATTTTTCTCTCGTTTTCTGCAGCCTCAAACTTTCTATTCTCCAGCTCAATCTGAAGTCTTCTTTCATTTTCTTCAGCGGCTAATTTTCTATTTTCAATTTCCATTTCCAATTTTTTTGCCTCTAACTTCTGAGCTTTGTCATATTCGACAGTTGCGAACTGTTTTACTTCTTCAGAAGTCATACCAAGGGCTTTAGCTTGCTTAATAAAATAATTCAACGTAGCCATTATGACCAATATGTAATTGAAATACTTATTCCTCAAAAAGTTTTACTCAAATAATTTATAATTCTATCACTCTATAATAAGTGCACTACGTTCCTGTCCATAGAACGGCACTCAATACTAGTTAATTATTAAATATGTTATTAATCAATGAATCAAATTATGCATTAAAATATTATTATAATACAATAGAAGTAGACAATGCAGATAACAGTGACAGATACAAGATAAGTGACAGCACAAGGTATAAACATAAAGGTGTAAAAAACTAAGCGAAAGCAAGATGGAGATGGACGACGGTTACAAACAGTATACATCATGAAAACCAAGTTTAGTAAGTATAAGAAAAATTATAACGATAACAAGAGTAAAAACTTGACAGAACAACTAAACAAGCAGTTCACAGAGAACCAAACACAGATTTTAGGATCAACTTTGGTCGGGCTGACAGATGGCCGACAAACTATAACAACGCGAATGATAATCTCATGGGCCAAAGTCAACATCAAAGAACTTTGAACGGTTAAACAATTCAGCTGTAAGTCCGGTCTTCACATAAGACATCAAAACAGACGATCATGGACGTAATCATAGGCATCATGTCAACAGTTCATCTTATCATAGTTAACAAATCAATGTTCATGTAAGATCAAGCAGTTAGATCATAAGCTTGAACGACTTATAGTTTTATAACGGCTGACCTTTCCAAGGGCAGACGTACATCTTATGGTCATGAGGTATGCAATTCATCAAATAAAATTCCACCTTCAAATTGGCCTTTTCAACAATATAATTATCGGGTATCTGACCATCATAATCGAGGTATCATAGTAATCAGTGCACTTAAACTTCAAAGTCCATAATTCAATTGACCTCTCATTATCTTGCCGTAAATTCCGTAGGACGGCGGATAAATATATATTATATTTTTATGAATTTTTCGTAAGTAATATAGTTCCTTCAAGCGGTACGTACTTGACAAGGATAATAGGCTGGATCCACAACTTCCCTTTAACTCGAATCCATTTCAGTACATTCTAACCGAATGTACTGACTAGATACATTGTGACAAAAGATCGTCATAAACAAATATATTCATTTTTCTACAGCAACTTACTGTGATCATATCACGGTGATAGCTTCCACTTGGAAGGCCGTCTCAGATAAAATTCAACAGGAGTATACCCCAATCTAGGGCTTTAACAACAGACCACCATCTGACATAAAAACCAGCCATCGCATCCCTCACTGAGGTCACTACGTCATCTACTGTTTAGCAACAAATGTAACTGTTGCATCCTTTTTGGGTTCTTAACAGTAATAAAGTAGTCACAGGTCCTACTTCTGTTAAGAGGGTACGCATCAACTAATATGGTAATAATATATTTGTAATTTAATTCATCGCGCACGATAGCACACATTTTTGGTATGTGGATTTTGCGCATTTTGTTGCTAAACAGTAGATGATGTAGTGACCTCAAGGAGAAAGGGCTGGTATGGAAGTCAGACATTATGTCTGTTGATTCGAACCCCATATGTTGGGTTATTTTCTGGTAAAGTCAATTGGAAACGGCCTTCCGTCTGGAAGCAATAGCCGTGAAGAGTTTACTGTGAGTTCATTTATTATAATGTAAATTTATTCGACGTCTTTTCGTCATACTGTATCTAGTCAGTACATCCCATAAAACTCGTTGACTTTTTTTATGGATGTATTGAAATGGATGGTATCTAAAGCAAAGTCATTAAAATCCAGCCTATTATTTTGAAGGAATTGTATTGCAGAAACGTAAATACAAAGATAAAGTATTTGTCCGCCGTCCTACAGATTACGGCATATAAGGAGAGGTCAGTCAATTTCAAAACTTAGACATTTATATGCGCAAGAATGCCTTAACAATGATGTTCAGAGATTCCATGTTTTCTTATTTACGAGGCCATGCAAAAGATGAAATATTTATGTCGTATTATGAAGTATGGATCATAACAATGGGCTCTGCCCTTGAGAGGTCAACTGGTAACGGATTAACCTCATGATCCAATCTACCTGATCATTCATGAACATTATTTCATTAACTAGGATATCCAGTCATAAGTTACTTAATATGACTTTAATGGGACTATCTGATTTGAACAGTGAGAATATAATTTTACCTCTCATCATGTTGATTAATATGTCAAACGTCAATGTCGGAAGTCTGGTCTCGTCCAACGTCTTCGTCAATAAACTGTATTAATTTTTACCTCAAGAGTTCCTGAATACTTCACTTGGCACAGGCCTTGTTTTGACGTGCCAATATTCATATTGCGTTGTTTTGCCTGATCACCATGTATTCATATAACATTTGCGTAAGCAGCACATATAGATAGTAGTCAACCTCTACACCATCACCATCAAGACACAACTACTGCAAGGAATGACTTCTACAAATACATTATACAAAAACAGACAAACAATAACTTATCTGAAGGTCCAACTGCGCCAGAGCAAGAAGTATCCTCAGCACTGACGATGAATGATGGCCACAGAACAAACGAAACTCCACACTAGAAAACGTATAATCCACAAGAATTTCAATCCAGGAAACAGTTTTCTATGAAAGTCTGAGTGTCAGATACTTTCCTCGATGAATATACTGTTCTCTACGGTGCTCACACAGCAATGTTGACAATATACATAGAACTGTCTACTTTTTCCAAGTCCAGCTGCACAGCTACTAACACCAGTCTATCTGTTAGATAAGCACGTATAAGTTCGTTGGCACTGTTCTATATGTGTTCTACACAATTATAATCACGCTGCACCACACTCCATGGATCACAGCAGTCTACAAAGTGGCATCCACTGGACTCCCACAAGTCAGCAGGACACACTGCACATCAGAATTCACCCCTGGTCGGGCCCGTCTGCGTGGTACGGAAACGTCACAGGCGTCGGCTTTCACCCCTGGTTGGGCACATCTGAGTAGTAGAGACAAGACCAGCAGTCCAACACGGTGACTTGAGGTACCAACAACCTCCTATCGACTACAAACTCCTAACAACCGTCTCCTTCCACCCTAATACCAAGGTTGACCAATCTATCTCCCATCTGACACTCCATTTGCCGCCTGGGCCAATCTAGCTAGATGGTACCAACACCCCAAGCTCCGCTGCTCCACCTGGATCACTGTCAACAACCACCAAAAAGACTCAGAGATACACCACACTGACCATCCTGACGCACGCTGTAACACTAGCCTATCACTTTAACAATCGTACATAGACTTGCAAACATACCAAAGCAAACAACTTGAAACTCAACTATACAATATTTCATCGATGATAGACTAAAAAATCGCCATCACTACTGCGACACTGGAAGTAGGTCAGAGCCCGTAATCTAGGTCAGGTCAAACGACCGTAAACAACACCGTAACAGACTGACACACACACTGACCTTCCACTGGACGAACAAAAACAACTCACTCCCGTGAGTTGACAGAAAAAATGAAGGCGCCAACACAGTTGCCTACCAACCTTCTAATATACTGTGTGCACAATTCCTAATGGCCTGATTATTGCCAACATAGGCTTTAAGGCCTTGCTGTATAATAATATGAAATTAATTACGCCAGCTAGCTGGGAATAAATATTACACCATACAGGCCCCATGGCCAAAAGAATGGACAAGCCTGCAACTGTCCGCTATCAAAAGGACACAAATATTACAGAGTCACTGGCCCCCACGGCCTATAAAATAGACGAGTCACCCAGATGTCAGGACAAGCACACCAGACTACATGTGCTGTCAGAACAAACTCTTTACGGGTACTATGGACTTAATACATACTCAAACTAGACTCTTGGCTCGCCGTCTAAAGGCAAGACCACAGTACACCATAGCTGACATGAATAATGCAATAACACCTGAAACAGGTTGAGTTCCCTTTAATAACTATGCACACATACAGAAGCCACACACGGCTAGCAATACACATGAAAAACTAACAATGCAATGGAAATGCCAAACTACTTGCCATAATCAATAGCTCAATATAACAGCAACATAATCACCAACATAATCTATCCAGCGATTACCCGATGACTTTCACTCACTGGCTAACCCTGTACTGAAGCCAAGCAATATATAAATGCAAGTTACTTAACGTAAATCATATCCAGGAAAACCACTAGAGATCACATCAACATCCTAGCAGTATACCAAATAATCCTGACTACATGAAAATCGGCAAGAAATATGAACCACAATGGCATTCACATAATCCCAGCAAAACGGCTGACAAAGGGAACACGTCCTCACAGGACGGCAGACATCTCATCGAATGCTTTGCGCCAAAAGTTTCATATCCTCTTCCGTTTTTGGCTCCACTGACCAAACCAGTATGAGTATCAATGTTGTCACTCTTACAGCGTGACCAACTCAAAATTTCAGCGAATGTCTATACTGTGACATCTTGTTATCACTTCTTTCATTTATTCTTATAATCTTTTCTTTTTTCTGTGTATTTTCAGACCCTTTTGTTGTGACCTCTTGAGTATTTTCATTTTGTCTTGCATCTGATAATGGTTATGGGACAGAAGAGCCAAAAGTGCAAAGTCAGCTGCATAAACTAGATCAGTGTTTCTTAATGGGGGCGATACCGCCCCCTGGGGGGCGTTTTCAAGAAGTCTGGATGTGTTCTGATGGGTCGCAACGATTGAGGGTCGCTACTTCCATTCAGGGGGCATTGTGTAAATTTTTACATTTAGCATCCAAAGAGAAGTATTGTGAAACGATGTGGCTTATCTTTCAGATATATTTGAAAAGTTAAAGGAGGTTCTTCTTAAGCTACAAGGAAATGAGATCAGTCTGATTAAAGTGAAAGGAATTACCATGGGGTTCATCAACAAATTGACATTATATAAAAATAATCTTAGTCGCTGAGAACTTTCTCATTTTCCATGTTTACTGCAGTTAGGTGGGGACAGGCTTAAAGATTCAGATTTAGAGGTTTATTGCAGTCATTTGGACGCTATTAAAAATAATATGAGCATAAGATTTAAAGACTTGCAAGAACTAATAATACCGGATTGGGTGATTAATCCATTTGAATCAGACGTGGAACAAGTTAGTCAACATTTACAAGAAGAATTAATTGAGCTAGAAAATGACTTCGAAGCGAAAGCACAATTCAGTCACACACATTACGAAAAATTTTGGATTCAGCAGAGGCTTGCGTAACCCATTCTTTTGCGTGAAACTAAATTGCTAATTACAGCATTCCCAACGTCGTATTTGGCGGAGAAGGGGTTCAGTGCAGTAGTGTTGCTGCTACAAAAGCAACGAAACCAACTGCAGATTTGTAACAGGAGATTTGAGACTTCTTTTAACAAACTTAGAACCAAATATTTCAAAACTGGCTGAGTCACACCAAGCGCAAGGATCTCATTAAGCTTCATTAGTAAGTGAATTTTTATATAATTATATCATTATTATCAACTAACAATTTTTCCGATGTTTTCATGTTTAAAGTAGTTACATAAGGAGAGGGTTAAATATTAAGATTTGAAGATATATATGCAGTTATTTAGGCACTATTAAAATGATATGATTATGATAGTTATGGAATTGTAAGAACTAATTTTATATCATTTGCTCCGCCAATTTGTAATTCAAGGATAATGAACTTGTGGTGTATATAATTCCGTACTTAAACACATATTTAATATAACTAGGCTTTTATAAATGTGCTTTCTCTTTTTCTTTATATTATAAGAAAAGATAACTCATTAACTAAATTCTACTAAATCTCGGACCTAATGGTCTTTTATATTTGGACATATGCCCTAATATAACCGACTAGGTTGAACAGAATGCACCTCGCCAAAACGAGGCAAAACTTTATATAAAAAAAAAAAAACTCATTAACTGCATTGCTTTTTTAAAAGTATGGTGGTATATGTGTTTGTGTATACACGATAAAGAGCAAGGGGGTGTTAAAAGGATGGGGGGCTTTTTAAAATCTTAGTTGTCAAAAGGGGGCATTGCTACTTTCAGGGTTGAGAAACACTGATCTAGATCATGTAATAAATGGTTAGTGTGCGTTATTTTCTTTTGTGCTGTGGATCGAGTATAAAACCAGTTTCTCAAATCCTTGAAAATCATATGCAATTGGAAAATGGTTGACAAAATATGGTACAAACCTTGATTTTACTTCAGTTTTCTTGTTACCATTGACATCTTTTTTTATTTATTCTGTTCTTTCTTTCAATACTAGGAATGTTTTCTATCATTTGAGGAAGATTCTGTTGTTTCCAAACTGGGAGCTTGTTTATTTGTTGATAATTCATTTATGAGATTTGCTCTCATATTGGTTTTGATTAATTTTAAAAAAATTGCTTGACTTGAGTCTTGCCCCTCCAAATCAGTTTATTCTCTGGTACATTGAAAGGTATGTTAGCCTTCTAAATTTCTCATCTTGTTTCTGGGACACTTTATCTCTTCTGTCCTCCATTGACTGGAGGTACATAATCTTTCAAAGTTCTTCAGTGGGTGTAGTCTTCAAGACTTTTCAAAGCTTAACTGGCCTGTTGTTGCTCATGCTGTTATGCTGTATTCTAAGACTGGTCTTACTTGCTTGGTGTTTTGCTTCTTTCGTACTCTTTGATCTGCTGCCCAAGCTATTCCAGCAAGTTTTGTCATTACTGCCATTCTTGGCCTTTGTCTCATCTGGTTTTTCAGGGTTTTTCAAGTAAAACAGTGATCAGAATTAATGCCTGGGTAGTTTGTATGTTCATCGTCATATAGAATGTTCCCATTTAGAAAAAGTTTGGATGTTCATCCTGATGTGGTTCCTCCGTGGTTTCTTTGAGTGGCAGAACAGGTTTTTCCTTCATTTAACTTTACTAGCCATGCTTTGGCCCACTCCTCCAGTGATAGTAGAGCTTGCCGAATCTGAATGCTTGCCATAGTAATGTACTTTATAGAGATCTACAAGATTAATTCATCTGCAAAGGAGTCTCTATTTCATCACTGACATATTCAAGGAACAATGTGATTGACAGGACTTTCCCTTGGTAGACACCTTGCTACAGTAACATCACTTTACTAGTCCTTGTAGCTCTACTCTGGCAGTTATTTTTTCCAATGGCTGATACATTTTTCTGCACATTTGACTTTGCAGCTTGACTTTCAATCCAATCTTTCTTTCTTCATCAAATGCTTTCTTCAAATGTACCCACACCACCACCATATTTTTTTCTTCTTGGAAGGTGTCATCCTGAGCTATATATTTAATCTGATCTTCAGTGCATCTGTATTGTCTAAATACAGCTTGTTGTTTAATTGAAAAAGTGTTTTTCTTCCAGCTGCATATCCATCAGTTGTTAATTATGTGCTCCATGAGCTTTACTGCACAACTAAGTTGACTGATTGGTCTGTAACCAATTGAGCCTGTTAGATCTTTGTCTTTCTTCAGGCTAGGTATCTAAGATAATAATCAAAGTAAGTTAATTTGTTAAAATATATAAATCACTGTTGTTATTCTCGTAAAACCAAAATCAGAATTAACCTTAACAATACAAATTCTTATTAAAATACTATGAGTGGATATTGTTATAGATGGAGAAAAAACTAAATAGTAAACGCTCATGATTTTTAAAACTGTACTACCATGTGATTCATATCGTAAAAAAATGGCATCAAAAATAAACATTGAACATCTAACAAAAGTGCAAATTATAGGCCTTAGACCAGTGTTTCTCAAGCGGTGTGTCACCACGCCTATTAAAGTGTGCCGCAAAAATTTTGTTAATTTACTAAATGAAGTTATACTTGATAGTGATATAAGACTATTTCAGCTGATCGCAATCGGAAAATGAAACGCTCTGAGATACCCCCGGTCACATTCTGGATTTCTGTTAAAGACGAGTATCCGGTTATTGCAGAACGAGCTTTAATTATTTAGATGCAGTTTTCTACGTCATATTTATGTGAGTTGGGATTTTCAACACTTACAAGCATTCAATGCACACAAAAAAAGGGGGAAAGCCTCTCTGTGTTGAAGATGAAATAAGAGTTTACATATCTCAAATACACCATAGTATCCAAGAAATTACTCAACAGCATCAAGCCCAAGCATCGCATTAGGACCACCAGGTTTGTATGAAAAACTTTTTTTCGGTCAAATATATGTTCTAATTATTTTAAACAATTAAAAGAAAATTGAATTGAGAATTTTTTATATTCTGAAGTACCCTCAAATTAGTGTATTTAATTTAGAAAATATCATTGTAATTGTTTATTTAGGCGTGAAGTCAGATAGGTGTGCTGCAAATATTTAGAAAATTGAAAAGTGTGCTGTGAACACAAAAAGGTTGAGAAACACTGCCTTAGACTAACACAGTAGGGATGAAGGCCACACCAATCCAGGCAGTGTAGAGATACACAACATCCACCTGTTTGATAACAAACATGAGGAAAAGGTGTTTGATCACAGTGAGAAGCTGCTGCACATGCCAAATTGTCCTATGCAGGCCAAGATTTATTGATGACAAAAACAACCCAAAGCAGTGGACACACATATACACAGATGGATCTGCAGAATGGGAATTAAAAATAGAGGGGATGGCCTCTTTATAAGATTCAACAATGTAAGGTTATGCCAACCAGAAAGATCTTCAACTTCAGGGCAGAATCTATGGCACTGATGCATGCACTGAGAATAGTTTCAGTAGATCATACAGTGTGGCAGCCACTGGACCTCTTGCGCCTACTTCAGCAGCCATGACACGTGCAGTGAACCCATCATGTCGCAAGTCCGTGACCAGTTCGTTACATTTGGCCACGTTGAGCGAGTGATGATTGTACAGTCTGAATTCAAGCGGCACGGTCAGCTAAATCATTATAATCTGATGTGATGTTGAGGATTGTATCACTATATTTGGTTAACTTCAAGATCTTTAAATACTTTATCTAGAGCCAACTGTAAAATGGCGTAATTCAGCCCCCACTGCCCTATTGAGTTCTAAAACCATCATATACAACCAGTGCAACTACCAGTAGAAGAAGAAAGAGGATATAGATAGACACCAGCAGACAATCTTTTTCTATCTGCAAACTGGCCACTGCAGATTACTAGTCCACTTCTTTCACCTCATAATATCTCACCTAATGAATGTCCATGTTGAATGGAGATTCAGTCCCCTGAACCCATTCTCCATAATTGCCCAGCCCATGATGACTTATGATGAAGACAGACCTGGTAAGAGGGGGCTTAGCTCAGGCAGAAGCTATGAGGCTGCAGCACAGAACAAACTGTAGACTTCATCATAGTGATAGGCTTGTAGATTTATTATGACTACAAACTGAACTCAGAAGGACATTAGGCAAAGCTGTACATTCAGGACTTATGTTGTCTTCATATTGAACGTGTTATAAAAAATAAAATTGTTACTATATGAATGTGTGCCAGTAATATCAAAACTGATATAAGAAAGAAAGTATGTTACAAAATAAATTTACATTGAAGTTATCAAATTGTGGCCGTGTTTAAAATTGAAATGGCTTTTCTTAAACTTGAATGTGTACAATGTTTTGTTTCCAGGTACACATAGTGAAGAATGAGAGAAAAGATGAGAAAGAAGAAGAAGTCTCTCCTGGGAGAGAGGATAAAAGGACCAGTTTGACATCTACAAGTCCTTCTGGGGACAGTTTACTTGGTAATGCTTTACAACTGTTTTACAGAAATGCAATCTATGCTCAGAATGTTGTCACTTGAAACAAAAACATATACCATACTAATTATTGTTAATCTTCTTCTTTGATCCTTAGTCACCGACTGTCATAGCAGTCAGTGGCCATCATGCATGGTGGCATTTTGTAGGGCAGCAACAAACAATTTCCACTTTCTTCATTTGGTGGCCAACCTTCATGCAGTGCCCTAACTCAGGTTCATTCTTTGCATCTCGGCCTCCACAGTTCTCCGCAAAGTTGTTTTTGGTTGGCCCCTCTTTCACTTACCTTCAGAGGTCCATAGCATAGCTGTCCTTGTGATGGCATCAGGATCTGTTCTGAGGACGTGGCCAACCCAGTTCCAGCATCTGCCAGCTATGATGGTGTGCATGCCCTCTTTTTTTGCTTCAGTTAAGAAGTTCTTGGTTGGTGGTGGCATTTGGCCAAAAGATTGGGGGAAGTTTCATTAGGCAGATTATATGGAAAGAGGACAGTTTGAACATTTCCTTCTCTGTAACTCTCCAGCATTCTGCACCATAGAGAAACACAGAAAGTACATAGCTCTCATATAATCTTAATTTTGTGTTTGTGCTGTACAGAGAGGACTTTCAGATGTTATTTAGACTAGCAAAGGCTGTTCTCGCTTTATTCTTTCTTTTGTTGATGTCTTTGCTTGCTCCACCAACTGGTGTTGTTTTTGTTTAACTAGGGCTGCTGAGCTTCTTGCTCTTTTGCAGCCAATACCAAGTTGAAAACTCCCTGGAATCATCTACAGTGTAGATCTAGGCTTTTCCTGGAGCTTTTTCTGAAATTCCGAAACATGATGAGTTGAATTCACAAATTCCAGGTTCTCTTGCTTGGCTTGGATTTAAATGATTGTCACATCTGGTCCCAAGCTAGGAGGAAGAAGCATGTGGCATACTGTGCGTTTCCCACCATCCAAGGGGTCTTTTAAACTATGCAGAGCTAAAATACTATGCTCTGATTCTGGGCTCTCTCAAGGAATTGTCACATCCTGCACACAGCCACTTTTCAGCTCCCACTGCCTACCACTGGGTCCATAGTGAGATTCTCCTGAATGCAGTCAACCAGGTCAAAGCCAGAGTTACATCTGGGGCTCAAGTGACTCCTCCAAGGTTAGTGTGCTAAGCTAGGTTCTCATCATATTTCACCACAGGGGGAATCCCTGGAAGTGTGTGGATGATATCAGGAGTCAATGAGGGTGTAATTAGCCTCACAGACAGAAGTTCACTTCTATATTATAGCACTGTGCATAGCTGGTGGTCATAAAAGGATGACTCCAAATATGCCTCCATGATGCCCTATTGTGTTACTATGCAGCCTTATTTACTCATATCACCTAGGTATGTAAATGTGTCTAAATATTGTTAAAGCACACATATTTATGGAAACTTACTACAAACATCACAATTTTGTGGTTTTTGTCCTATTTATGTTTATTTCTTAATTTTTTTTGTGTGTGCTGCATCTGTAACCCATCAGTCATAGAAAACCCACAAAGTAAATGTATTTATAAGGCTTTCTTCTGCATCTTCTTTATTTTTTAATCCTTAGCCACTGGTTGTTAAAGAAGTCAGTGGCCAAAACATCTTGTAGCATCCTCTTGAGTAGCAACAAACTGTCTTCACTTTGCTTGGTTGACATCCATCCTTCATTTGGGACTCCAACTCAGATTCATGCTTAGCATCTTGTCCTCCATAGTTCTTTTCCAAGTAGTGTTGGTCAACCCCTCTTTTGCCTTCCTTCTAGGGAATGCTTGGGATAAAAATCTAAAAGGGAGAAAGTTGTGTCATCTGTTCAAAGCTCCATCAAGAGCTTGCTAAGTGTGCAAGAAATATATTATTTTCAGCATTAAGAAACTGCTCAGATTAGAAGTCTCTTTTTTTTTTGCTCTATTTGAACTTTAGCCTGGTGGCATCTTGTAGGGCAGCAACAAACTGCTTCCACTTTGCTTGGTCGGTGGCCATCCTTTGTTCAGTGCTCCAACTCGGGTTCCTTCTTTGCATTTCGGCCTCTGTGGTACTCCACCAAGTTGTTTTTGGTCAATCTCTTGCTTTCTTTCAGGGGTCTATGGCATAGCTGTTCTAGGGATGGCATTGGGTTCTCTTCTGAGGATGTGGTCAATCCAACTCCAGCATCTGCCAGCTATGATGGTGTGCATTTTCTCTTTGGTTACTCTGAGTGAACAGTTCTTGGTTGATGATTTTATCCAGCCAAAAAACGTGGAGAATGTTCCTTAGGCAGATTGTGTGGATAGTACAAATAGGAGCAGATTATTTTAGGATATATGAATCATCATGTGTAGAATGTCTGCAAGATAGCAATATAGAATATTTTCTACTAAAATGAAGTCATAGGATCAGTAGAGAATCCCAGAGTTAGAGTATTTACACTAAGGCACCTATAATTGAGAATAAATGTTGAGTATAGTCAGACCTATGGAACTGCAAGAGAACAGTTGGGCGACCACAGCTGAGGTTCAAAGATGTGTGCAAGAGAGATATGAGGGCACTGGACATGGATCCAGCAACATGGGAGGATGAAGCTGCTGATCGCACTAAGTGGCGATGCTATTTACGGCGCCACCTCAGATTGGGCGAAGAGAGGCTCACACAAGAAGCAGAGGTGAGGAGAAAACGTCGAAAGGAGCACCAGGAAAATAAGCAGCTGAGGGCTGTCACCTCAGGGGCGCATTCCCATAGTCAGTTATGACTGAAGGGGCTATTATTATTATTATTATTATTATGGAACTGCACATATATCAAGAACAAATATTAGATCTTCAACTCTGGAACTAAGACTAGAGAGTGGCTATGTGTTCACATCACTGCCACACCATTGCTCACAGCATTGCTCAAAGTTTGTCAGTTATAAATCTCGAAATTCCACCAGCTAATTTAATCCACTTTTTCAAAACCCCAAAGTAACTTCCTTAAGTCTTAAGTAACAATTTTTATTAAAGTTTTAGTGGGGTGCACATCTTTTGTTGTTATTATATTTGTTTTCTAAAGTTTTATCCAATTTTGAAATTGCTACTTTTGTTGCTCGTGTCTGCAACACTTTAGTCCCCTGCATTAGTATCTCAGTATCTACTATGGGACTACAATTACCTATATATATATATATATATATATATATATATATATATATATATATATATATATATATATATATATATATATATATATATATATATACATCTAGCACTTTATATTTGTTAGGTTTGGACCAATAAAAGTTCATGCATGCCAGACGATATGGTTTACTCATAATCTGTACAAGATGTTTGTGTTTTCAGATGTGTACACCCTGTACATAATTTCTGTACAGGTTTTTTTTTGGCCTAATTATTAAATATATATAAATCGATTGTTTTACGCCACACCTTAGCTGATATTTGTGTCATGAGATTCAGCGAAATGTTAGGCTACGTGAATAAAAAAATCAACCAATGAAATCAAGCTGCCAATTTTTAGAGAATCTGCATGGCGCGTCATTCATTCATCAATTTTTTGCTTATGCTGATGGCAGCCAGCACGTTACTGATTATTTTAACAATTACGTCGCTGTTATGATTAAAATTCATAACATGTCTGTCGATATCAAAATGGTTCGACAAAGGATTCATATTTGTTTATTATCAGTAGTCCTTGGTAACAGGAAGTTACATCAGTGCCTCAGGGTGGAGTAGCAGACGTCTACGGTCGGTCTCTCCAAAAGTTTATGATCGTCTGCCAGGGTCTGTTTCTTTGTGTTCTTGAGGCAGGTCTACGTGTGTTTTCGAGCTCCTAAGAATTATACTACTTCACGATATATTCCTATAATGTTCGACCACTAGATCATCCATACACCTCCGTGTGATGATGCTAGCTTATGTATGCAAGGAATTCTTATTATTTCTGTGAAGAACATGAGTAAATAAACGTGTGAGAACCTGTCGAGGACAGCGTTATAGTTACAGATGATACTGAGCTAAACTGAGGACGATCTATTTTATGCCAATGAATATAATGGCTTGTCAGAGATTAGTGGAGCAACGTGTGTGTAAATAAACTCTGTATTTCATATTGTCCAACCTGGCCTTTGTGATAACATTAATAGTTGGTGGAGAAAGGTTCTACTGCCATACCCCTAGGTGGACTTGACCTGAGTACTCAAAACGTATTACTCACCTTATAAATATATAAAAGACCCGCAACAACTAAAAATGGGGGCCAAGCCGGGATCCTGAAGTTAATATTGATTGCTGTTGTCAGGAAATTTTCAAAATGGCAGTACATGTCGTCTGCTAACCTATGTGAGGTTGCACGAACAGTAATTGCGGTTCAAATTTTCAAGTTTACTGCTGAAGTTGGTGCTGTTCGAGGAAAAAGTATTTCTTGCAGAAATTTACATTGAAAATTTCAAGTTTTATGCCCGAGGATGGCCTATTATCAAGAAGACGATGGACCAAATGGCAGTCCAGTTCGAGTGAGCTGTTGTTGAGATCCTAAACCTAACCTGGTCCTAACGGGGTGTTTTCATCGTGCCTTGGGAAAGAGGTGTCAAAACCAGGAGGATTTTTATTACTGGCATAACAGATAAGTACATTTGAGGTTGCATACAGCGTGTGATGCTGAAAATCTTGTTTGCCAGAATTCTTTTTTTCTCTGTTATATGTATTTTTATGTATATATGTTCTGTAATTAGTGGGTGGTTGGAAGGGAACTGTGAATTTGCAATACCTCCAAATGGATGGTCGTAAATTCATGGTCGTTCTGTAGTTTGTATCTGTTTTCTTCAAATTAAGGGGCTGGCGTACATTGCTGAGTGTTACTGCCTTAATTGAATTAATCAGATCCATTATTTGTCTAGTTGTGAAGGTCGTGTTCATTGGCAAGTTGGTTATTGTTGTAAAGTGATTCTAATTTTTATTTAATTTTCTTCATTATTGTTTGTGATATTGTTGACCTTTTCTTGCTATCCCTCATTTATTAGATGTCATATATGTTGTGAAATCCTACTTATCTTGTCATAAGTGTGATAGAGCTGCATTTTGTTTATTTGTTCTACAATTCATACATTTCTGCCTTAGTTGATCATTTGCATTATCTTGAGTTAGCTCTTGTCACTGTATTCTGTCATCTTGTTTGTATCCATTATTTTGCTCCTTATATACCATCTATTATTACATGCAGTTGGTTGATTTTGAGGGGTGAAATAATTATTGCTAATATTGCTCACATATTCATTATATAATATTTGCATTATTGTTTAGCTATTGGAAAGCACAATAATTGTAAATTATGGCTACCTTGGAATATTTTATAACAATTGGAAAAGAATTTGGTAAGGAAGGTGAGGCTTTAAAGACATATGCATCCACTGAGTATGAAAAGGAATTTAAAAGGCTAGAAGCCAATGAACTCAGAGATCAAAGAAAATTAGAGAGAGATGAGAAGAAGAGAACTGAAGAATTGCAATTAGCTGAGAAAAGAAGTGAAGAAGAATTGCAATTGGCTGAAAAAGGAGAGAAGAAAAATTAGATGAGTTGGCTGAAAAAAGAAGACAAGATGAAATGGCTCTTGAAGAAACAAAATTGGCCTATGCTCAGGCTGAAATCAAAGCACAACAAGCTCAAGCTGAAATATAAGCACAACAAGAACTTAGAATGGCAGAACTTGAGTTGGAGAAATTGAGATTTCAACAACCATAGGTTAATCCAGTGAATGGTGAGGCTGGAAAAAAGACCATGCTTCCACTTTTAAGCTCAATTTGCCAAAATTTAACTCAAATATAGACGATATTTCATGCTTCTTAAATAGGTATAACACTTATTGCCAAGAGTTTAAAATTGATAGAGCAACCTGGTCTAGTAGGCTCATGAATTTGTTGGTTGGTGATGCTCTGACTGCAGTCTGCATGATGGATGATCAGACTAGAAATGACTATGAGGCTGTGAAAGCTGAAGAAGTATCAATTGGATAAAAATGGCTATAGGCTGAAGTTTAAATCATTATTGCCAGATTCAGCTAAAGATTTTACTGAATTTATCTCATCTATTAAACTTTACTTTTCTAGATGGGTTATTTTATCAAAAATTGAAAAAACTGTTGAGGGGTTGGCTGATTTGATTCTTATAGACAAGGTGTTGTCTTTAATCAGTGGCGATTTTCTATCATTCTTACAGGAGAGGAAACCTGAAACCTTACCTGCTACGGAAAATTTAGGGCGTCAATATCAAGTTGCACATTCGGGTAGGAACCTTAGCAAAAATAACCTTAAGGATTCCTTGCCTATGGCATCTGCTAGGACGGTGATGTATAATTCATCCAGACAGAGATCCAATAGTATGGATAAAAACTATCAAGTAAATAGAGATCATAACAATGGCAATTACAGAGGAAGATATAATTTTAACAATAAATCACAACAGCCTCAAAGAAATTATAACTCTTATGATGATGGATATTTTAATCCACAATCATCCTTTAGATCTAATGAATATCATAATAGAGGAGGATATAATTCCAGATCAGACAGAGGACATAGGTCATTTTATAGAAATAATGACGATTCTTTTAATAACAGAGGTTCTCAACAGAACAATGACTTTAGACAGTCAAGGTACATGTTAATGACAATAATCAAGTTCAGAATAATAATGGTGTCTGTCATGCTAATGCATGTAGTGTAGACTTATCTAACAGTACTAATTGTTCTGAATGTAATTCTTTGTTTCAGCTGGAAGGAGTTCCTAGGCTTCAGTGTGAACATCCTTTGCCAGTGATGTCCTCTTATAATGGGACAGGATCAGTGGTTTTTGATAAAGGTTTTGTGAACAACCAACTTGTTTGATTACTCAGGGACACTGGATCTGCCACTGTGGGGGTTCGCAGTTCATTAGTGGACCTGCTGATTATACAGGCAAAGAGGTTCAATGCATTACATTTGGGGGTATAGTGGAACACTATTCCACTGCAGACGTATTTTTAGATACCCTGTATTTTACAGGCAGGACTATAGTTTGTCTGTTGTCAAAATCAGTAGCTGATATAATTTTAGGGAATATCCCTGGACTACATGGTTGTACTGATGATGATATTGGGAGGTGGGTTGATACTCCCAGAGAACAAGCTCTTGGGCATATACATGCGGAGTTACATGTTCAGACTCAGACAGACACGGTTTAGGGTGATGATGTTGGTGAGGATAAAAAAGTTCTTTCTCCCATCATTGAGGAGTCCCTTGATGATTTCAAAGTGGTGAGGAATCGGTGGATGTCTATTTTGATTCGAGTGAATCACTGGTTGCTGCTTATATGGAACCAACCACATCCATCCTGGATGATGTGACACCCACCATTACTAATGACGATGTCGCTGATGTGGAACCATCCACATCTATTATTGCTACTGTCGTACCTGGCATTGTTGATGTCGAGGTTAAGCAGATATCAGATTTAGGTTGGTTGTATTTCCTTCAGTCCAGACTGTATGTTTGGCTGTTTGTTTTAATTTTTGCCAGTGTCTTTTTGCTATATGATTATTCCGGTTCATGTCGGAACATCATGGAAATTAATATTCCTTCAGCGTTTTTATTTCAGATGCTGACATACCATGAGTTCATGTGGTATATACTGGCCACTCCCAGATAGAAATATCAGCCCTGAAACAACCAGATATAAAACAAAAATATCTAATCGACATCAAAAATAAATATCGTGGTTTCATAATATGCTATAAACTATGGACGTAAAGCAACTTTAGTTACTTACCGATCCGCCTTCACTGACGCGCTTAGTCAGATAGGGGATGCGGCCATTATGTATCATGACATTGGAAGCTATTGATGTACTACCTATTATTTATGAATGTGTCATGACATGGGATCTACTATGTATGCCTGCAAATTGATGTGTCAACCTGTATCCATGATTTACTCGTTATGTCCCAGTGTGTGCGTCTAAATAAACGGTGTAAACAAAGATTCCAGCAGTCTGCATTGGTGCCTTGTAGACACAAGTGAATGAGTGTTTAGATTGGTCAGAACACGAACAGTACACCATTCGCGTTAATCACACTCTACACTTCTACTCCATATCTACACCATCCTGCGTCGGTTGAAGTGACCAAGTTTAGGGCCTGCTTCCCCTGGAGCCTTAGAGGGAAACTACTGTTCACAGCTGCCTTTGCCTTCCCTAACTCAGGACTAGGGTGAGTTACCCATTTACAGCTGGGTAGACTGGAGCATGTCTGATCTCAACAGCTCTGTACACATCTTTACAGAAGAAAAAGAACACACCACACTTCTTTACAGTGGACAAAAAACTTTACACTCATCTTATAAATATATAAAAGACCCGTAACAGTCGCATTGAGCGTAATTTATTATTTATGACTGCTTATAAGCACACACACAAAAGTGGATACCACTACATATCACTTGATTTCACTAGAACTTGTAGAAATGTACATTTTAATAATAATATAAAAATAATTATGAAACTGAGAGAAAAAAAAATCACGAAAGCAAAGCAAATTTGTATCTTAACCCGATCAGAGCCCTGATCAGAGTTACTTCTCTTCTAAGTTTTAATTTCCTTTTTTTTAAACATACTGAGTTTTCTTTGGTGGATATATCATTATTATGATCATTCAGTGAGTTATTTTTATTAAATAATTAACTACTATCAATGTTTGTCATTTTGACAATTGACACTAAAGTCATATGGATATTTTAAACTGCCAGTTAGGCTAAAATAACTATTTTTATTTTTGAAGTTTAGTAGAGAATAAATTACGCGGCAGTTTATATTTTAGTTGCAAATTATGAGCTTTTTATATGATAACACGATTTTATTATTTTTAAAATTATATCAAATATTTATTGAAATAATTCGAAAATGTCCTAGAAAACTCCCCATTCCGTTTCATGTAACAGGATAATATCATTTAGTTTAATATTTTTCTTTGCAATAATAATACTTAGACCCTACTTACTTATTCGTTCCTCTTCTACCGTGAGGTGTAGAGGTTTGTAAGATAGAGCGCCATACTATTCTATCGGCTGTCTTTCTCCTGACTTGGTCCCATTCTAGTCCTTCAAAGATTGTCTAATGTCCTCCAAGCGGACTTTTAGTTGTCATGGAGGTCTGGATCCCTGGCTCTTAGTTTCCCATGCTTGTCATGGTAGCCGATCTTCTCCATTCTGCAGACATGGCCAAACCATCTCAGTTGGGACTGTTCTACTTTGGTATGCAGGGATTGGGTTTTTAGGCCTTGACGTATCGTCTGGTTGCGGACCAGATTCTTTGCAATAATAATAACGTAGTAAAATTAGTTGTGAGAACAGTGGAATGTCTTCTTCGATGTCATCTTTGTATGTTGCGAACCTCGTTAGGGTTACGATTAAGGTTTATGTTCAGGGGTTGGTTTAGGATTTTCAACCCACACCCCTTAATACTGTGTCTCAGAATTCTTTTATAAGGTCCTATCGAACACAGGATTTAAAAGGCGAAGTCCCCATGCCTCAATTATAAGGCAGCCCACTGTAATTGAAAATATTTTTACACGAATTAACTCGTTTGATAAATTTTTTTTCACTCTTTGTACAGGTTTTCCTGGTCTATGTACAGGGTTTTTGGATTTTGTGTACAGGTTTTTCATCTCCGAGGTGTGGCATGTATGAAAGTTATTAATTATGATTCTCTGTTTACCACCCTTTATTTTTTTTTTATCCATGTATTTTTAACGTCACAGTTCATACAAAATTTTGACCTCAAAGACATATACCGTACTTCAGTATTTAAAATTATCAACAATAAAAAAAAAAAGCCTACACACAAGTGCATTCAGAGGGTGCATAATAATTCCAGAATCAAAAGAGTGAACACATATTGCTTAGAAATAATAATATCAGTATTTAGTAAAAGTATAATTAAAAGGGAAAACAATAAAATACAATGACACACAATTGGAAGTGTTTCATTTACCGAATATACAATAACAGGCGATGTAGGATGATGCCACAAGTAAGGGGGTGGGGCAGTTAAATACATTAACAATTATAGACCCTATTTGTCTTAATTATTTTCTTCATTAATTAACAAGAAACTCTGTACACTTTTTTTCACATGTAATTGTAATCTGTTTCTGGATCAAACTCTACATACGGTACTGCATATTGTATTTTTAATTGTTTCTTTCCTGAGGGCATGTGCACGATACGTTTTTTAAAAATAACATAAGCATCAGTAGAAAATTAAGGGTAGCATTATTCAGTTTTACATCAGTGAATGCCCATAACTGAAATTCTGGTATTATCATTGATAATATCAAGAAAAAAAACTTACTATATATACTCCAGTGTAGGCCAGTCCGAAAATAATTCGGCCTCTAGACTTTATTCTTAAAAAGCCTGCAAAATGAATGACTTAGTTATAAATCGAACAAGGTTTTAGTCGATTCTGAATTTCCACATTTCATTGGAATTTTCATGGCTTTCTGCAAATTCTCAATTTCAGCTTAACCTTTTCCGTTTAAAACACCTGAAATCACCCACTCAGAAAGTCTAATGACCCATCCGAAAAGGCCTAAATTGATCACTGAATACTGTTGTTGGTTGTTGCCAAATAGCAAACTGTCAAAGTGTTTATCTGTCTAAACCGACAAAGTGTTTATCTGTCAAAACTGTCAAAGTGTTATCTGTCTAAACTGTCAAGGTGTTTATCTGTTTTAATTGTCAAAGTGTTTATCTGTCTAAACTGTCAAAGTGTTTATCTGTTTAAATTGTTCGACCTTTGTTAAAGGAATTTTATTATGTAAATCAGTGTGCTATGGCATGCTGGTGTCTGTCTTGTGTGCTGTTACATCAGACAGCAAAGTTCAATTTTCATATTTCTCACTTACAGAATGTAAGTGTGATATATAAATATTACCTGTGCATTATGCTTATTCCAATGTTATAACTTTTTGTTTACATATAGGACAAGCATTTCATCATTTATCTGTGCTCATTGTTTTCAACATTTCAGACGTATATTCTTGTCCCCTGTGTAACACTGGTATCCTCCAACTTGATGTCCTGGATGAGCATATGAAAACAGTACACAACAATGGATCCTGGGAGTTTGATGATAAACATGATGGTCTTCAGGATGTGTTACCACAGGACTGTGGAAATAAAATAAATGAAGCAGTAAATAATATAGAAGATGATACCTCTGCTGATGAAATGAGAGAAGATAATATCAGACTCAGATTCACAGATAATGAACCTATACTGAACATCTGCTACAGTCAGGAAAGGATATCACCAATTTGTGATAACCTAAATGGAAATACATCAGCTGTAAAAGCTGAAGGATGTAACATAAATTGTAGTAAAATATTTTCAGTCGGTGAGAAAACTATTCAGCTTTGTGTGAGTGGCAGAGCTGTTGCTACTTGCAGTGATTTAAGTATTCAATTTCACAAGAAAATAGAGGAAGATAAGGTGTGTGACATTTTTGAAGTATTTACGGTGAAAGATAACCTACAGCAATGTAACAGTTTAGATGAAAGAGAGAAGCCTTTCTGTTGTAATGTTTGTGGTGCAGCATTTACTTGTAGAGATCAACTACGAGTACATAAAGGAGTACATTCAAGAGCAAACAATTACAAGTGTTATATTTGTGGAGTAGCATTTGCTCATAGAGGTAGTCTAAATAAACATAAAAGAACACATACAGGAAAGAAGCGTTACGAATATGATGTTTGTGGTGCAGCTTTTTCACAGAGAAGTGAGTTTAAAATATACACCAGGGTACATGCAGGAGAGAGACGTTACGAGTGTGATGATTGTGGTGCAGCATTTACTCGAAGAGATTGCCTACGATCACATATAAGAAAACATACAGGAGTGAGACCTTACAAGTGTGATGATTGTGGTGCAACATTTACTCATAAAAATAGCTTGCAGAATCATAACATAATACATACAGGAGAGAGGCCTTACATGTGTGATGTTTGTGGTCTAGCATTTACTCAAAATGGGAACCTACAAGAACATATAAGAATACATACAGGAGAGAAGCCTCACAAGTGTGATGATTGTGGTCAAGCATTTATTCGAAGAGCTGATCTAAAAGTTCACACAATAATACATACAGGAGAGAGACCTTACAAGTGTAATGTTTGTGGTGTAGCTTTTACTCACAGATGTAGCCTACAAGCACACATAAGAATACATACAGGAGAGAGACCTTACAAGTGTAATGTTTGTCATGTAACATTTACTCGAAGTGGGCACCTACAGGAACATAGAAAAATACATACAGGAGAGAAGCCATACAAGTGTGATGTTTGTGGTCTAGCATTTACTCACAGATGTAGCCTACAACCACACAGAAGAATACATACAGGAGAGAGACCTTACAAGTGTAATGTTTGTCATGTAACATTTACTCGGAGAGGTCACCTACAACAACATTTAAGAATACATACAGGAGAGAAGCCCTACAAGTGTGATGATTGTGGTCTAGCAATTTCTCAGAGAGGTCACCTAACAGAACATTTAAGAATACATACAGGAGAGAAGCCCTACAAGTGTGATTATTGTGGTCTAGCAACTTCTCAGAGAGGTCACCTAAAAGAACATTTAAGAATACATACAGGAGAGAAGCCCTACAAGTGTGATATTTGTGGTGTAGCATTTGCTCTGAAAAGTAGACTACAAGAACATACAATGATACATACAGGAGAGAAGCCCTACAAGTGTGATATTTGTGGTGTAGCATTTGCTCTGAAAGGTAGACTACAAGGACATACAATGATACATACAGGAGAGAAGCCTTACAAGTGTGATGTTTGTGGTGTAGCATTTGCTGTGAAAGGTAACATACAAGGACATAAAAGAACACATACAGGAGAGAAGCCTTACAAGTGTGATGTTTGTGGTGTTGCTTTTGCTCACAAAGTTAGCCTACAAGGACATAAAAGAAAACATACAGGAGAGAAGCCTTACAAGTGTGATGTTTGTGGTGTTGCTTTTGCTCACAAAGTTAGCCTACAAGGACATAAAAGAAAACATACAGGATAGAAGGTACAAATGTACTTTTGTGGTATGGCATTTGCTCATAGAATTAATCTAAATGAACAAAATAGAATACACGAAAGATTGAAGCCTTACAAGTGATGTTTGTGGTACAGCATTTACTCAAAAAGGTTACGGTACCTTCAAGAACATAATAGAGTACATACAGGAGAGATGCCTTACATGTGTGATGTTTGTGGTACAGCATTTTACTCAAAGAGGTTACCTTCAAGAGCATAAAAGAATACATACAGGAGAGAAGCCTTACAAGTGTGATGTTTGTGGCACAGCATTTACTCAAAGAGGTTACCTACAAGGGCATAAAAGAGTACACACAGGAGAGAAGCCTTACAAGTGTGATGTTTGTGGCACAGCATTTACTCAAAGAGGTTATCTACAAGGGCATAAAAGAGTGCATACAGGAGAGAAGCCTTAAAAGTGTGCTGATTTTTGTACAGTATTTACTCAGAAAGGTTACCTGAAAGAGCTTAAAAGTGCACATACAGGATAGAAGTCTTACAAGTGTGATTTTTGTGGTGTAGCCTGTACACAAAGAAGTGACCTAATAGGACACACAAGGGTACATCCAGGAGAAAGACCTTACAAGTGCAATGTTTGTGGTGTAGCATTTACTGGAAGTGGCTTTTTTGGTTGTTGTCTTTGTTCTCCATGTTTCAAAGCCATATAATAGGACTGACTTCACATTGGAGTTGAAGATTCTTATTTTCATGTTGGATCCGATTTCTCTTGATCTCCATGTGTTTCACAATGCAAAGAAAGCTCCTCTTGCTTTTTTAATTCTTATTTTGATATCATTGTCTGTCACTCCAACTTTGTCTATATTGATGCCGAAATTTGTACGATTTTACATCTAGTAGTGGTGTTTCTTCAAGTTCAACCCTGAAATCATTACCTGCATTTATTCTCATTATTTTTGTCTTCTCCCAGTGTATTTTCAGACACAATTGCTGTGACCTCTCATCGAGTGTTTTCAATTTGTCCTGCATCTGATTACGGTTATGGGACAGAAGAGCCAAGTTATCAGCAAAATCCAGATCATCCAACAGCTTAGTCAGAGTCCACTGGATTCCATTTATGTTGTGTGTTGTCGATGTTCTCATAACCCAGTCTATTGCTAGTAAGAAAAGAAATGGAGATAAGAGGTCTCACTGTCTCACTCCCGTTCTTAACCCAAACTGTTCTGTACGCTGTCCTTCATGAAGAGCTCTGTATGTCATGTCTTCATATGTTTTCGGTTGAGATTACGAGAACAAAAAGTTACTATTCTAACTTTGAAGAAACATTACGGAGACGTCCATCTGTTTTCACCATTGCCTGTTATCGATACGTGATCCGTAGTAGAAGTATATTTTGCGTGTACACGCATATATTTTTTTCGTCTGTAAATTACAATACAGCCTAACGGTTACGTGTTACCCGGTTTGCTTCTTTAAAGAACCATGTCTGATGGCTTAGGTGATCATGTCTCTCCGCACCGTACTATCTTCAGTATTGATTATCGATTCTGTAGCTGGCTTCTTTCCATTCCAGGATTTTCAAACTGTCCATTATTTTCTTTATTGTCGTCCTTTATATTCCTGTTCTCTAATCTTTACTCGTGTCATTCATTTACGATCCCCAATTCTTTAAATGTTACTCTATTCTTCTCATCTTCTTCTTTTTTTTTTTTTTTTGCGTGCTGATAATTATTTTTGAAAAAGCTTGACGGACGGTAAGGGATGGGAATGACGTTAGCCATTACTGTTTTGAGATTTGTAGCAGTTTATTGTTCCCAATCAAAAAAAAAAAAAAAAACAATCAAATGATCAGCTTGCGAAACGGAGTACAGTATTATGTTCTGCCATGAAAGCCGACAACAGTATCTCCGCTTTAGCAATTTTGTCTTGGAGACAGGGCTCTTTTGGTTTGATGAAAAACGTGTTATTGTTAATGTTCAGAGTTTTCCTTTTCGCTTCGAAGTTTTTTATGTGTCAATAAAGCTGTTTTTTTTTTGGCATTAGTTAATGTGCAGGAACAGACCGTACAAATCGCAGCATAGCGATTGCCTGAGTCCGGCTTTACCCAATCCTTCAGTTCGCTGTCTGTTAGCCATTTCTCAGAAAAAAGCCTGCTGTTACCATGGCTTCACTATTTTACGCTGTGGCTTGTGTGTCGTCATGCTGCAACAACTATCTAGCGTACTTTCATCATCGCTTAAGTCTAAAATTTAAAAAGAAAATTTAAAACACATCGCAAGAATGACTGAGAATTGTAGATGACAGCCATTAACAGAATAATAGGAAATAGATAGCTGATGTAAACGAGTAAAAAAACAACGTCATTGATGTGGTTAAAAACAAGAATTAAATTTAAGTGGAATAAAAAATATATAGCACCTATTTTTTTACATTTAATTATAATATAAGTATAATGTATACTGCCCAGTGCACAGAATATACATACATTATAAATGCCAATTGTCAAATATACCCAGATTAATGCAGATTTGGAAACCAGATACCCAGACGTAAGCCAAAAAACCCAGATCTAGTTTAAAAAAAACCCAGCTGTGGCAACACTGTCTATTACTGTAATTGCCAGAATTTGCTGTAGGCATTGTCCCTCCTGCCACGAGTAGTACCAGGGGTTCTCTGAGGAGATAAAGAAAGAACGGTCATACAAGGTGACTAATCTGAAGTTTGCATGAGACTGGGAACCTCATTATGTAACATGAATTGCTACAGAAGCCCTCATGCACGAGAATTTAGATGTTTGGTGTAGGCTTCCTGCATAGAGACTAGCTAGAGTGGTGGTTCCATGCTAAAGATTGAAAAAGAAAAACTATGATGGGTGTCCCTTCCGTGGAATTATGGTAAAATCAAAATATATAAAATCCCAGCTTTTTCTGTCACTGACGCTAAGGGATGCAACTTTGGTTGAAAGTTAGACATTAATTGTATTGTTTCCCTTATATGTACTTTCCCGAAAATAGTAACAAAGAAAAGTGCGCAAATAACGGTGTGCATCAAACTATTTTTAGAACTGTGGTGACGCACAGTGGGTTTTTAAAATTACTTTTGAATAAGTAAAATTGCCGTTAGGTATTGCTGCTTTTGAATGCAATTCCCGTCTTATGTCGGGCTTTTACACTAGTTGAGAAAATAAGATGTTCAAAAGTGTCTGTGGTTAATTAGTTATTTATTTTGTGGTCCTTTGTAATACAATAGTAAATTCTTTATACTTGTTATGTTGTAAAAGGAAAGGGGAGGGGTTTTCAAAGCTTGGTGTGTTTGGGTTAATATTTAATGTATTCATTATTTTATTTCAGAAATATGCATTACTAGAACCTCATTAGACATTTATATTCCTGTCAAACCCCGAGTTACCTTTACATATTAATTTGAGTTCTTGACTGTGACACGTGGATTTTTTTTTTTTTTTTTGTGTGACACGTGGATTTAAGAGAGAGCGAGAAGGGGAGTGATAGAATCAAGAGATGTCTTGTTAGGAATGTCTCTGCCTGTCAGCCAGTTTAAAGAAAGTCCCTTATTTTATCTGGGGGTCAAAGTTTACACGAAGATGTGACTCATAAATTCGTCGCCCCGCTGCTTAGGTTGAGATGAGTACAGCAACAATTAGTTAGACTAAGATAAATGAACTCATCGGATATTTTAGGAATAGATAATCTTATTATGGAGTCTAAAAGAAGCTACCTGAAAGTGAAATAGAGACAGCTGATTGGCGTTCCATCTCAACTATTATATACCTTGCGGATTTACTACAATTACAATGACGGCTCTGCACCCCGGTAAAAGATCGTTTCCTAATTTTTAACAGACATGAAAAGTTGTGTAAAGTTATATATAGAATTTCCGAAAACAAAATCACAGTTTTGTATTTTTACAAGTAAACAATTATGAATATTATTTCATAAATGCATGATTATTTTAATTTTTTTTTAAAAGCTAGTCTTTGGAATACGGTGCTTTGGTACTATTGCTGTCTCATTTGTGAGGCTTTTGTGTGTACTCAATTGTTTGATTGAGGTACCGTATGGTTTGTCTACTCAGTTGATTTTTTTTTCTTTATTTGCCTCGTTTTGGCGAGGCGCGTCCCATTCAACCTAGTCGGTTATATTAGGGCACATGTCCAAATATAAAAGACCCTTAGGTTCTTACACATGTTTCCGGTCGACCCAATAGAAATCATGACTTGTGTTAGTCCTCTTGCACCTGCGCACTACTACTGCATAAACATCACTGCGTAGTTTCAATATTGTCTTATGACCATCTTCTATTACTTTTATTTTGTTTATTTCTTTGTCTTAGTATATTTCATTCTCTTATTAGTATTTAGTCTGACCTTTTCTCAATTAGATTATTATTTTTCAACATTTTAGGTAATTACTATAGTCTTTTTTGGTTGGCTAAGTTGGAGATGTAGAAACAGGTGGTTGCTGTTGTTTCGGATCCAGCAATTGGACCAAAGAAAGTTCACACTGACCCTGAGATTATGTTATAATTACTACCAGCCACCGTTAGGTCACAAGGATTACCAACTACGGTTAGGTCACGATGATTACCAGCTACCGTTACGTCACAATGATCACTAGCTACCGTTACGTTACAGTGATTACCAGTTCCCGTTATGTCGCAATGATTACCAGCTACCATTAGGTCATAATGATTACCAGGTGCCGTTAGGTCATTATGACTACCAGTTACCGTTACGTAATAATGATTACCAGCTGCCGTTACGTCAAAATGACTACCAGCTGCCGTATGTCATAATGATTACCAGCTACCATTAGGCCGCAATGACTACCAACTACCGTTACGTCATAATGACTACCAGCTACCATTACGTCATGTTGACTACCAGCTACCGTTACGTCATAATGACTATCGGCGACCGTTACATAATAGTTATTACCAGCTACCGTTATGTCATTAATTACTACCAGCTACCGCTACGTCATAATGACTTTCACCTACCGTTACGTCATAATGGTTACCAGCTACCGTTACGTCATAATGACAACAAGCTATCGTTAAGTCATAGTGACTACCAGCTACCATTACGTCACAATGACTACCAACTACCGTACGGTCATAATGATTACCAGCTACCGTTACGTCACAATGATTATCAGCTACCGTTACGTCGCATGATTACCAACTACCGTTACGTCACATCGATAACCAGCTATCGTTGGATCACAATGACAAGCAGCTATCGTTAAGTCATGATGACAATCAGCTGCCGTTACATCATAATGACTTCCAGCTACTAGTCACAATGACTTCCAGCTACCGTTAGACCACAACGACAACCAACTACCGTTAGGTCATAATGACTGCCATCTACCGTTACGTCATAATGATTACCAGATACCATTGCGGCATAATGACTACCAGGTGTGATGAGTTACTGTTATTTTATTTTCAACTCGCTCCATTTTTTTGTTCCATGTTATTTATTTTGGTTTTATTTTGGTTCTTTATTTATTTTAGGCGTTCGAGTTCGTTATTTATTAATGCTGGGTTATTCTTTATGGCATTAGTATTACTCAGACAACCTTCACCAACCCTTTTATTTGTGGGGATGGGAGAAATCCCCATCCCAGGTTGTAACGCGGAACCAGTGATTCATTCTGGTAGATAAGAGGTCAGAAGCGTTACAAAATATTACGTATAATTTCGGCGAGTGAGCAGAAATAATTTTGCGATTGCTTGGTCAACGATAAGTCAGAGGTTTAGATTATGTTATGATTGGGTGGGTTCGATTTAATTTATGTGCACGCATAATATTAGGTCAAAAGCGGTTCGTGGGAGATGATGTCAGACGCGATGACTCACCGAGTCTGTCTTGCATCAAGCTATTAGCAATATATATATATTGAGCGCCAAAGTTAGTTAGCGTTCACAATTCCAAGAATTTTGTGCCGTGAACAAGCGCCATTTCAGTCTGCCCAGTTCAGGAGATTCTGTAAAGTTTGGCGATTCACGGCGAGGAGGTTGTAGATAAACCTAAACCTACAACAGACTTTGCCTTCTCGGAAGAGGGAGGCACGAGACATCAGTGTAATCGAAGAAAACTGGGTACGCGCTTTGTTCCTGGCGCCCAGTTACGTTTGCAACACTGAGAGGAATTAGAAGTTCTCTTGACGTGAGGAAACCTATATCTCCGCGGGGGACTTGCCTCTAAATAGGAGCTCTTAGCTCGTAAAGGCCCAGTACCAAAACAGGATACGTTGCCTGGTGTTGTTTACATACTGCCACAAAAATGCAGTAGACCTAAACCCGAAGCGGGTTAACTCGTCGGTTTAAAGAATTGAGTGTCATCAGCAGTGATAAAATCTACAGCCTTAGGCAAATAAATATCTATATATTCACCAAGGGCCCCTTCATCAGTATTCGGGATAGGAAAGAGGGAAAAAATACCTTTCTAAATGCTAACGGGAGGAGGTGCGTGGCGAAAAGCAACTCATCGGAGCCTCAGACGAAGACGATAGCGTCAGAAAGGCACTGAACAGAAACAGAGGAGAGAGAGGATTAGCGGTTTCCTCAGGAACAGTAGGGTTAGATAGAAATACGTAGAGAACAGCCTCTGAGGTAGTGCTGCAGAATCCATTAGCGTAGCATATCTTTGTGGTGTATTAGTTAGGTGTGCTGGACCGCCTATAGCGCATGTGAGTCTGTAGTCACTTAGTTTAAAACTCTTTAGCGGGACAGTGTGTTTAGTTAGTAACAATAGTGTAGTCATGAATGGTGGCTCTTACGTAGAGACCCCCGCCAATTATAGTTCTTCATCCTTAGTTGTTTTCGTGCAGGTGTGAAAGAGAGCGTGGTAATTTATATTGTGTCTTTCACTTGATTTGTTCTTTTATTTTTCCAGGTTGTGCGAACTCGCACGTTATTGTTGTTTGCTGTGGTATTGATTTGTTGTTTAATAAACTACAAAATGTACACTGGATCAGTTTATCTTTAACTATACTGTACTTGTATGCTTTGACTGTATAGTGGTGTCTGTGGATAACTTAGTGTAACCTTATCTCCTTTCTCTGTACTCAGACAGACTCTAATTAAGCCACTCTGTGACACCAGGCTGCTGTTACGTCATAATGAATACCAGCTGTCATTATGTAACAACGACTACCAGCTTCCGTTATGTCATAATCTATTGAGAGATCATCGTTTCTCTTCTGTTTTGTTTCTTAAGGAGCATTGAAACACCACTGCAACTGCTCCCCTTACAGGAAGCTGGCATAAAGGTATTCACGTGCTCTTACACTGTGATAGTTTCTCTAGCATGTTTTTACATGATGATGTTGCCAGCCCCATGCACAACCTCATATTTGTCGACTTTCTACGACATGCCTGAGATAGCTGTGGGCCTGTTTTTTCTGTCTCTTCAGAGACGCCTGGAAAGTACACGGGGCGTATATGTATGTATATTTGGTTGTATGTGTGTGTGCATGTTCGTATTTATGTTTGCTTGTATGTATTTTTGTTTGCATGTTTCTTCTTCTTCTTTTTCCTTGTTCGTCCTGAAAAGGACGTTGGTTGCGTTGTGCCTGTTTACAGCGGAGCTGCGATATCTGTGCCTTTCGGCCGACACATCCGACTTCAGCACGGCATTTTTTGGGACCGGGTTGGCCTTCCCTCTTCGATCCCTACTCTCTCAGCCAGACTGCAGTGATGCGCCTGTTTCCAGGACCACCACGTTTGCACGTTTGTTTGTATGAATGTTTGTATATATGTTTGTTTGTATGTATGTTTTTAAGTGTTTTTGAATGTTTGTATATTTGTATGTATGTTTGTATTATGTGTGTATGTATGTAGTCAGGATGGCGGCATTGTAGGCAGCACTTTGGTGCTGTGCTTCTCGTTTCGCTTTATTGGAAACTGCGCCCGTCGTTACAAATTTTTTATTTTTTTTTAAAGTTTTGGCGAGGCGCGTCCCGTTCAACCAAGGCGGTTATATTAGGGCGCATATCCAAATATATAAAAAAAAAACTTTAGGTCTGATCTTCATTCGTCGTTACAACTGTCGATAACGTTTGTTATGAATTTACAATGTACTGGACTCGTTTCTAGGTTAAAATTTCGAAAGAAGGAAGCCTTAAAAAACAGTAAGATTAAGTTTGATTGCGACCGCAGCTCCGTTTGAACATTCGCAATTCACAATCAAGATTGCGACCCACTGATTGCAAATTACGAGTTTTCAGTAAAATTTACCTTTAGTGTCACAGAGTTAGTATCGTGACTTTCTTTTAATTTGTACTTGGTATCGGAGTTTACAAGAAAGTATCGACTTTAAGCATTGCAAACATCCGTACCAAATACATATGGGGCTATCCATAAAAGACGTCCACAGGAGAGGGGGGAGGGAGGGGTATATTTAAGTTGAAAGTGGACGTGCAATTCACAAACCACATGGCAACTCTCCCTCACATACAAAACTATCAAGAGTGTGATAAGAGGTTTTGATGGTAGTAAATTTAAAGGTTAACAAGATGAGGTCAAGCTATGTAAGTACCCCGAATCAGAAAAATGATGATGTATTTCTCAGGGGTCCCTATCCGCTACCTCTTCTGATCTCACCCAGTGTATATTTATCTCTGTAGTGTTATGTAGATGGCAAGTGTCTAGGGTATGTATGTATTTAATGTGAGGAATGAATAAATACAAACAGAACTGTAATTCAACAAAATGTAAGTAAGTAAGACTGGTGGGAACGTTTTGGTATATATATATATATATATATATTTATATATATATATATATATATATATATATATATATATATATATATATATATATATATATATATATATATAAATAAATTGAAAAAGGAAGGTCCCCCTTAAACAGTACACACAACTGCTGGCCGAACGGGCGGATGATCAATACTATTTTGACAACGGCTTCTAGGGCAGGAGTTGGAAAGGCCTGGTATCGGGCTGAGGGCGCACCATGGACTGTAATGATAAGCGGCCAGAACCATCCAGAAAGCAATGGCAAACTACTGGATGTACAATGCCAAGAAATCCATAATGGCTAATCTGAATACTACACAAAGATCTGGTGGTGAGCCCCCCAGGCCAGGCAGATCATATTTAACTGGGGAAGAGATCGTTGGCAGCGTCAGTACAGGTAATCGTGATGACGGCCAAAAGCCTGACTGTGTTACCACGGAAAACCATGTCATCGGTCTTAGAAAAATAATCAAAATAGGAACATGGAACGTCAGAAGCTTATACCAAGGAAAACAGTACATAGTGAAGAACGAGATGGAAAGACTAAACATCGATATCCTGGGCATCTCAGAGCACAGATGGTCGGGCCAGGGACACTTTTCGATTCCGTCAGGAGGAACATTCATATACTCAGGCAAAGAGAGAGGAGGTCAGAGCGGCGTCGGCTTCTACCTGTCTAAAAGGACAGCTGCCTCCCTATTAGGATATAATCCCATAAATGACCGCATTGTCACAATCAGACTGAAAGGGAAAAGAAAGAACATCACAATTATACAAACATATGCGCCAACAGCAGCTGCTGAAGAACAGGAAAGTGAAGATTTTTACAATGAACTACAACACGCATTAGAGAAAGCAAATAAGCAAGATATTAGGATAATAATGGGAGATTTCAATGCCAAAGTTGGAAACGAAAGATTAGAACATGAAAAAAGAGTGAAAGGAAGTTATGGATTGGATCAGAGAAATGAGAGAGGAAAACAACCTAGTCATCACAAATACTCTTTTTATGCAACACCCTAGAAGACTATATACATGGACGTCACCGGACGGAAAAAGCAAGAACCAAATAGATTACATCTTAATACAACAAAGGTGGCGATCTTGTATCTCATCCATCAAGACGCTCCCAGGAGCAGACTGTGACTCCGACCATGAACTTCTTGCTGCAAACTTCAAGATCAAATTGAAAAAAGTCGTTACAAGCGACAAAGTAATACGTTATGACACAAGCGCCATACCAGAAGAGTACAGTGTCGATATTCAGAACAAATTTGACATTCTTATGGCAGTACAGGAGGAAATGACACCAGATGAACTTGCCAATAACATCAGAGATGTTTATATTACAAATGCACAGAGGTTAATTCCTAAAAGAAGTATAAAGAGACGAGAATACATCTCAGACGAAACACTGAAGTTGGTGGTAGAGAGAAGAAAAATGAAGTCCAAAAAAGATACAGAAAATCAGGAGTTGTACAAGGAATACACAAAGCAGATTAAAAAACGAGTCAGACAAGACAAACAACAATACATAAACGACACCTGCAGGAAAATAGAGGAAATCCGCGAACAGGGATTGAGTAAGAATATGTTTTCTGAAGTAAGAACATTGAAGAACAGCAACTTTAAATCATCACCTCGAGCAATAAACGACAAGAAAGGCGACACTCTAACAGAACGTAAAGATATTCTGAACAGATGGAAGGAGTACTGTCAAGAAATGTATACGGAAATAAACAAAGCGGCAGATAACAACGTCATGAATGAAGCGGAACGTGAACCAGAACCTACCATAGAGGAAGTCCGGAACGCAATCAAACACTCAAAAAGTGGGAAATCTCCTGGTTGTGATGAAATAACAGCTGAAATGATACAGGCAGGAGGAGAAGGCAGCGCTCGTATATACCATGCATTATGCTGCAAGATCTGGCAAAGCGGAATTTGGCCCAAGGAATGGAAAAGATCAATTTACATACCCTTGCCAAAAAAGGGCAACCTGAAACTGTGCACAAACTACAGAACTATAGCTCTTATAAGCCATGCCAGCAAAATACTATTACAAATCATAATGAAAAGGATGCAACGAAAGCTAGAAACAGAAATAAACGAAGTACAGGCAGGTTTTCGACCAGGTAGAGGCACTAGAGATCATATATTCAACATGAGGATCATCATAGAAAAGTGTAAAGAATTCAACGTTGACCTACATACTTGTTTCATTGATTACACCAAAGCTTTCGATTGTGTACAACATCAGCAGTTATGGGCTATTATGAAAAATATGGGATTTCCAAACCACCTTATACAACTCATCGCACTGCTGTACCAAGAACAACAGGCAGCCGTAAGAATAGAGGGGGAAACATCAGAATGGTTTGAAGTACAGAAAGGAGTAAGACAAGGCTGTACCCTTTCCCCTTACCTGTTTAACATTTATGCCGAGAATATCATGAGAAATGTAAGAGATGACCAAGAACACACTGAGTTTGACTCATTTAACATCGGCGGGTACCAGATCCCGGAAATCAGATATGCTGACGACACAGTCCTCCTATCGACCAACCCAGAAGGACTTGAACAATTACTTCTGTCCACCAAAAAACACAGCGAGGCCCAGAATCTATACCTAAACACCAAGAAGACCAAAGTATTGACAACAGACAAAGTAAAGACCAAACCAGAAATTGAAATTGATAACGAAGAACTGGAAAGTGTTAATGAATTCGAATACTTAGGATCAATCATCAACAGCTCTGGCGACTGTGCAGTAGAAATTAAAAGAAGACTTGCAATTGCTTCACAGAAACTAATACAGATGAAAAACCTATGGCAAGGCACAAGCAAAGAAACAAAGTTACAACTGATCAGAGCATGTATATTCCCAGTGGCAACATACGGCTGCGAGACTTGGACACTCAATAAAACAGTTGCAAAAAAGATTACATCATTCGAAATGAAATGCTACAGAAGGATGTCGAGAATACCCTGGACAGAAAAAAAGACCAACAGAGAAGTACTGCACTCACTAAACGTACAGGAACATTGGCTCCTAAATACCATCGCAATAAGGAAGCTGAAATTTTTCGGTCATATAAAAAGACATAATAGCCTGGAAAAAACAGTGATGGAAGGCATGGTCCCTGGAAAAAGGGGAAGGGGTCGACCTAGACGACGGTGGACCCAGGACATCACAGAGAGTCTGAACTTGTCTTTGGCTGATGCAGGTCGACTTGCCCAGAATCGTGATGCGTTCAGAGCAGCTGTAATGGAGACAACGTTCTGGAAAGAATACGTCACATGATGATGATGATATATATATATATATATATAGATATATATATATATATATATATATATATATATATATATATATATATATATATATATATATATAGATATATATATATATATATATATATATATATATATATATATATATATATATGGGAATAAATATATAATTTATTGTCCCGAACCTCAATCTTTTGGAACAGGACTTGTAAAAATCATAAAATGTTTATTTACAGTTTTTAAATAAATAAGATGGAACTCTGTCCATGAAGTGTAACAAAATAAAATTGTCACTAGAATGAGTACCCCACTGTCTGATTTTCAATGCTTGATGTTAACAATAGTCAGTTATTTGAGGGTTTGTTTTCTTCATCATTCCCCAGGAAATTCTTTTTGTTGTGGTGGTTTAAATTGAGAGGAACTGTCATGTGTCCGTATTGAGGGACTTATCTATTAAGCCTGTCTGATGCTATGGGCTCCAGACTATGAATATGGTCACTCAGATGGTGCTGCTTTCTGGATGAAGATATGGCCTGTAGCTCAAAGTATATTGGGAGCCTTTACTGCCCACAATTTCTGTCTTCTCCAGGTTGTCTGCCACGCGTTTTTACTGGTAATACAACCCTGAAATGAGAAGGAAAGTTTCCTCCCCTTTATAGCCTGTCTATAACAATTCCACAACTAATCAAGGGTAATCTTACCTGGGGTCAGCCCTGTGTGCTGACCATATGCACCAAACCCTATATTTCCTTGACTACACTCAGTCCTGTGTTTTCATTCTTTTTGTTCCTATGTCATTAAAGCCACTATTCCTTTAGCATTGCTTGTCTTCCACATAATCAGCAGGGGTGTACAAATATCTCTTGTGACCTGTTAATGACTTCTTTCAAACATTCTATGTATAGTGTCACATGTTATTTGAACATTGTGTCACTCCAGAAACCACTACCAATGTATTTTCTCCTGGACTTACAGTCGCAAAATTTTATGCAAACTTACAAACACATTTATTTTCACTTCCCAATGGCAATATCAATTTTATTACCACGGCACTATGGCACAAAATTTGTAAGGCCAATAGCAAAACATTTTTTTTTTCGTTTCACTCCGAAAAAGAATGCATTCCTACCTAGGTCGTCGTAACCTGAACCATCTCCCAATTAGCAGTATCGAAATAAAATGTATCGGCATACACATATAGCCTGATACTTGCTAAGGAAATATACAAATAAAAGCATCTATCTTACTTCAAGTAAAGAATAATAACACATGCACAAAGTTGATTAGCAGTAAATGGGTTTTCTACCTGCTTTCTTGTCCAGACGGTAAAAGCTTGGTCACAAGGCTTCCCCGCTGCTCTCAACTTGCGATGGCTTTCAAATTCAAATGGCCTGATCTTACAAGGAGGTGTTAATTTTTATTACCCTTCTCTCTTACCAATCAAAAAGCGAGTCAAATTTTTAACTTTTTTTGGACTATAAACTTTGAGCACTTGTAAGTGTGTTCGTTCGTCTGATTATCGTTGTGTATTTTATATCTCGGTTATTTATGGACCGATTTCCAATATTAAAAGTGATAATTACACGGTCAACTAACCTCTATCGTTATATTTACTTTTCCTTTGTTTATTCCTTAACAGTTTCATCTGGGTAATTTTTTTGTAATTAATTGTAGTTCTAACCTCATCTAAAATATCAGTAAATTAAATTTTTCTAGGTCAAGATAAGTTTATTAAGTGGGAATCTTTAGGTTAATATATTAATCAATATCAGCGCTATAATTCAAGATATCCCTTTCTTTCTAACTCCCTTTAGTTATTGAGAAATAAATTATTTAATTTTTGTCAAAAACACAGAATCGGCATTTTTGCCACTACAACCAAGATTTCTTGTCTCTACCAAAAACGAGGTAACAGTTTGATTGGTTGTTAATTTTGACTACGTCCGTTAATAAATATTGGGAGGGATAGTGTGTTTTTTGGGGGTAGTAACTTTAAACGGGTGGTAGTAGAAAGATTCAAATTCTCTAGTTAAATTTTTAGCGGTAAATGGACTTTGCCCATCAGACAAATTTCAAATATAGTTATTTATAGACTGTAAAAATGCGTTAACTAGGTTATTAAGCGGGAAATTATTTGAGCGTGGGGTACACAGATCCATTTCACTACAGATCTTCCCTGTTAAAAAGCGTGAACAACCAGTGCAGCTTTATTATCTGTGTTACCATCACGATCAAATGAGCTCAACTAGGCTTTAGTTTGATCCTGGTTTCATGCAGGTGGGTGCCTACTCAAGAAATATGCCCCAACGTTCTGCGATCCAGGAATATACTTAATGGTAAACGAGTAAGGTTGTATGAGAAGTGACCACCTTAACAATCGTGCATTACCATGCTTTGCCTGAGCAAGGAAAACCAGGGGCTGATGATCGCTGTGGACCACGAAATGCCTACCATACAAATAAACCTGGAATTTCTTTATTGCCCAGACTAAAGCCAAACATTCTTTTTCTATAGTTGAGTAGTTTTGTTCCGCTCTGTTTAATTTGCGGTTGGCATAAGCAACGGGGTTCAATTCTCCGCCTGGTGATGAGGACTGTTGTAACAAAGTGGCGCCCAATCCCACATTACTAGCGTCCGTTCTCACCACAAATTCCTGACTCAAATCAGGTAACTTTAATATGGGCTTACTGGTGAGTTTTTGCTTTAGCTCATTATATGCCAGCTCACATTCTGCTGACCATTCTATTTTATCTGGTTTCCCTTTACGAGTTAGATCTGTCAGAGGAGCACACACAGAGTTAAAATTTTTAATATATTTTTGGTAAAAACCACAAAGTGAGACAAAGGATCTCACATCCTTCTTAGTCTGTGGTCTGGGTGCTCTCTGCAATTTCTCCAAGTCCTTAGAGTCAGGGGTCATGCTACCCTGATGTACAATTTGTCTTAAGAATTCTAATTCCTTGCATCCAATACAATATTTTGTTGGTCTAGCAGTTAAGTTTGCCTCCCTGAGTCTGTCAAACAACATGTTTAATGAGTCTACATGTTCCTCAGATGTTTCCGTGGCGATGAGGATGTCATCCATGAAATTAGTAATACATGGATTTTTCAGGGGATCCAATAGTTTTCGCATCATTCTGGAAAACACACTCGGAGCATTCTTCAATCCGAAAGGCAACATGTTAAACTCATAGTGCCCTTCCGAGGTGCTAAAGGCCAGATAAGGTCGAATCTCAGGCTTCACTGGAATCTGATAGTATCCCTTACTGTGATCTACCTTGGAAAAATATTTTGCCTTATTCAATCTGGCAAACAATTGGTTTGTATCAGGTAATGGATCCACCTGACATTCTGTGACAGCATTCAGTTTCCTGTAATCTATGCACAGTCTATGTTCCCCAGAGTGTTTCCTCAACAATACCACACTGGAGCTATAAGGAGATTCACTGTGAGAAATAATCCCTTCTTGCAACAAATATTCTATCTCCCCTTTTAAAGCTTGCTCTTTAGCCAATGGGATAGTATAGGCTCTCTTACAGATGGGTGTTGGGTCTAGCAGTTTCATATCATACTCCAACAAGTTTGTGTGCCCCGGTTTGTCCGTTAACACGTCTGTATGATTTTCCAGAACCTTCTGAATCTTCTCCCTCTGCCCTTTTGTCAGGTGATTACTGATTTTTACCTGTGCCAGAGTTTCACAGGTTTTCAGGGGGTATTCGTAAGAGGTGAGAGGTTCGTTTTTAATTTCAGTGGCTATGGCCAAGGTCATTAAATGTGGGCCTTCCGAAACCCTTCTATCATAGTATTTCTTAAGGAGGTTCACATGAGAGACTTTTTCCTTTCCTTTTTGTCTATATTGTAATTAGTTCTAGATACCTTTTCTAGAACGGTGTATGGACCTTGCCATCCAATCTGAAGTTTGTTGTTGCTGCCAGGTAATAGAAGAAGCACCTTCTCCCCCACAGCAAGCTCCCTATCCTTCGCTTTCCTATTATAATATGCAGCATGTTTCTTCCTGGCTTGTCTTAGGTTTTCATTTGCTAGTTTCCAGCCAGTTTTCAGTCAAGTGGTCAGCTCGTTCACATACTTATATGATGAGGTTACAGTCTCTTCTGCCTTCTCATCTGTCCATATCCTCAATAAGGCTTTTAATGGACCTTTTATGGGCCGGCCAAATAACAACGTGCCGGTGCCATTCCTGTTGAATTATGTGGGAGTTCCCGATAAGCAAATAATGCCGCGGGTAAGTATTGATCCCATGTGTCAGGTTTTTCATGTGCCAGCTTTCGCAGGATGGAAATAAGTGTCCCGTTGAACCTTTCCACCTGCCCGTTCCCTTGGGCGTGATAACGGACTACAGTGAAAGTGCCTGGCGTGAATAATCCTGAAAACTTCCTCCGTTAGTTTTCCCCTGAACTGTGATCCATTATCAGTCAGTATCTGGTGGGGAAATCCTAACCGTGTGAATATTGTAAGTAACGCCTCTGCCACATGTTTAGAATCGATGGATGACATGGCTACTGCCTCTCCCCACATAGAACAAGTGTCCACCAGAGTAAGAATATAACTGTTTCTCCTCTTGGTCCGTGTGAGAGATCCACTGCAACTCTGTCAAAAGGGGTTCCCATGATTGGCATCTCGCCTAGAGTTGCAGATGCAGTCCAATGTTTTCGAGCTACCCTTTGGCATTCTGGGCAGGATTTGACATATCTTTTTATATCTTCTGTTATCCCTGGCCAGAATTAATGACAAGCTATACGCTGTCATGAGGCGTTGATCCCCATGTGACCACTGAAGGGGATAGCATGTCCTAACTCCATCACTTTTTCTCTATATGAAGTTGGAAGTACCAGCTGTCCATGACCATTGGATCCAGTACCAGCCTTCCTATACATTAACTTGTTCTTCATATAAAAGTCTCCTTTGTTTGGAGGTGTACGGCTCTTTATGAGTTTCCTGAAACACGGCTTTAATGACTTATCCTCAGCCTGTGCCTTCCTCGTCTCCTCTGGATGAGTATTTATTTGGTTATCTTCCTCCTTCCTTGACTGCGACCTGGTCTGTATTGCTGCCATGATCACTGGTCTTTTGGGATTTCCCAAAAACACATATCTACACCCCAATATCAGAGGGTAGATTGGTTCGTTTATCACTGCTGCTCTAATCACTCCTTCCACATAGCGAGTTTTCACATTTATCCTTGCAATGGGAAGTGTCATGGTTGCTATATCCTTAGTTGCCCCTTGTATCTCCACTGTTTCTGTGGTATATTGATCTGGGTGCACTAGGTTAGAACTCACGACTGAGTCAAAATCCAACCCAGTATCATAAAGGCACTTGATAGTGGCCCCATTGCATACTACTTCTTCACATACAGGGGGATGATGAGGTTCCTGCTGTCCATTAGGTAGTTCCTTCTTTCCCTTGTTTCCTGTTTTAAGGCATGCAGCGAAATATGGAGGGCTTTTCTTCCTACAGTCTTTTGTATTATGGTTATTTAACCTACAATTTTTACACTATTTTCCTTCTGGTCTGTAGGGTTTCCTTTCATTTACTTGAGGGTTTCTGTCTCTAGGATCATATCTTGGCCTATCATAATTAGGTTTAAATTTATGAGCTTGATCTTTACTATCAAACCTATTCTGGTTTTGTGGGGTTTTATTACTCTCTGCTTGTTTCTTTCTTGCTCCAGCTACTTCTGACTGGGCGGCCTGATATCTCTCAGCAACATTGAGAATCTCCTCCAATTTCTCTGCACCTTGTTCCGTGAGAAATTGTCTCATTTCTGGAGCCATGGACTCTCTTAATTGCTCCATCATAATCATTTCCTTCAGATCTTGGGTTTTCCCCAGAGCAGTCCATTTCTCCATATACGTCTCTAGTCTGGCAGAAAATTGGCGGTAGGTCTCCCCAGAAAGTAGCTTAGCATTCCTAAATTTCTTCCTATAAAATTCACTATTTTTTTCGTATCTAACTAATAAGGCTTGTTTGAGAATATCATAATCTTCTTGGTCTTCTCTGCTTAGCTTGGAGAAGACTTCATAAGATGTTCCCCTAAGATCTTGGGATAATTTTAAACTCCACTTCTCCTTCTCCAACCCATAGTTAGTAGCTAGTCTCTCATATCTACTGAGATAGGACTCGATCTCATCGTCTTTCTCTACAAAAGGATCTAAATGAAAATTCATGGCTGAATTTGAGGCCCCCTGACTTGCACCAGTGTCAGAGGTAGATGGGTTGTTTCCATTTTCTGGGATATGTCCTTGCAGTTCCAATTCCTTGAGTCTTAGCTCATGCTCTCTTTGCAATCTCTATTCTTCTTTTTCAGCCTTCCTTTGCAATCTCTTTTCCTCTTTTTCAGCCTCCATCTGCCTAACCTCTCTTTCAGCCTCTAACTGTTACCTTTTCACCTCAGCCTCCCTATCAGCCTCTAATTTCCTAGCCTCTTTATCTGCCTCTAATTCTAATCTTTTCTCCTCTTTATCTGCCTCTAATTTTAATCTTTTCTCCTCTTTATCTGCCTCTAATTTTAATTTTTTCTCCTCTTTATCTGCTTCTAATTGTAACTTTTTCTCTTCAGCTAACCTCCTATCTTCCCTATCAATAAATTTGTCACATTCAGTAGTAACATACTGAATCAGAATGTCCCCACTCATGCCAAGTTCTTTTGCCGTCTGCACAGTAGCAGATCTGAATTTGGCCACGTCTACCATTCTCTCCTACAAATTTTCAACACTTCTGTAATAATGTAACAAATACTACTTAATTAAATAATGGCAATGACAGCTCATCCAATTCACCACAATTTGTTTAGTTTTATAAAATTATTTCTTACTGAGTAGGCCCCAGGGTATGGTGGAACAAAAATCCCGGACAGGACACCAATATGTGATAAGAGGTTTTGATAGTAGTAAATTTAAAGGTTAACAAGGTGAGGTCAAGCTATGTAAGTACCCTGAATCAGAAAGATGATGATGTCTTTCTCAGGGGTCCATATCCGCTACCTCTTCTGATCTCACCCAGTGTATATTTATCTCTGTAGTGTTATGTAGATGGCAAGTGTCTAGGGTATGTATGTATTTAATGTGAGGAATGAATAAATTTAAACAGAACTGTAATTCAACAAAATGTAAGTAAGTAAGACTGGTGGGAACGTTTTGGTATATATATATATATTTATATATATATATATATATATATATATATATATATATATATATATATATATATATATATATATACATATACATATACATATACATATACATATATATATATATATATATATATATATATATATATATATATATATATATATATATATATATATATATATATGGGAATAAATATACAATTTATTGTCCCGAACCTCAATCTTTTGGAACACAGGACTTGTCAAAATCATAAAATGTTTATTTACAGTTTTTAAATAAATAAGATGGAACTCTGTCCATGAAGTGTAACAAAATAAAATTGTCACTAGAATGAGTACCCCACTATCTGATTTTCAATGCTTGATATTACAATAGTCAGTTATTTGAGGGTTTGTTTTCTTCATCATTCCCCAGGAAATTCTTTTTGTTGTGGTGGTTTTAAATTTAGAGGAACTGTCATGTGCCCGTATTGAGGGACTTATCTATTAAGCCTGTCTGATGCTATGGGCTCCAGACTATGTATATGGTCACTCAGATGGTGCTGCTTTCTGGATGAAGATATGGCCTGTAGCTCAAAGTATATTGGGAGCCTTTACTGCCCACAATTTCTGTCTTCTCCAGGTTGTCTGCCACGCTTTTTTACTGGTAATACAACCCTGAAATGAGAAAGAAAGTTTCCTCCCCTTTATAGCCTGTCTATAACAATTCCACAACTAATCAAGGGTAATCTTACCTGGGGTCAGCCATGTGTGCTGACCATATGCACCAAACCCTATATTTCCTTGTGTATCGGCATACACATATAGCCTGATACTTGCTAAGGAAATATACAAATAAAAGCATCTATCTTACCTCAAGTAAAGAATAATAACACATGCACAAAGTTGATTAGCAGTAAATGGGTTTTCTACCTGCTTTCTTGTCCAGACGGTAAAAGCTTGGTCACAAGGCTTCCCCGCTGCTCTCAACTTGCGATGGCTTTCAAATTCAAATGGCCTGATCTTACAAGGAGGTGTTAATTTTTATTACCCTTCTCTCTAACCAATCAAAAAGCGAGTCAAAATTTTAACTATTTTTGGACTATAAACTTTGAGCACTTGTAAGTGTGTTCGATCGTCTGATTATCTTTGTGTATTTTTTATCTCAGTTATTTATGGACCGATTTCCAATATTAAAAAAGATAATTACACGGTCAACTAACCTCTATCGTTATATTTACTTTTCCTTTGTTTATTCCTTAACAGTTTCATCTGGGTAATTTTTTTTGTAATTAATTGTAGTTCTAACCTGATCTAAAATATCAGTAAATTAAATTTTTCTAAGTCAAGATAAGTTTATTAAGTGGGAATCTTTAGGTTAATATATTAATCAATATCAGCGCTATAATTCAAGATATCCCTTTCTTTCTAACTCCCTTTAGTTATTGAGAAATAAATTATTTAATTTTTGTCAAAAACACAGAATTGGCATTTTTGCCACTACAACCAAGATTTCTTGTCTCTACCAAAAACGAGGTAACAATTTGATTGGTTGTTAATTTTGACTACGTCCGTTAATAAATATTGGGAGGGGTAGTGTGTTTTTGGGGGGTAGTAACTTTAAACGGGTGGTAGTAGAAAAATTCAAATTCTCTAGTTAAATTTTTAGCGGTAAATGGACTTTGCCCCTCAGACAAATTTCAAATATAGTTATTTATAGACTGTAAAAATGCGTTAACTATGTTATTAAGCGGGAAATTATTTGAGCGTGGGGTACACAGATCCATTTCACTACAAAGAGTAACAAACCCACTTATCTTCGAACGCTTCTCACCTTCCAGCTAAACCCAAATAAACATTCTTCGGAAATTGTACCTCTTGCCAGGCCTTCCAATCCTTCTGGACTCAAAATCTCTAAATACGAAGAGGTTTTAACTTCTATGCGCCTGTTCTCTGGAACAAACAACCTTAGTATATTAACTCTGGGAATCGACATCACAATTCTTATGATTGTTTCATTAGATTTTTATAGTACAAGTATAGGTGATTAAAAATTTAAGCTTATGTGTTTAATCAAGACCATGTGGAGTGGACGTCCAAAGGAAAGGGAAGGAGAGGGGGGGGGAGAGTCAATCAAAAGTGGACATGGGGGAGGGAGTGTCCAAAAAAGCCCGAATTTAGTGGACGTCTTTTATGGATGTCCCCTATCGACTTAAACCTTGCAAACACTTGTACGAAATACATGTAAATTAAGAATAAAACAAATCAGGTTCATCCAGTGGTCACGATTGTAGTTACAATCACAATGTTATATATTTTACCCGTGGCCTATTAAGGAGAAATTATTTTATAAACATGCTAATCCGCTGTGGTGGCTACGAATAATATTCACATTTTGTAATTTATTTTACGATAACGAAAAGAAGTTAAAAGTAACACAACCTGACGATCAACCGTTCAGTATTGAGTGTTTGAAGTTTATCCTCCGTATTTTGCGGAAATTCCCTAAAACGACACCTGAAGAAACTTCTAGCACGAACGGTGAAGAAGTGAGCGAAAGACATAAATTAAGTGATTTTATTCAATCACTGTTATTTGTTTTATAATTAGAAATACAATCCACCCACAGGGGTAACAGTACCAACCAATAAACACACTGAGAGCATGTCACGGGAAGAACGCCTTCATTTGTTTGAGACAGATCAATGTAAGGCTATCAACATTATAAAAAATAACAACAAACTTTCGTTCACAACGTGTAATATAGACATAAATAATATAGAAATAATTTTTCAAGAACGTTGCCGGCTCAAACTTCATACCATTGCAAGTGAACCACCCTGGAAGAAGCAGCCCTAGTGGCAACCACTCACTGAGCCATTTACTTTAGAGAAAGTCATGGCATGTATAAATATACTGCCTAGCAGGAAATCACCAGGCGCAGATGGCGTAACGTAAGATACAATTAAACAACAGTCAAAGAAAGTGACGCCGATTTTCACAATTATTTTCAGTATTTGATTATTCAACCAGCGTGTGCCACCAGACTGGAAGAATGGTGTGATAACCCGTGTACCCAAAATTAATGAAAATAACATAGAAGACTGGCGACCCATCTCTCTCTCCTGCTGTCATCTTATAAGCTTTTTATGAAATTAATTCATTCCCGTCACATTAAATGGATTGGTGTAACCCATCGACTATCACTTCGTCAGAAAGAATCTGTGTCTAGAACATAGCTTTACGCTAAAACAGCAGTTGCTGATTTTTTACATTCATCTTTAAAGGCCTCTCTATGCTTCGTTGACATCAAAGGCGCATGTGGTAGTACTGACCACGAGTTTATGTTGAGGGAACTATCCGAGTCAGGTGTCGTGAAAAGACGTCTGTCTCACATCACGAATTCTAAATAACTATGACCATACCGCGCGCCATACACTGTAGAACGATATGATACACTAACCAATGAATACGCTTTCTTGGTCTTGTGTTTACTACTTCTGGGAAAATAAAGATGGCAAGGCCCAATCTGTGTAACCTGATTAACTTTGGAATTTTATTACAGCATTTTGGAAGAAGTACCACTTGAAAGAGGTTACCAAAACAATGTTAGGGATGTTACTCTACCCGTAAGTAATAATACTTTTACTAATACTAATATAGGACGGGAGAAATCTTTGGTTGAAAGCATTCGAAGCTTCAGGTTGTCCTCAATTAAGCAGTTTAAACTATGCATAACATAAAATGCAATTAGGAAACTAAAAGATTATTACATAGATATATAAAGCCTAATTCCTGGTATAATTTAAGCTTTGGATGAATAAACTCGCATCAGGAATAACGGAGATAATTAAAACAGTAGTTTTCCTAAATTGAACGATAGGCAAAAATGTACCCAATTTTTCTGATCGTGATTACATTCCTCGGGGTTCCCATCTCGTACGTCCGAGGTCACACTATATATAGACGTGCCTAACAAAATGGGGTCAGTCATTATTATTTGAATATACAGAGAGCGGAAAAAAGGAGCATATGTTAATGCAAGTGTTTGCCTTCTGTACCTGTTAGCAGACCTTAATGAACCATTAAGGGCTCGTCTGTGTGTGTGCCTGAGGGTAAGAACGAATATATATATATATATATATATATATATATATATATATATATATATATGTGTGTGTGTGTGTGAGTGTGTGTGCGTGCGTGTGTTTTTATATATTTATGTGTAATTTTATTGATTAATCCATCTGTGCGATAAGACGTGTATAGATGTGTTAGGAATGGACAGTGTGTACTGGTGAAACTTACAGGCTCATGTGTAATTGTAGAGGCAAAGCCCGCCTTCGGAAATATTTAAAATATTGAGAATGATGACTGTAGTGACTTCTAAATACAATATCTAAATTAATGTATAACAATATAGGGCATAAAGGCAAAGATAAGAAAGTACAAAAGAATTTTCTGCTAGAACGGTTGGTATCGCCTACGCCTTCAGATTATTATTTGCTAACGAATAGCCGAACAAAACGGTACCCAATTTTTCAAATTCGTCCTTGACATAAACAACCACTTTTCCTAGTTCTAAGAAAATATTTGCCTAAAATGCATTGTGGAACGAGGAGGGGGCAAGGATAGATGAAATGCTAATTCGTTTCGCATTGATTTTAAACTAAAAGCAACCATACCACAGGGGCAAGCCTTGCCTTAGGGGTTTCCCCAAATACAATGAAAAAAATAGAATTGTGGACACTACGTCATGGAAACATGTTAAGCTCTTATTATGAATGACCTAAGCTCTCGTAATTATCTCGTAAGTACATGAGAAAAGAAGTGAACAGGAGGTAGTTTAAAAATAAACAACCAACATAGAAAAAAAGATAGAATTTTGAACCAAACCACATAGCCCCTTAAAAATTGTATATTCGTGTACCTGAAGACTTGCTGACCAAGAATATGTTATTAGTTATATAAATAGTCCCTTAACTAATTAAATATTGATAAAACAATACATAGAGATCAGAGATACTGTCAGGTCAAGTCATATCTGCTTAGATTGGATCGCATATTTTTGGGGGAAAAAGTAGGTGACAGATAGGCTAGGATAGTACAGTGAATCTGATTGGGTGGCATTTGAAGTGAGATTAAATATTATTGGCTGACCTTTGAATAAACATAAATAACCTAGTAACGTAGGAAAAGTTTGAATGATATTTTTTGAAAAGACTGTTTACCCTTGTGATATTAATAGCGATTGGCTAACTGAATCGATATTGTCAGAATAAGCGTTAAGGGGGACGCCATTTCTATAAAATTTTCAACAGTGATAGATGAGAGCAGGCTGTGCTTTAAAATACAAGTTCTAAGCAGCCTGGGCAATAAAACAGATCGAAACTGTGTCAGTCATCGTCGCTGTGTATATTTCATTGAAAGTTGTGGTAAGATTGACATTTATTAACCTTTATTTTATATAAAAATTGAATGTGAAATAATAATATATGTCTGTACATGAGTGGGTCTAAAGCGACCATGAGGCAAAGCCTAAAGATTGATCCACCATGTGATAGACTAACAGAGAGGTGTAAAACTACAAGAATATGTATGAGTGTCATAAAGGAGCATAACACCTATCCTATCATATGGAAGAGATTACAGCTGGAATTGCAGTGGCGTTGTAACTATTAGGGAAACTATGGTGTACATTATCACATCAAAAGAAAATGGTGGCATAGGTTTGTATAAGGATATGATCCTTTTGTTTGTTTGTAATGTACATGTCCTTAACTGTGGACTATTAGTGTATGCTAGATATTACGAAGGATGCATACCTTCACATTTCAGAGGTCCTGGGTACTGACGTTAATGTGGTACCAAACGCTTGAAAATTGATTGATTCAGGACTCTGCCTGTTTACTGCGAGCCCATGCTAGTGGCCATTGCCTATCAAACAGGGAACAGATTGTCAAGCGAGCAGAGGAAAGGTTCAACATATATTCTACTGCCAAGTTAAGTTCTCGTTCGGCACCTGAGAGCTCAACTACAGAACTTTAAAAAACGATCTAAAGACATTGAATAAAACTGGGACAAATATGTAATAGTTCCACAAGTGAAAAAATAGAAACAAACCTTTCCAAAAGGACATGATTTAAAACAACAACCTAGTAGTACCACCAGTATTACCTTAAAGTAGGAGAACACTACAGACGTATATTAGAAAAATATTATATATGTGGACAAAGGATCTATTGTGCTATTTGACTGATGTAAATAATTATTTTGATTTCACTTTAAAATTGTCAGTCCTGATTACAAATAAATTTGAATCAGGATAATAAAACTGTAAAAATCTTATTTACACAAAATTCAACCACAGTCTTAAATAAGATAGCCTTTTAGAGTGTCGTTTGTATGTTATTGTGATAGTACTGTGTGCTGTTGTGAATAATAAACTATCTGTTTGTATGTTTGTTGATTATTGTACATTACACTCTACATCCATAACCCTAGACACAACACGAAGTCAATTAACATACTAATATAAATACAATTTGAATGAGATAAAAAGGTGGTAGTGGAAAGGTACCCTGAAAAGTTCACAATATTATTGGGTATATTCAGGGACCTTCATAGCTAATCTCATATAATACAAATATAATAATACCTACAACAATTAATAACATCAAATCCACCACAATGACCAAGTGTGTCTATGACTTTAGAACTGTATTTAAAGAAGTATTTCTTGAATGGAATGAGACACCTACCAGGAACATAAGGAAGGATGAAAGGGATTGAAGTACTGTATAGTTTGACCTATTACTTAGTAGTTTTATTCGCGACAAAATTATTGTATGGAGGCGAATCACGGGAAACGAATGATAATTACTCGTAAGAAATAAGAAGAAAATTATGATCACATTGAACTAAAATGATTGTTGCTACTATACTATACCTTGTGCATCTGCTGGCACGTTAGTCTGAAACTGCCTATCGTGCCCATCTGTGTGTTACTGTGTTTTCGTGGGGTCCCCTATTGTTGATGTGTAGTTGGCCAGGTATGCGTGTTGATGTCACCTGAACAGTGTAATGGTGCGGTGAAGATCTAGGTCACTCACGCTGACAGCATACATGGTTCTTGTACGATGATGATGATGATTTGAGACATGGGTGTGTAGAGACGCGAATGCGTTTAGGCTCATATATATGTAGACAATTCACCCAGTCACACTCATACTGAAGCCAATGATGGTTGTAACTACTGGTAACAGTTCACACATTTAATCACAGGACTAACAGTAGTATCACAGGAACAGTCAATGTAAGCAGGATCATGTACATCATGTTAACTGAAATCGATTGGTACATATCAGGCATTCTAAGGCTGGAAAACATTCAAATATGTGGGCATGGTCAATAGTGGTATGTCCTTTAAAGTACAGTTCACAATGCTGCTTTGGTATCCCTGACTTAACGCGTCAGATACCTTAATAACTCCGTCATACAAAAGACGAGCTCCTAAATCATGTAATAATATTACCAGGGCCGTCGTTCAACTTGGCATGACACGCCATTTGCATCTTATCATGCTGTAGAGTATTGGCCGAAACACAGGGCCTCAATATGACGTCCGCTGTGTATTCTTCATAAGCAGGTTGCATAAACCCTGCTATAATGATTGTATAAATATACCGCCAACCTGCGGTTTCCACCATATATAACTTCGTCACTGGACTTCTGATCAAATGAAGACGAATAGTCTTAAATGGCTACCTCGAGCACAAAATATAGGTTCTGCATTATAGGAACTGTGAGCTGTTCTCGCAGGCTAGGTAAGCCTTTAACAAGTTCTGCAACCGAATGCGTAATAATTATAAAGTCGGTGTTACATGGAATAGAATCCTCAGAACACAAGAAACAACACTATCGTCATTCCTGACGTACAGTAAATCACTGGGGAAAACTGACAACGCAGTCACTTCGAAGATTTTCCTTCCCCAAAATACAACGGACATTCACGTCCCACAGAAGCCAGTTCACATCTCTACCTGACGGAAGTCTAACCCTTCGCGCTCCAAACTGCGCATGGGCAATGGCCCAGAACTATGTACCTTTGACCCTATCTCAATACTGGTCAAACACAATGAATGAACCAAAAGGGGAGATAACCCCTAATCAACCTGACACCGCAAAGTTAAGACATAGTTCCCTAACTTTGACCAGGGTGACAAAATACGACAAATAAATTGACGTTTGAAACTCCGTCAAAAATGACCGCAACACTGTGCCATAGGGATATTAATGGACAAATACAGGGATTGCGTTTGACTTCGTTTCAGGTTTAATCATTTAACTTGAAAACCTACAACAAATAAGAAGAGGTTTCTCTTAATGAAGTTGCAACGAATGCAGTGCCAGTCTATGATAGAGGGCCAGCCATATCGTGTGTAACAGTTGGAAGGTTTTCATCTGAAGATTCTCTCCAGCATCAGAGGGAGCCATCTGCAGTGACTCAGTTAAGTTGCTGGCGGGGCAACTGTGTAGCTTATTCCTGATCACCAAAATAAAAGCATCCAGTTCGTGATGAACAGAACAGTATAGAGCTTCATTTAAATTGTACTAATAACACTAGTAATTCTTCAGTGAAAGATCAAGCAAGCGAGACTGTCTACAAAATGATAGACATCTTAACACAAGTGAAATACATTTGTTGAACTGTTCTTATTTATTTATTTTTGTAAAATATGTGATTTTAAAACTTTTCAAACAGAAAAGAATAAATGTATAAATAAATTGTAAATATTTACCAGCAGACTTACATAAATTCTTTAAGTTAAGTTTTTATTCAATATTGGTAAATTTTAATTAAATAATTACCCCTAGCAGAGCTAATAACAATAATTAATACCGTATTAACAGAGGAGGATCTGGAGAGGTAGCAAGTAAAGAATCATAGTAATACTTTACCATCATCTCTGGTAACTTACACAGCTTGACCCTACCTTTGTTGTCTATACACCCTTACTCTCTTCAGAGAAGGGGTATTTCTGATAAGACCAGACTCTTAGCTGGCACTATCCTGGTATCATCTGATACACCTTTATGTCCAGGATATCTTCTTATTTTCAATAACATCTGAACCTCTCGCGACATCAGGTTACCCTGATGTCTTTGTGAATATCACCAGCGGCTCCTTATTTCAGGTTTAAAACACCAAGGCTATCACAAACCGAATTGAGTGCAAGAAAAGCATTATTCAAGGATGTCCTTGGAGTGTAACAGTTTTCAAACAAGTGATTGATAAATGGTTGCGATCGGTTGAACAACCTTTTCAGTAACATCACATACCAAATCCCATTCAAGAGAATGTACAATGGTCAGCAGAATGTGAGAATGTTTATGCAGAACTGAAGCAAAAGCACGATGCTCAAGATTATTAACCATCCATAATAACACTAGAACAAGCCTCAACAGCTAGACCTGATACGGACTCAGTCACCGTGGTTGTATATCAGGTTTCAACCTTCAACAATCATACCAAGTAACCAATTAATGTGCATGATGCTTTCATAACATATAGATTAACCAAATCCTGAAATAAAAGTTGTAATTACTGTATAATTTTACATAGTAACTTTACATACCCTCGCAGGATCTAATTAAGATCAGTAAAGACTGGCTTTTGTGGAGTAATAGAACTACCTGGCTGCAAATAACAAGATATTGGCCTTTACACATCTCTCTCTCTCTCTCTCTCTCTCCAGCCGTTGTCCTTCTGTCTTCTTCGCTGTACAAGTGAATTTGAAATTTTTTTTAAAAATAAAGTTTTGCCTCGTTTTGGCGAAGCGCGTCCCGTTCAACCTAGTCGGTTATATTAGGGCGCATGTCCAAATATTAAAGACCCTTAGAATTTGTTGTTCTTGTTGTTTTGATGAGTTGATGGGTGGAGATCGGGCACTATCAGCTGACCATTATTGCCTCTTCTCGTTCCATCTTGGTCTACCCTATTCAACCTGAAAGTTGGTTATAATTGGGGTAGTTAGTGTCATTTTATTTACTAATTTTGTATTTAATTTAAATAACTATTGTCTTTTGCAGTAGCTGATTTTTATTTATATTAGTATTTGTCTTTTTTATTTTCTCTTTTGTATTGTTTATAGATATCTATTGTCCTTTACACTTGGTTTTAATTTGTATTAGTATTTGTTCTTTTTGAGTTGTTACCCTTTTTTTATATAATATACCTCATTGTCTTTCCTTGTCCTATGAGTATTTAGTTAGTTTTTTGTTAATGCTTTGTTAGTTCTTGTTGCTTATTGCTTAATTTCTATTTAGTTGGATGTTTTTTTTCCTGAAGTACTAACCTTATATGTTTTCCTTTGTTTTATGTATATATCTTTTTAGTATTGATTGGGCATCTCTTGGGGCATCTATAATTAAAACCTTATCACCTGTCATGTCTATATTGTGATTTCTACAGTAAGTTTTTAATTCAAGCCTTTGTTGTTCGTACTTTTTACAGTGGACCAGGTAGTGGTCTATGTCATTCTCTTCCTGACATTCTTGGCAGTGTGTTTCCTCTATCATAAAGTATGCTGCACCGAGACGGAGACGCTACAGTTTTTTGTTTGATGGTATCTTTAATTCTTCTCTGACGTGGCACGTCCTCGTTGGTTCTTTCAGCAGTGTGAACGCGTGTCTGCCTTTTCTACTTTTCTTCCATGTTGTCTTCCATTCCTCGTTTATAGTTATCTTCACTTGGCTCTTGATCTCCGACCTTCCCAGTCCTGTTCTTATATTGTTTTTACTTGTTCTTCCATTCTTGGCGTTCTGATCTGCCAACTCGTTACCAGCAGTACCTATGTGTGCTGGAACCCACACTAGCCTCACACTACATCCTCTGTTCCCTAGTGATGTATTAATTGCTAGAATTTCTTCCTTTATGTCTGGCCGGCTACATTTACCTGGGTGTTCTAGTGTTTGTAGTGATGATAGTGAGTCTGTAAATATCGTAACAGCTTCTGGTGGGTTATCTTCGATTATTTCTAAACTTTTAAGAATTGCTACCATCTCTGCGGTAAAAATCGAAGCCCCTTCAGTTACACTGTAGCTCTTTTTTATTCTCCATTGTGGTATTACAACTCCGGCACCTAGTTGCCCACTATCACCCTTGGATCCATTAGTGTAGACGGCCAGACTTTGTTTAGTTAGTTGATCTATGAACTTTCTACTTATCATTTTGGCTGCCTTATCTTCTATGTTTTGTTTGATCTTTTCAGTAAGTGAGTAGTCTATGATCGGTGTTTTTAGTTCCCAGGGTGGTATTTTGCTTCTATATTTATTACTATTTTTAATTGTGTTTGATAGTTCTTTAAGCTGTGTTAGATCTTCTATAGTTCTCCACCCTGTTGGATATCTATCTTTATTTAAGGGGACGTCCCATACACTTGGTTGGTTTTTGACAAATGCTTTATGTGCTGGGTGGGTCACTTCTTGTGCTACTTTACTCCAATAATTTAATCTTAGTTCTTTCCGTCTTAGACTAAGGGGCGGTATGCCAAGAGCTACTTCCAGTGCTTCTACTGGTGTCGATATAAATGCACCTGTAATGGTTCTCATGGCTGCATTTTGAATTTTGTCTAGTTTTGCTTTGTTGGGAGCTACAGCTGAGTCATAGACTGTGCTGGCATAATCCAGTTTCCCCCTGATGAAAGACTTGTAGAACATAAGCATTATTTTATTGCTGGCCCCCCATCCATTACCTTTTATAATCCTTAGTATAATTAGGGGTCCCCTACAGCTTTCTACTAAATTGTCTATATGTTTATTATAATTTAGTTGTTTATCTAAAGTTATGCCCAGAAATCTTGTTGTTGCGTAGGTACATATTTTCTGTCCTTTAATGGTTATATTGATTTTGTTTTTGTTTTTTTTTAAATTTCCTTTGCTGAAAATCATACCTACTGTTTTGTTTACATTAATTTGGAAGCCCCAACTTTTCATCCACTCTGAAACTTTATCTACAGTATTTGATTTTGAAGTTTTTTGTAAACATGATCCAAGTTTTTTCCAGATCGCCAAATGGCACAGTCATCTGCAAATTGCGATATTGCATTCTTAATGTCATTAAATTCATCTGTTAAATCATTTACAGCTATAGTGAAAATTGAAGGTGAAATCACTGATCCCTGAGGAATCCCATTCTGTTGTTCAGATATATCTGACTTATCATTGTTTACCTGTACAGCAAAATACCTGTCCTGTAAAAAGTTTTCTATGTAGCAAATGTAATTTTTGCTGGGGAGGTTAAGATGTTATACCTAACAAGAAAGACAGTTGTGTCTGTGGTAACTGTGTGAGGTCAAGCACATGTAGGTCCCTGACTATAAAAAGAATGATGATGATGATGATATATTGTATCAGGGAACCTAACGCTATGTCTCTAGATCTCATACAGTCCGTATTTTGATTCTAGTGGCTGGTGTATGATGTCTCTAGTGTCTAGGAGTGAAATGAAGATGATGGTACATTAACACAATACACTTTAACTCACTATAATAAAATGAATAAGACGATGGTTAAAGTTTTCTTTTAAAATTTGAATGTTTTTTTCTTTATACAATTTAATCTGCCTGTCCCGCCAACTTCTTTTGGACAGGTCTTTGAAAATGAGGAAATATATTTACATATAATGCTTTAACTAAAAATATGGACTCTTGGTCCTATGAATATATGTTAATATAGAGTTGCTGTAGGTGTATTCACAGACTAACACTTTAACAATAGCTAGTGATTGTCATTTGTTATGAGGAGCTGTTGTTTTCATCATACCCCATATAATTCAATGTTATTTTGATAGAAACGAGTTTCTTAGGATGAAATGTCAGAGGTCCCAGCTGATAACTTGTCACCTAGGATTCTTCGTAGGTCGAATATATGTCAGTATATCAAGGTAGAGACAATGTAGATCAGCACCCACACGTAAGCTCCTTCAGGCTATCAGCTGACAGCTTAAACTTTATAATGGAGACTTTACACCCACTCATCAGGTTTCCTGTCACCGGATGGTAACAGGAAATAAAAACTCTGCAATAAAAAGACACCCTGGCCTTTTCAACCTGATCACAACTTCTTATCCCTATATATATACATGACAGTATGGGGTCAGCCTCTTGTGCATTCATGTGTATCAGCCCCTAATTTATGACTCACACCCTTCTGTGACCACACCACAGGTCCCTATGGCAGATACGCCACTGTACTTTTACATAGTTTGCTTCAATGCAATAACGTGGAGTAACCACATCTCCTTTTATATGATTTTTTTCTTTTCTAACTTATAAACGCTCTAGGCATGTTGAAAAGTGTTCATAGAACACAGAGGCTTCCTAACATTTCCAATACAAAATATTAATACAAAATCATAATAATATGCAACAGTCAAATACAGTTCAATGTGAGGACTCAATAATGTTTGCTTCCGGCATGTCCTTCACTTTTCCACAGCAGTATCTGACTTTTTCAGTTTTAATCAAGCATGTAAATACATAAAGCATTCTTACCACTAGTTCAAAGAAATATGTCACAAATAACGTTGACTGGCAAAGAATATGGCCTCAGTTTTGCTCTGCCCCGTCCAGATAGTGAATTAGTATTTTAATTTTACAAGTTATCACATCTGATCTCAACGTAGTTGTTTGAATACAATTTTCTAGTCAAATGACCACGAGACCACTATGCCTCTTGCCAATATCTATTAGAGCCGACCAATGAAAGCAGGCACTACTACAACTTTTTGAATTTAGTTTGAAAAAAACAAAACAATTCCAAACAAACTATGTGCCTCGTAGTCCATCGGTCAGTCTGTGTTAGTTATGCCAATAGAAAAAGATGTGTAGTTGTAGTTACATTTTTCCTATCTCTCCCCTTTTACTCCTATACTCTTATACCAACTAATAGAATTTGAATTTCTACAATGCCTCTTTTTTTAAACTAGCGTCCCCAACAACGTTATGTGTAACGAGCAAGAACAACAGTCTGTCCGGTCAAGCGTTCGTAGACATTTAGTATTTTCTCAATAACTTGGCTAATACTTGAACTACCATATTTTTTAAAACATATTTTTGCTCAGGGGACCCTAAGCTATACTACCATATGATTTTTATGGTCAGTTTCAGTATGGTTTAGATTTTCAATTTTGTCACTGTCAATCGTCAAAATTAACTTTTTACACAAGTCGGCCATCTTCCCTCCCTGTCTCTAACATTTTCCTCACTATTCAAATAAACCAACTAGTTTGAGTGACGTCAGAATATTACCGCTAGGAAGAAATGAAAAATTGTCTGTGTGTTTGCCTCTGCTGGCTTTGCCCACCGCGTGTATATATTAAAGAGACCGCGTGCAGAGCGAAGAGGGATTTTTCAAAACTTTGGTAGTGTTTTGCGTTAATTATTACAATCGTCTCATTCTTACTACTGAGAACTGTCCGAATTACTACAAATGTTAGTGTTAAAGTTAACATATTACGTTAATTCAAACGCCAGTTTGGTCTCACAGTTCTGGCAAGTCGTTAATTACAAGCTTTTTCCCCGTTTCGTGCAGCAGATCGGCGAGATGTTAAAAGGTTTATTGTACGTTTTCGAAACCGAAACTAAAACGTGTTAGATTTTTACGGCGGGTCATTTTTTTTAGCATTCCCACTGCACTAAAGGCATCGCCCTACTGGCGTTGAAGATGAAACCAGTCAGACACCTAAGGGCTGGGTTATTTATTCATCATAGGACTAAAATCTTACCGAAATAAGCGATTATCTCACAGATTTTACTAAATTCTATATACCTATAGGTTTTACCAGTAATGCCAATCTTGTTCATTTTGTAAAGTGCTCCATCTCGCCAGCATTCATCATATGCTCTTGCGACATCTAGAAAGACTGCTACTGTTTTCTCTTTTCTCTTGAACCCTAGCTTTACATCGTGTTCTAATCTTACAAGCTGGTCTACTGTACTTCTGTCTGCTCTAAACCCTGACTGGTTTGGGCTGTATAACTGATTTTTTTCCAGGTAGTATTTAACTCTTTTGTTAACAACAGTTTCCAGTATTTTACCTAGTTGTGATGTTAAGGAGATAGGCCTATATGAACTTACATCTTCTTCTTCTTCTTCGTTGATCCATAACCGCCAACCGTCAAAGCAGTCAGCGGCCATCACGCTTGGTGGCGTCTTGTAGGGCAGCAACAAATTGATTCCACTTTGCTCGGTTGGCGGCCATCCTTCGTACAGTGCCCCAACTGTGGTTCATTCTTTGCATCTCAGCTTCCACAGTTCTCCGCCAAGTTGTTTTTGGTCGGCCTCTCTTTCGCTTTCCCTCGGGGGTCCATAGCATAGCTGTTCGTGTGATGGTATCAGGGTCCCTTCTGAGGACATGGCCAACCCAACTCCAGCGTTTGCCAGCTATGATGGTGTGCATGTCCTCCTGGTTACTCCGAATAAGTAGTTCTTGGCTGCTGATGGTGTTTGGCCAAAAGATTCGGAGAATTTTCCTTAGGCAGATTGTGTGGAAGGAGGACAGTTTCGACATTTCCTTCTCTGTTACTCTCCAACATTCCGCACCATAGAGAAGCACAGAAAGTACACAGCTCTCATACAGTCTTAATTTGGTGTTTGTGCTGTACTGGGAATACTTCCAAATGTTGTTGAGAACAGCAAAGGCTGTTCTCGCTTTATTCATTCTGTTGTTAATGTCCTTGCTTGTTCCGCCGTCAGGTGTCACTATGCTTCCTAGGTAAGTAAATGTGTCTGTCTGTTCTAACTTCTGGTTCCTTACTGTCAATTGCTCAGGATTGCCCACATTTAGTGTCATGACCTCTGTCTTCTTCAAATTGATGTTTAGGCCAACCTGCTGACCATACTTATTCAGTCCATCGGTTTTGTCTTGAATGTGTTGGTGTGAATGCGCGAGTAGTGCAATGTCATCTGCATATTCCAAATCTTCCAGTGCAGAAAACGCTGTCCATCTAATTCCTCTTGGACTGCCCTCCGCTGTCCGGCGCATCACCCAATCTATGACTGTCAAAAATAATGTTGTTGTCAAGGGGCATCCCTGTCGTACTCCTGTTTTCACTTCGAAAGTTACATTACTCGATCCAACACTGCACGTAAAGTTAGAATAGAGGCTTTTTATAATGGAAACAATGCGGCTGGGAATTCCATATGCCCTCAGAACTTTCCATAGGCTGTCCCTGTGTATGCTGTCGAAAGCCTTTTCAAAATCAACAAAGTTAATGTACAGCTGTATCTGCCATTCTGAGCACTGCTCTATAACGTTCCTGAGGGCAAATATATGATCTGCACATCTTCTGTCCTTTCTGAAGCCCGCTTGTTCCTTCCTCAGTTTATGGTCAACTGCTTTTGAAATTCTCTGGATGATTATCCTGCCTAGTATTTTGCTGGGAACTGAGAGGAGGGTAATTCCTCTCCAGTTGTTGCAGTCTGCAAGGTCGCCCTTCCTGGGCAACTTGACAATTATTCCTTTACTCCACTCTGTTGGTGTTGTCTCAGCTTCCCAGACCCTTGCAATTAGTGGCTCCAATAGTTCTGCTGCCAGCTCAGGGTCCGTCCCGAATAGCTCAGCATTCAGATAGTCGTGACCAGGCGCTTTTCCATTTTTTAGCCCTTTGATAGCTGTGATGATTTCTTCTTTTCGTGGAATGTCTGTATTTACGTCTAAGTCAGTTTCAGCCTCAGGAACATTCAGCTGGGTCTCTGGTGGTTCCTTATTCAGTGTCTCTCTGAAGTGCTCTGCTCATCTTGTCTCCTGCCCCTGTGCTGTGGTGATGAGATTTCCTTGCTTGTCTCTTACTAACGTTATGTTGTTTGCACCTCGTTTTCCACTGATAGCTTTAGTTATTTTATAAATTGTGCTTTGTTCATTTTTCAGCGCCGCCTCTTCCACCTGTCTTGCAAGGTCATCCAGAAATGTCCTTTGTCAGCACGGGTTTGACTCTCCACTTCCTTGTCCAGCTGACTGTACTGTTCACCATATATTGCCTCCAACCCGGGAGACCCAGCTTCTGTCCTCTTCCCTTTCATCTCCCCTCTCTTCGCTATGGTGTTTTGCGTCTCTGGTGTTATCCAGTCTTGGCTCTCTCTCTCCCAGAATCCCAAGCATGACCTACCGCCCTCTTTGTATATTGTTGAGATGGTATTGAATTTCTGGTCCACATCGTCGGTCTCTGCTCTTTCCTGGCTTTTGGTAATCAGATATCGTCTCTTTACGTCGACCATGAACGCTTTTCCGGTGAGGGGGTCCTTAAGTTTCGTGATGTTATATCTCCTCTGCCTGACCGCAACCGGCCCAACAGCTCTGAGCCTCACCCCCAGTCCTGCCACCACCAGGTGATGATCACCTCCCACATCTGCGCCTCTTCCTACCCTCACGTCCTGCAGTGCATGTCTCCATCTGCCATTGATCACCACGTGATCCATCTGGTTTTTGTCTCGTCCGTTTGGTGATTCCCACGCCAACTTGTGCACTTCTTTGTGTTGAAAAAGTGTTCCTCCAATGACCAGGCCGCCAACACTGCAGAAGCTTATCAATTTGTCCCCATTCTCATTTACCGCCGTCCGCCGCATTTCCCCATTACTCTTTCGTTATAATTATCGTGTGTTCCAACTTTCGCATTTAGGTCTCCTATCACTATAATAAGATCGCACCTGGGTACAGTTTCCATCTCCCTTTGTACCCGTTGACAGAACTCGTCCCCGATCTCTTCATCGCTGTCGTTTGTTGGTGTACAGCACTGTATAACTGCGGCGTTGGCGAATCTCCCTCCCAGTCCTGCTCCCACCAGTCTGCCGCTAATGGGTTTCCATTCCAGCAGAGACCCCTGCATTCCCTTCCCAAGGACAATGGACACACCCTCGCCGTGCTGACCGTCCTCTCTACCAGAACAAAGCCCAGTGTCCCCCGTAGCTGTTTTCACTCTCCCCATCCCTGTCCATCCGCTCTCGCCTATTCCCAGGACATGTAGTTTGTAATTCCTCATCTCTGTTGTGATCTGTCTCAGCTCTACTGCCTCACCCACAGTTCTGACATTCCAAAAACCAACTCTGGTCTCGCGTCTTGCGGTCTGGGCATCCGTTCCCATGCCAGTGGCCTCCCTTCGGCTTTCACAACTGTCAGCCACACGAGCCCGAGACCCCGGATGTCCGTCCCGCATCAAAGTATTTTCATTTATTGCTGTTTCCGTAACGTGTGCGATTTTTTACACAGACAGGGGTGTCGGCCCTGTGCTAAAACCCCCAACCTGGAGGACCAGGGTACCAGCTTGTGTCTGACTCCTACCCACGCAGACCAGTCCAACATGGTTGAACCTACCAGGAGTAAAACTCCCACTGGCATAGCTCTGGGGATTGTCAGGGTACACAAGCTGCCATACCGCTACAAGGTATAGGTACCATTGATGGCAGAACTTACATCATGGGCTTCCTTATTGGGTTTTAGGATGGGTACTATCATAGCTACTTTCCATGCTTTTGGTATCTTTCCTTAGCTCCAGATTTTGTTATAAAGGGAAGTTATTATCTTTATAGTTCTGTGGTGAAGTGGGATGTTATAAATATTTATAGGGGACTTAGTGTACTGACTGAGATCAGCTGTGAAGGTATCTATATCTATTAAGAGTAGTGTATTATAGATAACCTTACTTGCTACCACATATCTCTATATCTCAGTCAGAATTATTCTGGAATAGTGTGATGCTACGTTATGTGTCTAGGGTATGTGTATGATGAAGTGTAAGTCACAACAACAGACAGATAAACAATTTAATTTAATCCACTACTCTTAACAACACTGTGACACTCACATACATATAACACTCTATGAGAATATCTTAAAGAAGTCACTCGTAACTTTTCAAATAACAATATGTATTCATTACTGGCATGAATGAATATGTGTCCTGATTCAACTACAAGGGAACCAGGAATCACAATCAATTTAAATTACAAGTTATGTACAGAATGTATTTAATATGAATATTGTAGTGACATATATTATTACAAATGTTCTATGTGTGTCAGTTGTGTAGTAGTAAAATGAGGTAATACTGGTTTTGTTTTGTTCAAGCTCTGTTGGTATTTGTCATCATGACTTCAATAGTTTGTCTTTAGGGACTAGTATTGGAGATGTTCACAGTTCCTGATTTTAAGACAAGTAAATTCCCCTCTTAATGTTAATTTTATAAAGTCAGTTCAAGATGAGGGGACATAATGTTGAGCTCAGCTGGCCAAGTTAGCTTATCTGGCGTGATGGCGGCAGGAAAGGACTCCTCTGCTCGAATTCTCCTCTGGGCTCTGGAGACACCTCACTGATAGCTAAAAGGACCAAGGAGTATGCTGTCCGACACTGGATTCAGCAAAGCTCTGACCAGGTGCTGCTCAGTACCATCAAGACCACTGTCCCTGAAATCAAGAAGGATGTACCTTCTACTTCATAACTAACTTAAACTCTCTTGTTACACTGATCACAACACAGCACAAACATTGAGTTCAGAGCATTAGGCCAACTGTCAGCTTCATTTGAAATACTTTATTCCAGTATTACCCTTCTTAATGGTTACTACGCCTCTGCAATTCCAGCATTATTTCTTTCTATTCAATCATCCAGGTGTCAGTGTACTGTTTGGCCATTCCATGCCGTTTTACTTCTCTCCGACACCCTCTGTTCAGGCTGGAGCATTACAGGCTTTACCTCACGTTTGCCACTGAACTACACATATATATACAGGCATAAATCAACAATTTACATTCAATTTTCATTAAAAGATATTGAATGGTTCAAGCTTACCACAATTCATACGAATAAACACAGATACGTTGATTAGCAATGAATTCTGGCACAAACTGGCACAAATTCCCATCTGCTTATCTTCCAGGCTTTTATTTAGCCAAATATAAGCTGGCTTCAACGCACTGATGCTTTATCAAGCTTATTTAAACAAGTGGTCTCGAACTAACGCTCCCAAGTGTGTATATCAGCGAGTCTGACCAATGAGCCCCGTTTCGACAAGTGTTTGAAAAAATGTTACCTTTCCCCGTTTCCCCTAACAACCAAGATAGTATTTATAGCCCGACCAATCGTGGTTAGGCTTTCATTTGTTGCGCTCCAATCAATTTGGAGTTTACATGGTAGGCTATTTCTGTAACGTAAATTTTTTTCAAACACGTTATAAAAAAAATCTTATGAGCAGAAATGATTTTATGCTGTCAGGCACCCCCAATATTTTATTTTGGGTATAATTTATTAATTCCTGGACTATTTGCGTAACGTTTTACATATTATTTGTCAGCAAGCCCTAAGTAACCCAAAAATACAAATTTAAAGGAGCTACGTGGCTGCGTTCAAAATATGCAATTTCTTCTACCTCCTGTTTCGAAGATGTGCTGTCTGGGTACTGTTATGTGTTCAACCGTAAACCCATCTAATGTTATCTTTTCTAATAAGAGTTTTTTATGATTTATAAACCTAACTCTGGGAAAGGGTAGTGTATTTTATCACTGTCCGTCTGAAAAAAAATTAGTGCGTGTAGACTTACACGCGTGATGGCAGCATTTGTGTATCGCGCGACGCGTGTTGCATGCGTTCCTGATTTTCAGCCCTCCCCTCTCTCTCTATCCTTTTGTCCATCTGTTCGTTCGTTTTGGTAACGCAGTATAATTAATGTTAGGATTAATTTAGGTCATTACGCAGGGCCTCTCAATGCTTTTCCACGAAATACAGCACACGTTTCATTGAAGAAAGCGGGTAATAATACAGTAAGCTTTTACTATCAACGTGAAAGCGTTACAATTTGCAGACGAAGCAGAAAACAAGGGGGATTTCGAGTACATTCTTTGTGACAGCACTGTTATTTTTCCATTGCTCTTTTCTTTATTAATTTTATTTGTTAGGCTTCATATTTACCTAATAATTTATATATGTGGATTAGAATATTTCATGACACCTCCCCTCTTAAAACAGACATTATATGTCAGTCCTTTATTCTATATACACATAGAGAAATTTATTATTATTTCTGGGGTTTACGGTGATTCTCATCACACGGATGGCGGCTTAAAAAATCCGCTCCCAAATTGGTTTTTCCAGATATATACTCAATGCTAAAATTATATGGAGCCAGAAGCAAAGACCATCGGAGTAACCTAGAGTTCTCATGCTTAGCCTGTGCTAAAAACGATAAAGGTTTGTGATCTGTTTGCAACTTAAATGCCTTCCCATATAGATAAATATTGAATTTCTTTATTGCCCATATTACTGCAAGACATTCTTTTTCGCTAGTTGAGTAGTTGATTTCAGCTTTATTCAACTTTCTGCTAGCATATGCCACTGGGCTTAATTCCCCATCCAATGCATCTGATTTCTGTAGTAGAGTTGCACCTAACCCAATATTACTTGCATCCGTCCTTACTATGAATTCTTGACTTAAGTCAGGTAATTTCAAAATGGGTTTACTTGTGAGCTTTTCCTTCAATTCTTGGTAAGTCATTTCACATTGTGGTGTCCATGTAATGCGATCTGGATGTCCTTTACGTGTCAATTCAGTTAAAGGTGCACATATGGAATTAAAGTTTTTGATATACTTCTGGTAGAAACCACATAATGAGACAAAGGATCTCACGTCCTTCTTGGTTTGTGGTCTCGGGGCTTTCTGTAGTTTCTCTAAATTCTTTGGGTCAGGGGTCATGTTTCCCTGATAAACTGTGTGTCCCAAAAATTCCAATTCTTTACATCCAACGCAACATTTGGTTGGTCGGGCTGTTAAATTTGCCTCCCTAAGTCGATCAAACAGCATGTTCAGAGAGTCAATGTGTTCCTCAAATGTTTCTGTTGCTATAAGGATATCATCCATAAAATTTGTTATACAGGGATTATTCAGAGGATCCAATAATTTTCTCATCATTCTAGAGAAGACACTAGGCGCATTCTTCAATCCAAATGGCAATCTATTAAACTCATAGTGTCCTTCTGAGGTACTAAAAGCTAGGTATGGTCTAACCTCAGGCTTTACTGGAATCTGATAGTATCCTTTACTCAGATCCACTTTTGAGAAATATTTAGCTTTATTTAGTCTGGCAAACAGCTGATTTGTATCCGGCAATGGATCCACCTGTCCTTCTGTAATAGCATTCAGTCTCCTGTAATCTATACAGAGTCTATGTTCTCCAGAGGGCTTCCTTAAGAGTACAACACCGGAACTATACGAAGACTCACTGTGCGAAATAATTCCTTCCTTCAACAGATAGTCTATCTCTTCCTTCAAAGCTTTCTCCTTAGCAAACGGAATCGAATATGGTTTCATACAGACAGGTGTGGGGTCTATCAGTTTCATATCATATTCCAATAGGTTTGTATGCCCTGGTCGGTCTGTTAACACCTCTGCATGATTATTTAGAACCTGTTGCACTCTCTCTTTCTGAGTTTTCGTTAAATGTGTACTGATTTTCACCTGTGCTGCTGTCTCACAGGGGTGTAATGGATATTCAAATGATGAAAGTGGTTCCTTTTTCATCTCCATGGCGATGGACAAGGTCAACAAGTGTGTCTCTTCCTGATGTTCTCTTTCCAAATATTTCTTCAGGAGATTCACATGATAGATTTTTTCTTTCCCCTTCTTATCTATCTTATAATTTGTTCTAGACACCTTCTCTAAAACTGTATATGGACCCTGCCATCCAATTTGTAACTTATTCTGACTCCCGGGCAAAAGAAGCAGTACTTTCTCTCCCACAGCCAAATTTCTGTCTTTCGCCTTCCTGTTATAATAGGCAGCATGTTTCTTCCTGGCTTGTTTCAAATTTTCATTGGCAAGTTTCCAGCCAGTTTTTAACCGAGTGGTCAGCTCATTCACATATTGGTATGAAGATGTAATGTTTTCCTCTGCCTTTTCATCAGTCCACGTTCTTAACAAAGCTTCAAGTGGACCTTTTATTGGCCTTCCAAACAATAATGTTGCCGGGGCCATACCGGTTGAACTATGGGGTACCTCCCGATAAGCAAAGAGGGCGGCGTGCAGGTACTGGTCCCATGTATCTGGTTTTTCGTGTGCCAACTTTCTCAGGATCGACATCAATGTGCCGTTAAATCTTTCCACTTGGCCGTTCCCTTGGGGATGATACACACTACAATGGAAGTGTTTGGCCTGGAAGATCCTGAAAACTTCTTCAGTTAGTTTCCCCTTGAACTGAGAGCCATTATCAGTCAAGATTTGATTGGGAAAGCCTAACCTTGTGAAAATTGTGAGCAATGCCTCTGCCACATGTTTAGAATCAATCGATGACAGGGCTACTGCCTCTCCCCACATAGAACAAGTGTCCACCAGAGTCAGAATGTAGCTGTTCCTTCTCTTGGTTCGGGTGAGAGGTCCCACAAGATCCACGGCAACTCTCTCAAAGGGTGTTCCCACTATGGGCATTTCCCCCAGAGTTGCTGGTGCAGTCCAATGTTTAGGTGCTACTCGTTGGCACTCTGGACAGGATTTTACATATCGTTTGATATCTTCAGTTATTCCTGGCCAGAAATAGTGACAAGCTATTCGCTGTCCTGTTGCGCTGATTCCCATATGACCACTGAAGGGAATCGCATGCCCTAGTTCCAACACTTTAGTCCTATATGAAGTGGGAAGGACCAGCTGTCCGTGACCATTGGATTCAGATCCAGCCTTCCTATATATCAATTTGTTCTTCATATAAAACTCTCCCTTGCCTGGAGGTGTATGAGATTTGGGCAACTTCTTGAAACATGGCTTGAGTGTTTTGTCCTCAGCCTGTGCCTTCCTCATCTCATCTGGGTGAGTATTTATGGGATTATCCTCCTCCTTCTTTGACTGTGATCTGGTCTGCACTGTTGCCAATATCACAGGTCTCTTGGGATTCCCCAAGAAGACATATCTACACCCCAATATTAGAGGGTAGATTGGCTCATTTATCACTGCTGCTTTTATGATTCCTTCCACATATCGCGTTTTCACTTTTATTCGGGCGACGGGAAGTGTCATGGTAGCTACATCCTTGGTTGCAGTTTGAATCTCCACTGTTTCTGTGGTGTATTGATCGGCCTGCACCAGGTGAGAACTCACAACGGAATCGTAATCTAAACCGGTATCATATAAACATCTTATAGTGACACCATTACAGATGACATCTTCACACACTGGGGGGTGGTATGGTTCCTGTAATTCTTCAGGTTTGCCCTTCTTTTCCTTTTTCCCCGATGTCATAGCAGCAAAATGAGGAGGTTTCCTTCTACAATGGTCAGTGTCATGATTGTTCATCTTACAATTTTTACACCACCTTTTTCCTTGGTTGAAAGATTTTCTTTCATCATATTTCCTTTCATCGAATTGTGGGAATTTATTTTTATTTTCATACCGTGGCCTATCAAATTGGTGCTTACCTTTATTTTGATCCTTAGGATCAAATTTATTAAAGTTCTGTGGTGCCCTAAAGTTATCCACCTGTTTCTTTTTATTACCTGTTACCTCTGCTTGAGCTGCTTGATACCTTTCAGCAACATTTAGCAACTCACCCAGCCTCTCTGCACCTTGTTCCATGAGAAACTTTCTCAGGTCTGGAGCCATGGACTCTCTTAGTTGCTCTATAAGGACCATTTCCTTAAGATCTTGGGTTTTCCCCAGAGAAGTCCATTTCTCCAAGTATGTCTCTATTCGTGCAGAGAACTGGTGATAGGTTTCACCTGACAGTAGTTTAGCATTCCTAAATTTTTTCCTATAAAATTCTGCATTCTTTTCATACCTTAACAAAAGAGCCTGCTTTAGCATGTCATAATTTTCCTGATCACCTCTGCTCATTTTTGCAAAAACTTCATAAGCTGCCCCACGAAGTCCCTGAGATAACTTTAAGCTCCACCTTTCTCTCTCTAACCCATACGTGGTAGCTAATAGTTCATACCTATTTAGGTAGCTCTCAATATCATCGTCTTTCTCAACAAAATGATCTAAATGAAAATTCATAGCTGAGGTTGAGGCTCCTTGAGTAACCGTAGCATCAGAGGCAAAGGGACTGGCACCATTTTCAGGAGCATGGCCTTGAAACTCAAACTCCCTTAGTCGTAACTCATGTTCCCTTTGTAATCTTTTTTCTTCTGCTTCCCTTTCTGCAGCTAATTTCCTCTCTTCCCTTTCTGCAGCTAATCTTTTGTCTTCTCTTTCTGCCTCCAATTTCTTAGCCTCAGCTTCAAACTGTAACTTCTTAATTTCCCTTTCAGCCTCTAACCTTCTTTCGGCTTCTTTTTCTAATCTTCTTTCTTCGCGTTCAATAAATTTGTCACATTCCGTCGTGACATAGGCAACCATAACTTGCCCATCTAATCCTAACTCTTTTGCAGTCTGAACCGCAGCAGATCGAAATTTGGCCAGGTCCGCCATTGTCTATCAGGTAAATTTATACAATGTCTAACCAACAATTCAATCTCTAATGGACAACACAGGCACCGTGAGCTCAACCTTATTTAATTCCACCCAAGGATACCTTTTAATTCTTATATTCCCTGAAGTGAATTACCCCCAATATTTTTAATAGTTAAAGATTCAAAATCCCAAGAGCGAGACCCCAATATATGTGGTGAAGTGGGATGTTATAAATATTTATAGGGGACTTAGTGTACTGACTGAGATCAGCTGTGAAGGTATCTATATCTATTAAGAGTAGTGTATTATAGATAACCTTACTTGCTACCACATATCTATATATCTCAGTCAGAATTATTCTGGAATAGTGTGATGCTACGTTATGTGTCTAGGGTATGTGTATGATGAAGTGTAAGTCACAACAACAGACAGATAAACAATTTAATTTAATCCACTACTCTTGACAACACTGTGACACTCACATACATATAACACTCTATGAGAATATCTTAAAGAAGTCACTGATAACTTTTCAAATAACAATATGTATTCATTACTGGCATGAATGAATATGTGTCCTGATTCAACTACAAGGGAACCAGGAATCACAATCAATTTAAATTACAAGTTATGTACAGAATGTATTTAATATGAATATTGTAGTGACATATATTATTACAAATGTTCTATGTGTGTCAGTTGTGTAGTAGTAAAATGAGGTAATACTGGTTTTGTTTTGTTCAAGCTCTGTTGGTATTTGTCATCATGACTTCAATAGTTTGTCTTTAGGGACTAGTATTGGAGATGTTCACAGTTCCTGATTTTAAGACAAGTAAATTCCCCTCTTAATGTTAATTTTATAAAGTCATTTCAAGATGAGGGGACATAATGTTGAGCTCAGCTGGCCAAGTTAGCTTATCTGGCGTGATGGCGGCAGGAAAGGACTCCTCTGCTCGAATTCTCCTCTGGGCTCTGGAGACACCTCACTGATAGCTAAAAGGACCAAGGAGTATGCTGTCCGACTCTGGATTCAGCAAAGCTCTGACCAGGTGCTGCTCAATACCATCAAGACCACGGTCCCTGAAAACAAGAAGGATGTACCTTCTACTTCATAACTAATTTATACTCTCTTTTTACACTGAGCACAATACATCACAAACATTGAGTTCAGAGCGTTAGGCCAACTGTCAGCTTCATCTGAAATACTTTATTCCAGTATTACCCTTCTTAATGGTTACTACGCCTCTGCAATTCCACATTATTTCTTTCTAGTCAATCAGTGTCAGTGTACTGTTTGGCCATTCCATGCCGTTTTACTTCTCTCCGACACCCTCTGTTCAGGCTGGAGCATTATAGGCTTTACCTCACGTTTGCCACTGAACTACACATATATATACAGGCATAAATCAACAATTCACATTCAATTTTCATTAAAAGATATTGAATGGTTCAAGCTTACCACAATTCATACGAATAAACACAGATACGTTGATTAGCAATGAATTCTGGCACAAACTGGCACAAATTCCCATCTGCTTATCTTCCAGGCTTTTATTTAGCCAAATATAAGCTGGCTTCAACGCACTGATGCTTTATCAAGCTTATTTAAACAAGTGGTTTCGAACTAACGCTCCCAAGTGTGTATATCAGCGAGTCTGACCAATGAGCCCCGTTTCGACAAGTGTTTGAAAAAATGTTACCTTTCCCCGTTTCCCCTAACAACCAAGATAGTATTTATAGCCCGACCAATCGTGGTTAGGCTTTCATTTGTTGCGCTCCAATCAATTTGGAGTTTACATGGTAGGCTATTTCTGTAACGTAAATTTTTTTCAAACACGTTATAAAAAAAATCTTATGAGCAGAAATGATTTTATGCTGTCAGGCACCCCCAATATTTTATTTTGGGTATAATTTATTAATTCCTGGACTATTTGCGTAACGTTTTACATATTATTTGTCAGCAAGCCCTAAGGAACCCAAAAATACAAATTTAAAGGAGCTACGTGGCTGCGTTCAAAATATGCAATTTCTTCTACCTCCTGTTTCGAAGATGTGCTGTCTGGGTACTGTTATGTTTTCAACCGTAAACCCATCTAATGTTATCTTTTCTAATAAGAGTTTTTTATGATTTATAAACCTAACTCTGGGAAAGGGTAGTGTATTTTATCACTGTCCGTCTGAAAAAAAATTAGTGCATGTAGACTTACACGCGTGATGGCAGCATTTGTGTATCGCGCGACGCGTGTTGCATGCGTTCCTGATTTTCAGCCCTCCCCTCTCTCTTTATCCTTTTGTCCATCTGTTCGTTCGTTTTGGTAACGCAGTATAATTAATGTTAGGATTAATTTAGGTCATTACGCAGGGCCTCTCAATGCTTTTCCAAGAAATACAGCACACGTTTCATTGAAGAAAGCGGGTAATAATACAGTAAGCTTTTACTATCAACGTGAAAGCATTACAATTTGCAGACGTAGCAGAAAACAAGGGGGATTTCGAGTACATTCTATGTGACAGCACTGTTATTTTTCCATTGCTCTTTTCTTTATTAATTTTATTTGTTAGGCTTCATATTTACCTAATAATTTATATATGTGGATTAGAATATTTCATGACAAGTTCTTTTGGGTACTTTCTTAAAGATTTCATAACTAAGAATATCTTGCCCTGAGGCAGTATTAGATTTATCTTTTATTGCATTAGTTACTTCTTCCTCTGTTATATCAGCATCTAAATAGTTTGTTTCATCTATCTGGTCTGGTAGTTCTTTTGAAAACTGTATCCTAAGTCTTTCTCTTCTCTCATTTTCTTCCTGTCCAAGACTACTTTTGGCACTGACTATATAGAAATACTCGGCAAGGGCATTAGCTTTTTCTTTATCTGTTTCTCTCTTTGGTAGTTTGATTGTTGGCATTATTGTTTTCTTATTGTTCCCTTTGATTGCCTTAAGCTTTTTCAATACTTCTTTAATTTGAGTGCTAGGTTTAAGTGACTGACAAAACTCCTTCCAATTAGTTTCTTTGGCTTTAAATATTATTCTGTTAGATTCATTCCTAATAAGTTTATACTCATCATAGTTTTCTTCTGTTCTGTTATTTCTATATTTATGTAAGGCCCTTTTTCTTCTCTCATGAATTTCTGCACAGCTTTTATTCCACCAGGAACCTGGTTCTTTATTCCACTGAGTTTTTTGTTTCTTATTAGTGTTATTTATTGGTGTAAGGTGCTGTGGCATATTTTTATTTGGTATATATTTTATTGCTATTTTAAGAATTTCATTGGTCAGTGTTTCTGCCCACAAGTCAGTATCATCTGATTCCATGTCTTTATATTCCATTCCCTCCAGCTCTGATTGGAAAGCTTCCCAGTTTGTTTTTTTATAGTTGAAAGTTGGTTTCTCTGGTTCTGGATTCGGACTGACATTTTCATGTATTGTTATTATAATGGGCAGATGATCTGAGTTTGTGTCTTGTACCACTTCCCAATTTACATTCGCTAGGTTGTTAGCTGCTATACTTATGTCTATTGCTGAGTCTGCCCTGTTAGCTTGTGGATTAATTCTAGTTGCAGTTCCATCATTTAGTATTAGTAGTTCATTGTTTTCTATGAAGTCAAGTAGGCACTTTCCTGCACTGTCTGCATGTTGTCCACCCCAAGCATAATGATGGGAATTAAAATCGCCTACTATGACTGTTTTGGTGCCTAGTCTGGTGCTTATGGATAGTATTTCTTCATCTTTAATTGTGCCATCTTTAGCGTATATATTTAGGATTGTTAGATTGTTTGGTTCAGCGGCTATAGTAACCTGGATACCTTCTATATTGGTTGTATTAAATACTTCCCAGTCTATAATTTTAAATTGGTCGCTAACTAAGACTGCGACACCACCTCCTCTACCTTCTTTCCTATCACGCCTAAGTATCTTAAAGCCCTTACAACTATATCTACTGTTTGGGTTTAAATGGGTCTCTTGAAGAGCATATATAGCGGTAGTTCCTCCTGTCTCTGCTAGTAGATGTGCAAAATTCTTTTTGATACCCCTACAATTCCACTGTATAATTTTCGACCGCCCTTATATATCGAGCTTCCGGACGTATGAGAAACAAGGCTCGCAACTCCAGCAAACTTCCCAAAATATTTATAACTCCGAGTGGTTTGTGCTAGATGGGTTTCAAACCTTGGTCTCGTGCATCGCACCTTTCCCAGTTCAAGCCTTTAGAGTTATAGATTTACATTCTCAGCGAATTGACCTTTATATCCATATGTTGTCTTCCTATATCGGACGTGTTAACGATTTTATCTTGACTTATGAATAGGAAAAACACACAATTTCTCAATGCATGGAAACTTATTCTTTCAAAATTCTTCACAACTACTTACTCCCTCCAAATTTCCTTGTACCTACACATAAATGAAGATATCCCCGTCAAAAGGAGACCATTCTCACCCTTGTCTGTCATTTCGTTCTCCTTCCCAATCTCTAATTCTAACTATGTTTGAATCGCTTTTATTCTTCCATATACAATCGTCGAAGTCTTTCCTATCTGTCCGTGGGAAATCCCGTTTCTGATTGGCTGCCCTAGATACACACAAGAAAATATCACTGCATTCATTTTTTCGGGCTTGTACACTGGTGTCCCACTTCCGGTCTTCATACATTTAACTAGGCAATTGCGTAACATGCGACACAAGGCGCTGAACAAAAAGGTCAGCGATTAAAAACCGCATTGACAGACGTTTGTGCACCGGGCTGATTGTTAATGCAAGCCTGGCGTGTTGATATCGATACGCACGAAAGTCAGATGGTGAATATTGTTATCACCAGTTAAATTGTCTGACCTAGACATTCGGATTACGCATTTATTTTCGCTCAGGTAAAAAGTATGAGACAAACACATGTGTCGGATTAGAAAGGGATGGCCGTACAAGATAGATAATGTTTAATTCTGCGATCATGATTTGCAGGAAAGAACGCCACTTCCAAGTTTGTCTTGATTACAACAAGACTGAAGTATTAGAACACCGGGATATATGACATAATTATTTCAAGCAAGGTCGCTTGTCGTAATAAATAGAAATGGAAAAAAGAGATTACAAGATTGAAGAATTAGGGCAAGACATATGATACGATATATATAAATCCTTCGTTGGAGTTAATATATTCGTTGACTGAAGTTGATGTCTACACCCGTATGTCTTTTTTTTTCAAAATACATATATACAGATACAGAAAATGAATTACCTTCGACTGGGGGTTCAATAAATACGAGTCAAATAGCTTTCTCACAGAAGTGGGCGGGGGTTATAAAGTTTGCAGAAAACTTTGTACACGCAGTTGCTGTACTTGCCAGCCTAGAAATCCATGTGCGACTTCCTGAAATAGGAGCACCATACTCATATTTACATCACTGACAAGAGTAAGCTCTTGAAGGCTGCTACCTTTGGAAACCTACGAGTTTATCGACCCATTGTTGGACCACTGTGGCAGATCATAGGAGACAAACCGCGACACTCGGGGCATGACGATTTGGCATACGTTTGTTGGAAGGTCTATTCCCCTTGAGAGAGCTGAATTGCGATTATTATGATTATTAATTAATTTTACTGCAGCTCATTACCTTATTTGTGCATATTATTTTACTGAGCATGAGTTGACCAAACTGACTGTGTCTTCTATCATCCCTGCTACATGATTTTTTTTTTTTTTTGGGTCAGTTTTGTTCATCCGAATGCATATTTATTTACCTTCTCTGTATCGTTTGTTTTTAGTGGCTGAAAAAAAATGTGCCCAAAACACATAGTAATCATGAATTTTCATAGTTCTTTTGTAAACCGGAGGTCCATACCATGTTGTGGGTTGTTTAGCCGAGTGTCCCTCTAATTGTGTCAGATGTCAAACTATCAGAAGCATTTATCGTGGTTCAAAATAAGTCCTTATCATTGCATAATCATAGTGTTGTTTCCGGAGAGAAACAAACCGAAAGATTAAAACCCGGGCAACACAGATTTTAGATTTGAATGTAATATTACCACTTTATTTTGTAGCATGGAGCTCCGTGTTAATTTAAGTCTATTTCTGCTGTCGGTAAGCCGGATATGTTTGACATCGGCATCTTCTTTGATTTGATCCCATCATATTTTATAGATTATTTGATTGTAAAAATTGTAAAGAATAAAATGACCTGCTGTAAGCGAAGTATGCTACAACAAAATATCATTTATTACAAAAAAAAAAGAGTAACGGTTGAGCGCAATAACAAGATGCCACCGTCATACATTAATTTATTTCAAGTTCACTCTGTACGAAACATGGAACCAACATTACAGACTGCACTCTTGCAGAAAGCCTGCGTCAAAACTTTTGATCATGCAGAAGTGTCTTGTGTAGCAATTTCTTTTACTTGATGATATTGCTAGCCCAGTGTACAGTCTATCATTAGTCGCCGAGTACGGACATGTCTGAGAGAGTAGTGATTCTATTTCTTACTTGTTTCATCATATATTTCGGGGAAATACACTTGACAAAGATGCCAATCATCGGTCAGGAAAAAAAACCCAGTGTATAGACAATATAGTGAATGAATAAGGCAAGAACAGCCTTCTTTAGCCTAAATAACATCTGGAAGTCCTCCCAATACAGCACAAGCACAAAATTAAGATTATACCAGAGTTGCGTGCTTTCTGTGCTTCTCTATGGTGCGGAATGCTGGAGAGTCACAGAGAAGGAAATGTCAAAATTGTCCTCTTTTCACACAACATGCCTAAGAAAAATTAGCCGCATCTTTTGGCCGAATACCATCACCAACCAAGATCTGCTTACTCGTAGCAAGCAAGAGGACATGCACACCATCATAGCTGGCAGACGCTGGAGCTGGGTTGGTCATGTCCTCAGAAGAGACCCCGATGCCATCACAAGAACAGCTATGCTTTGGACCCCTGAAGGAAAGCGAAAGAGAGGCCGACCAAAAACAACTTGGCGGAGGACTGTGGAGGCTGAGATGCAAAGAATGAACCAGAGTTGGGGCACTGTACGAAGGATGGCCACCGACCGTGCAAAGTGGAATCAATTTGTTGTTGCCCTACAAGACGCCACTAGGCGTGATGGCCACTGACTGCTTTGACGGTCGGTGGTTAAGGATCGAAGAAGAAGAAGATAGACAATATAGTATAAGAAAAACTAGCATATATAAGCAAAGTCGATCTACTGTTATGCTATCACCGCCTATGTGGCTAGAAAACGATGCTGACTGCTTGCCTCTTTACATAGATGGATAGGCACTACATCCAGGGCCGTGAAATGTAAGTGGGGTGTCTTGGTTCAAGTTCAAAGGCGTGTCTCATTTTTATTTGAATGCGCAGTGTAAGTATGTTCTTTTATCAATGGACGCAAGGGAGACATCTCCCGAGGTCCTTACGTCTTATTACACCGTTCTCAGTGCACGTGCGACCCACCTGGAGACTTTATCTTACTATTTAAGCTAGGCGTCCCTAACACTCCTTGCCATTGTCTTCAGAGAGTATTTTTGGTACCTTACAAAGTGGATCAGTGTTATGTGCCGATCTCAGTTGTATTGAATTTAGGAATATTTTTTCAGTCTGTAAGCACTCATTTACTTAATGTAGTAGTATAGGCCGCCAGGTATTTTAACTTAACTTATAGAATAGAGATCACTCGTTACTTTGTTTCATCTTAAATCTATTTACATCGTTCCTTAATATAAATTTTTCCGTGACAGGGAAGTTCTTAATTTTATTTAGTGCGCCACCATTCAAAAAAAAAAAAAAACCACTAAGGGGTAAATTTAAGAGTGTTTTTCTTAAGACAGAAAGTGTGAGTCTGTACATAATAGTACTACCATTTGTGTGCGCTTGGTCTGTGAGGAATATTACTGTAAAGAGTATTACTAATGTGTAAATACTGAGTGTCACCTCAGTGCTAGTTTTGTAACATATCCAGTGTTATTACTTACTGAGTCATTTACCCACTGGGCAACTTATATTACCAAGAGTTGTGGAGATAACTTTAACAGTACGATTGTGTTCGTAAGCTGTGTGTGTGGGAAATACGTTGGCTAATGCCACCACTTTAAAATGATTTGTCGCTTGCTGCGAGAGAAATCTTAGGCAAAACAGACCGAACGAATGATGAGAGCCTGGGTTGATCTATGTCGGGTGGGAAACGGAGAGGCAGAGTTCGTTTATGTTTGCATGAGTGACAGAAGAAAGAGGTGTGCCCGTTATAGGTTATTAATAGAATGTTGATTGCTTGTTTATTTCCAGAGATCTTTGGTCACCCCGGACCGTGCTTCTTGTTATACTGCAGTCTCAATTATACTGCTGTTTTTTTAGGATATACTGCAGTGTCTAGAGTTACTCCATAACCCTGGATTACATACCTATAACACCTAGTGCCGCCATTTGTAATTACTCATCACTCCAGCACATACAGGCTGCCTCCAATGCCATCCATGATTGTGGGCAATAGTTCATGTGACGTACAATGTAAATATTGATACAGTAATCTGACAGCAATATATAGTGAAAAGTACAGTCAGCTGAACAAGGAAGTAAAACATCAAACCCGTGCTAACAAAAGGACATTTCTGGATGACCTTGCAAGACAGACAGAAGAGGCAGCACTGAGAAATGAACAAAGCACAATTTATAAAATAACTAAAGCTATCAGTGGAAAACGAGGTGCAAACAACATAATGTTAGTAAGAGACAAGCAAGGAAATCTCATCACCACAGCACAGGGGCAGGAAACAAGATAGGCAGAGCACTTCAGAGAAACACTGAATAAGGAACCACCAGAGACCCAGCTGAATGTTCCTGAGGCTGAAAGTGACTTAGACGTAAATACAGACATTCCACGGAAAGAAGAAATCATCACAGCTATCAAATGGCTAAAAAAATGGAAAAGCGCCTGGTCACGACAATCTAAATACTGAGCTATTCAAGACAGACCCTGAACTAGCAGCAGAACTATTAGAACCACTATTTGCACAAGTCTGGGAAACTGAGACAACACCAACAGAGTGGAGTAAATGAATAATTGTCAAATTGCGCAAAAAGGGCGACCTTGCAGACTGCAACAACTGGAGAGGAATTACCCTCCTCTCAGTTCCCAGCAAAATACTAGGCAGGATAATCATCCAGAGAATTTCAAAAGCAGTTGACCATAAACTGAGGAAAGAACAAGCGGGCTTCAGAAAGAACAGAAGATGTGCAGATCATATCTTTGCCCTCAGGAACATTATAGAGCAGTGCTCAGAATGGCAGATACAGCTGTACATTAACTTTGTTGATTTTGAAAAGGCTTTCGACAGCATACACAGGGACAGCCTATGGAAAATTCTGAGGGCTTATGGAATTCCCAGCCGCATTGTTTCCATCATAAAAAGCCTCTATTCTAACTTTACGTGCAGTGTTGGAGTAATGTAACTTTCGAAGTGAAAACAAGAGTACGACAGGGATGCCCCTTATCAACAACATTATTTTTGAAAGTCATAGATTGGGTTATGCACCTAGACAACAGAGGGCAGTCCAAGAGGAATTAGATGGACAACGTTTTCTACACTGGAAGATTTGGAATATGCAGGTGACATTGCACTACTCGCGCATTCACATCAACACATTGAAGACAAAACCGATAGACTGAATAAGTATGGCCAGCAGGTTGGCCTAAACATCAATTTGAAGAAGACAGAGGTCATGACACTAAATGTGGGCAATCCTGAGCAAATAACAGTATGGAACCAGAAGTTAGAACAGACAGACACATTTACTTACCTAGGAAGCATAGTAACTCCTGACAGCGGAACAAGCAATGACATTAACAACAGAATGAATAAAGCGAGAACAGCCTTTGCTGTTCTCAACAACATTTGGAAGTCTTCCCAGTACAGCACAAACACCAAATTAAAACTGTATGAGAGCTGTGTACTTTCTGTGCTTCTCTATGGTGCGGAATGTTGGAGAGTAACAGAGAAGGAAATGTCGAAACTGTCCTCCTTCCACACAATCTGCCTAAGGAAAATTCTCCGAATCTTTTGGCCAAATACCATCAGCAACCAAGAATTACTTATTCGGAGTAACCAGGAGGACATGCACACCATCATAGCTGGCAGACGCTGGAGTTGGGTTGGCCACGTCCTCAGAAGGGACCCTGATACCATCACAAGAACAGCTATGCTATGGACCCCCGAGGGAAAGCGAAAGAGAGGCCGACCAAAAACAACTTGGCGGAGAACTGTGGAAGCTGAGATGCAAAGAATGAACCACAGTTGGGGCACTGTACGAAGATTGGCCGCCGACCGAGCAAGGTGGAATCAATTTGTTGCTGCCCTACAGGATGCCACCAGACGTGATGGCCGCTGACTGCTTTGACGGTTGGTGGTTATGGATCAAAGAAGAATCTGACAGCCTTTGTTTTCCCATTTAGTGTCTACCATTTGCTAAGCTAAACCACGCAATTTTCTGACTGCATTACTCATATCTAATCCACGCCCTTTTTCTCTTGAGATGTAAACAAACAGACGTTTACCAATTTCCGTGACCTGCCAGCATAACAGGCAGCGAGCCCTGATTTGTTTACCTAGTTTCTCACGCGAGTTGATCTGCCAATCACCGGACATCGGTCTGATCGCACGTGGGATAAACACTTAACCCTTTGATCGTCAGATACAGGGGAACTCTGACGCCGGTTTTGCATTTCATCTCGAGAACGCGAGCGATTTTGAAAGAAACTCCGTTAGCGGCACGACGTCTTTTGATGTCGGGCAAAGCAGCGACTGGCGAGACAAACGGAGGCCGCCAGAGAACTTTTCATCTGGTCCACAGTTTCTCAATCATATGGTTTGCGCGTTAATGCGAATTTAACACCATTGGGGATCTGAGAGCAAATGAATGGATTTAAGCAGTGGTCTTTTAAACTCACTGATCAGTGTCGCTCATAATTTTGGATAATCTAAACGCGTTATTCTAGAACCATTATGAGAATGCGTTAATAGCATTTCGTGGGGATTATTTCATTTCTGATCTGTGGTAATAGAAATTAGCATTTACGTGATTTAATGTGTTAAGTTCACCATTATAATTCACTGTGATTTCTAGCGTTAAAACTGGTGAAATAAATAACTATTTTTCTTTGCCAGGTTAGAAGGATAATTTTATCACCCGCTTCTCACACCAGAAGATACGGTTTAGTGACTAATTAAGTGTAAGCGCGACTACAGTGACCGAATAGGATTCACGTTTATTTCATTTCTGTGTTTGTCGTGAAGTGACGTCTGTCTCACAACACGAATTCTGCTTAACTCTGACCACACCGCACGCTATACATTGTAAGAACTGCAAGATACACAGGCCAATCAGAACTCTCCGTTATGCCGTGTTTACTACAGCCTTGGATAAATAAAATGGAAGTCCAAATATGTGCAAACAAGCATCAAAGGACAATTAACTACAGCATTAGGAACGAAGTACCTCCTGGAAGAGGCTACCAAAACGATATTAGGGATGTTGCTGTCACGTGACCGATAATGTATTTTACCATCTTGTCCATAATTTGATTACTCCTTTAAATGTTCTGTTTTTCTGGACATTTTGTATTTTCTTTTTCTTTCATTTTCTACTTTCGTGGCCAAACTTTCTCACCCTCTCAAACCCCACCCGAGGTTTGGTTACGTTCCGGCCTGTAGCGGTCAGCGAACGATAGTGTTACGTCAACACGCACCTGGTCCGTCCGAACAGGGGAATTTCTCTGGTCGCTTTAAAGCCTTTGATCACGAGCGAAAGGGTCCCTGTGTTTGGCTTCCAGAACGCTGCTTCGGATCATAATATTATGCATCCTGGAAACAAGGGGAGACAAACCCGCGGTCAGTCTTTGGGTTTTTGCCCTTAGACAAGATAGAGCATAATGTTATGCATTTCTCTACCTGGGGAACTTTCGCACGATTTCTGTTGTCTTACTCTAGATTACGTCTTTCGCCGAACTTCTGTAGAAATATGCAGGCCAGGTGTCCGGGGGGAGCGTCCTTTGTGATCTATAAGAGTAGACTGGTTTTAATAGACAAAGACATTCGTGAATTTTCCTGGCCCGTAGATGACCATCATGAGATAAGGCAAACTTTAACACAGTACTAGAATGTGTTTGCCTATGTTCTAGTCATTTTCGGGGTGAGTTGACATATCTTATAATTATAATATATTAGATTCATGTTAGCTTTTATATATATGTTAGGAAAGTGAATTTATTTCTGAGGACTTCTCCTAGTAATTTATTCAGTGATAAGGTAGCGCTGTCTACGGCCTATTAAGTGGTGCTTAAACTGTTACGGTTTATCATGGGTTAAATGTTAAACTTACAATAACATATATTAGGCGTAGAATCAGTCCACGAATGCTTACCATTGGGTTAAGAGTCAGCAAAAATTAACTGTCATTTCTGTAAGATAATGTCAGGTGTGGATTGTTCACTTTAAAACTGAATAGTGAGATGCGGTAATAACTCTGGATTAGAGGAGATAGTCACTTATTCCTTTTGATAGATATTTCTAGTAGCAAGGGAGGATCATTTTATGCTTACTTGTGTGGCTAGGCACTAGTCTATAACTTTCACTGAAAGCAGTCACCAGGCATAGATATAATTATATCTTATGATCTAGCCACAACTGTATTATTATAGCAAGAACATTGCATTTTCTTTGTACTCATTTTGTGGAATGCTAATATATTTTCCAAAGGGGACATACGATTTATTTGTGTAATGTCAAATGCTGTAATCTGTTTATGTAAATTCATTTAATGTTGTAAGATAAATAAGCATATTCTTTTAACTGTAACTACAGGTTAGGTTTCCTGTATGTTGAGATTGGGAGAAGAGGAGGAGATTTTGCTGTCAGAACATTTAATGACAGTTACATGGGTGTACAAAAGATATTAAGCCTATGCGGGTGCGTGTTGATAATTGATATTTTTAAGGAACAGGAGACATGGTTAAAGACAGCCCTAAACTATCATAGCAATAACTACAATAAATTTAATCCCATAGTGGAGCGAAACTTTCTGTATAAAGTTAGTGTGATTTATTATTTGCTTGAAGTAAAAGGGTGTCTCTTTTTGGGTCTCAGTTTCAGGGAGACCGAATCGCTAGAGCAGACTCCAGTCAGGCGAAGAAAGTCATATACTCTTCGATCTAGAGGGTTTCTGAATACATCTAGCAACGAATCGTCAACCCCGTTCCTGAATCAAAACCCCTTTTTGTCAACGCCAAGTTAAGCTCACGCGGTGCAACGGAGCCAACGCAAAATCTGGAATCGCCAAACGCAGTAGTTGTTCTCTACTCGCCTATTGGATTACCAGCCAGAGCATTGCGGCTTCCAGAATATCAAACCCGCTCAAGATGCCGATAGCAGAATTCCATATCACCCGACTTTGTGTGCCTAAACGGGGCACTCAGCAAACCACAGCCAAACCAGTTTAAACAGGATTTACTACCCAGCACGCAAGAGCCTAGCGCCGGATAAGCGCGCCTGGGACTCTTTGTCCTCAAGTGACTTCTTCTGGTGTATTTTCTGGATACTTAAAACCTCGTACGTATGAGCAGCCATCTATGGACAGAGTTCCAGCCCCCCTCTCGCGAGTAGCGGTCACCAACGTTTAGCACCATCAAAGAAAGTTTTGTAGGCTAGTCCCTCACGAAGGATCTACAAGTAATACACTTTCTGGAGCTAGCACATTTGGTCCCACGAAAAACTACAGACAGGCTGTCGCTCAGTTCGTATTTGGTCAGCAGGAGATAAACAACGTCTTCCAGTGTTCCCTCGCGCAATTAGGGGTCACCAACGTTTAGCCCGACAAGGAAAGTTCGGTATTTCACTTCAGTCATCTTGAAGGATATTTATCGGTAAGACACTTTCTGGAGCTAGCGCCTTTGGTCCCCGAAAGCGGACGCTCTGTCGGACAGCTTAGTTATTTTTCTCCGTGTTCTACAGGTTTTATGAGTGTTGGTGGTGTGTGTGTTTGTGGGTGTGTATTTGCATTATTGGTGGTTATTGATGATTATTTATGACTATTGATGAATATTTGATTATTGATGTAATTTATGCTGTGTATGATGATATGCATTAATTCCATGCTTTTCTTCTTTAATAAAGTTTACACATTTTATTAATGCGCTGTTCCCGACCCTTTTCATCCATAATTAAACTTGTTTAGCTCTTTACTATAATCTCTATGTTTGATAAGAGAAAAGAGTGAGAGCAGGAGATGCTTAGACAGTGAAAAGTGAGTTGAGGCTTGGAGAGAGAGATCATTTTGGTAAATCTTCTTCCAGGTTGTCTCAAGTCCATCTCCTAGTTACACCTTTCTGTGTGTGTAATCTATAACTCTGTCAGTCCACTATCCCTTGTCGATTTCACTACTATTGTCCAACTCGACAAATACTCTACACTTTACTCAACCACGACAGTTGCTCTACCCGTAAGTACTAATACTTTTACAAATACTGATATAGGACGGGAGAAATCGAAGCCTCAGGTTAGTCCATTATTTAGTTGTGTAACGTACGCATAGAATAAAATGCATTTAGGAATGAAAAAGGTTGTTTACTAGAAATATGTAGAATAATATAGGGCGTATTTTAAACTTTAGATGAATAAAAATCGCTCCAGGAATAACGTAGATAAATACAATCTTAGTTTTCCTGATTTGTACAATAGGCAAAATTTACCAATATTTTCTAAACTCAAAACACATTCGTTGGGGGACTACCTCAGACGCTCGAGGCCACACTATTTATAGCGCGTGTCTAACAGAATCAGGCCAGTTACAATATTTGAAAGCCACAGAGAGCGGCAAAAGAAAGCAAGTGTTAGTGGAAGCGATTTGCCTTCTGTACTGGAATGCAGACCTTAAACAGCCATTAACAGCTCGTCTGTGTGTATGCCTGAGGGTAAGAACGAATCTATGTATACACACACACACACACACACATATATATATATATATATATATATATATATATATATATATATGTGTGTGTGTGTATATATATATAATTATGTGTATTTCTAGTGATTAATCCACCTGTACGATAGGAAGTGTGTAGATGTGTTAGAAAATTACAGTGTGTTGTTGGTGAACTTACAGGCGTGTTTGTAATTCTGGAGGCAAAGCCAGCCTTGGGAATATTCAAAATAATTGAGGATAATGGCCAAAGTGTGTCAGTAAGTTTGGAAAGGTATTTAAAAAGTATTTCTTAATGGAATGAGACACATACCAGGAACATAAGGAAGGATGAAAACAATTGGATTACTGTATAGTTTGATATATTACTTAGTAGTTTTATTCACAACCAAATTATTGTATGGAGTCGGATCATTGGAAAGGCTTATAAAAAAGAATGTAGAAGAAATTTATGATCACAGTGAACTGAATTGATTGTTGCTACTATATTATATCTTGTGCGTCTGCTAGCACGCTGTCTGAAACTGTCTATCATCCCCATCTTTCATAGAGGGATAGTGATAGAAAAATACAGGGAGTGCATTTAACTTCGTTTCAGGTTTTATCCCGTAAACCTAACAAGTATACAAGAGGCATCTCTTACTGAGGTTACGACGGATGCAGTGCCGATCTATGTCAGAGGGCCAGACATCTCGTGTACACCACTTGGAAGAATTACAGAAATAAATTATATCCAACATCAGAGGGAGCCATCTTCAAAGGCAGCTGTGCAGCATATCCCTGTTCACCAAAATTAAAATTAACATTTCACGATTGCAATAGCAGTGTAGATCTTCAATCAGAACTGTGAAATTAACTATTACTTAATCAGCAAGAGAGAGACCAACCAAGCAAGACTTTCTCCATAGTGATAGCCATTTGAACTAAGTGAAAGACTTTGTTGAACATTTTATTATTTATTTAATGTTGTAATATGATTTCTTTTTTAAAATTTTTAAACAGAAAAGAGTAACTGTACAAATAAATTGTAAATATGTACCAGCAGACTTACTTAAATTCTTTAAGTTAAGTAAGTCTGCTGGTAAATATTTACAATTTATTTTTACAGTTACTCTTTTCTGTTTGAAAGTTAAGTTAAGTTACAGTTCTTGTTGGTAAATTTAATTAAATTATTTCCCCTAGCAGAGTTAATAATAATATTAACAGAGGAGGATCTGGAGAGGGAGCCCGTACGGACTTAGAGTAATATATTACCATCTTCTCTAGGAACTTATACAGTTTGATCCTACCTTTGATATATATACACCCTTACTCTTTTCAGAGAAGGGGGTATTACTTTTAAGACTAGACTCTTATCTGGCACTATCCCGGTATCATCTGATACACCTTTATGTCCAGGATATCTTATCAAATTCTATAACCATCTACCCTCTTGCGACACTGGGGTCTCAGTCCTGGGATTTATTTACCACCCTGGGGTCCTTTGCTTTGAGACATTCAGTCTTATAATATATAGTTACTAACATCCTCTGAGTTAACAGTAGGAGTAAAAATTAATAATAAAATCAAAGTTAGTAAAAACTAAAAGCTAAATAAAGCACGTTGAAGTACCATTGAGTACAAAAAAAATTTTCGTGACTGGATACGCTAACAGTGGTCTTTGAATTAATTAGATTTGTATTAATTAAGTGTGTGATATGTCTATTGATAAGAGTGTTTGAGTGTCTGCAAACCATTAGTGTATGAGTATGGCAGACTTGGCAAAGTTTAGATCTGCTACAGTGCAGGCGGCAAAGGAGTTTGGGTTAAGTAGGGAGGCTCTTATTCAATATGTTACTAATGAATGTGACAAGTTTATAGAAAGAAGATAACAAGTTGGAGACATAAAGATTACAGATAGAAGCTGATAAGGAAGCTAAGCAATTACAGATAGAAGGTGATAAGGAAGCTAAGCATATACAGATAGAAGCTGATAAGGAAGCTAAGCAATTACAACTAGAAGCTGAGGCTAAGAAACCTCAACTAGAAGCTGGGGCTAAAAAACTTATACTAGAAGCTAATTGGGAAGATTAGAAAATAGAAGCTGATTGGGAAGGTAAGAGATTGCAAAGGGAGGCTGAGAAACAAGAAAAGAGGTTGCAAAGGGAACATGAGTTAAGATTGAAAGAGCTTGAACTTCAGGGAAAGTGTCCATTTAATGGCAGTAGTTCAACTACATCTGACACTAGTGTAATTCAAGGTGCCTCAAATGGAGCCATGAATTTTCACTTGGACCCATTTGTGGAGAAAGAGGATGAGATTGAATCTTACCTAAGTACATATGAGAGGTTAGCTACTAACTATGGCTTAGAGAAGGAGAAATGGAGCCTTAAGTTATCACAAGGCCTGAGAGGAGTCTCTTATGAAGTTTTCGTAAAACTGGGAAAAGAAGACCAGGAAGATTATGAAATCTTGAAGCAGGCATTGCTGGTTAGATATGAAAAGAACTCAGAATTTCATGGAAAGAAATTCAGAACTGCTAAGCCGCTTTCTGGAGAAACCTACCACCAATTCTCTGCCAGATTAAAAACCTATTTGGGGAAGTATACTGCTCTGGGAAAATGTCAAGACCTAAAAGAAATGGTCATGATGGAACAAGTAAGAGAGTCTATGCCTCCAGACATGAGAAAATTTCTTATGGAACAATGTGCAGAGAGATTGGGGGAGATTTTACCAGTTGCTAAGAGATATAAAGCAGCTCAGAAAAAAATAGCAGGAATTAAGAAGAAGCAAGGAGAAAATAGTAGGCCACCCCCAAACCAGAATGAGTTTGATAATAGGGACCAACAACACAGATACAAACAAGATTATGACAAACCTAGATTTGATCATAGAGACAGGAACCCTCAGGTACAAGATAAGAAACCCTACAGACATGGAGATAAGTGGTGCAAAATTTGCAAAATGAACAACCACAATACACTGGAATGTGGTAAGAAAATCCCTCCATATTACGCTGCATGCATGAGAACAGTGGACAAGGGAAGGAAGGAACTGACAGACAGTCAGACAGATCTCCATTATCCCCCCACCTGTGAAGAAGTAACATGTAACGGCACTAAGATTATGTGCCTTTATGATTCAGGATTGGAATTTGACTCAGTCGTAAGTGCATCCTTGGTGAACCCTGCTCAATACACCACAGAAAAAGTGGAGATTCAAGGGGCATTAAAAAAGAAGCCACCATGACACTTCCCATAGGAAGGATTAATGTTAGGACTCGCTACGTGGAAGGAGTGATAAGTGCAGCAGTAAGTGAAGATCCTGTGTACCCGCTGGTGATAGGAAGTAAATATGTCTTCTCTGGTGAACCTAGAAAACCTGTGATCATGGCAACGCTCCAGAGCAGGTATAGCCCTAGGAAGGAGGAGGGAATTCCACTAAACATTCATCCAAGAAAGATGAAAAAGGCCCAAGCTAAAGATAGCACTTTAAAACCTTGCTTTTGCAAATTGCCAAAAAGCCATAACACCCCTAAGAAAGGACAGTTTTATTTGAATGAGGGATTGCTCTACAGGAAAGTTGAAGCAGGACAGAATGGGCATGGACAGTTAGTACTGCCATCATGTTACAGGGAAAAAGTTATGGAATTAGCACATGTTGTATCAGACGGTGGACATGGGAAAATAGGTACCACCTGTCAAAGAGCATCTGTGAAATATTATTGGCCAGGTATTGCTGAAGACATAGTTCAGTATGTGAATGCCTGTGCACAATGTAGCACGGAACATCCCACACGTTGCGAAAATCAGTAGGACCTAGAAACGCATTGGGGCGAACATACGCCTGAAATTAAAAATGAGGTAGACATAGTGGATAGGAGAGCACCTTCTCACAAAATGTCTTCCAATAAACCAGTTACCATGGCAACTCTCCGTCTCGTACCGAGAGGGGAAACAACCCATCTTGCACCGACACAATGTTGTTCAGAATTCCTGGAACTGGCTAAAAATAGAAGTATGGTTAGTCAGCCAACTTTGAAACTGAAACTGAGGGGTAACCCCAGGAAAATTGGGAGTGGGAGATTGGGAAATTGGCTTAAAGCTCAGCCCACTTCACTATACGGCTATTAAATTAGCATTATCAGGGCACCGGCAACAGTGGTAGTTGGTCGGCCCCTACACGGTCCAGTGAAAGTATGAACACGAACATGGACTGAGATTATATATTATATAGCAAATGCTAAAGGGAGAATTGATTTCTTGGTGAATGAAAATTCATTTCCCCATATGAATCATATTATCGTGCCAGTAAGGTTTATCTGAGGAAACCCCTGGTAAAAATAGAATTTACCTGGATTACAGGAAAATAAAGGATAACAGAGTCACTAGTGGATCTTAGTAAAGGGTATTACCAGATTCCCGTCAAGCCTGAAATCAGTTGTTGCTGGACTTTAGCACTTCAGAGATGCACTATTAGTTCATTATGTTGCCTTTTGGGTTGAAGAATACTCCGAGTGTTTTCTCTAGGATGATGAGGAAATTACTGGATCCCTTACAAAACTCAGCTATCACCAATTTTATGGATGATATCCTCATAACTACGGAACTTTTGAGGAACATCTGTCATCTATGGACATGTCATTGGACATACTTAGAGGGGTGAAAAAGGTGAATATTAGTTGATAATCAGCAATTAGACAGGCAGCCGCACCTGTGCTGTTTATTAACACAACATGCGGTATATCCCTGAATCTCAGAAAGTTGGGGCAGATGTTTTGAGTAGGCACCCACCTGAAGGAAACCAGGAGAGGAGGAAGGCAGAGTGAACCCCGTATTGGGAGAATGTCGTGATTGTGAATCCAGACAAGAAGCTCCAACAGCGGGTATACGCTTTTGAATTGGGAGGCTTGTGTCGTGAAGTGACATCTGTCTCACAACAAGAATTCTGCTTAACTCTGACCACACCGCGCGCCATACATTGTAAGAACTGCAAGATACACAGGCTAATCAGAACGCTCCGTTATGCCGTGTTTACTACAGCCTTGGATAAATAAAATGGAAGTCCAAATATGTGCAAACAAGCATCAAAGGACAATTAACTACAGCATTAGGAAAGAAGTACCACCTGAAAGAGGCTACCAAAACGATATTTGGGATGTTGCTCTATCCGTAAGTACTAATACTTTTACAAATACTGATATAGGACGGGAGAAATCTCTAGTTGTATGCATCGAAGCCTCAGGTTAGTCCATTATTTAGTTGTGTAACGTACGCATAGAATAAAATGCATTTAGGAATGAAAAAGGTTGTTTACTAGAAATATGTAGAATAATATAGGGCGTATTTTAAACTTTAGATGAATAAAATCGCTCCAGGAATAACGTAGATAAATACAATCTTAGTTTTCCTGATTTGTACAATAGGCAAAATTTACCCATTTTTTCTGAACTTAAAACACATTCGTTGGGGGACTACCTCAGACGCTCGAGGCCACACTATTTTTAGCGCGTGTCTAACCTCTACACTTCACGGTAGAAGGGGAACGACTAAGTAAGTAAGTAGTCTAACAGAATCAGGTCAGTCACAATTTTTGAAAGCCACAGAGAGCGGCAAAAGAAAGTAAGTGTTAGTGGAAGCGATTTGCCTTCTGTACTGGAAAGCAGACCTTAAACAGCCATTAACAGCTTGTCTGTGTGTATGCCTGAGGGTAAGAACGAATATATATATTATATATATATATAATTATGCGTATTTCTAGTGATTAATCCACCTGTACGATAGGAAGTGTGTAGATGTGTTAGAAAATTACAGTGTGTTGTTGGTGAACTTACAGGCGTGTGTGTAATTCTGGAGGCAAAGCCAGCCTTGGGAATATTCAAAATAATTGAGGATAATGGCCAAAGTGTGTCTGTAAGTTGGAAAGGTATTTAAAGAAGTATTTTTTAATGGAATGAGACACATACCAGGAACATAAGGAAGGATGAAAGGAATTGGATTACTGTATAGTTTGATATATTACTTAGTAGTTTTATTCACAATCAAATTATTGTATGGAGTCGGATCATGGGAAAAGGCTTATAAATAAGAATGTAGACGAAATTTATGATCACAGTGAACTGAATTGATTGTTGCTACTATATTATATCTTGTGCATCTGCTAGCACGCTGTCTGAAACTGTCTATCATCCCCATCTGTGTCATAGAGGGATAGTGATAGAAAAATACAGGGAGTGTATTTAACTTCGTTTCAGGTTTTATCCTGTAAACCTAACAAGTATACAAGAGGCATCTCTTACTGAGGTTACGACGGATGCAGTGCCGATCTATGTCAGAGGGCCAGACATCTCGTGTACACCACTTGGAAGAATTACAGAAATAAATTATATCCAACATCAGAGGGAACCGTCTTCAGTGACTCAGATAAGTTGCCCACAAAGGCAACTGTACAGCATATCCCTGTTCACCAAAAATAAAATTAACATTTTATGATGACAATAGCAGTGTAGATCTTCAATCAGAACTGTGAAATTAACTATTACTTAATCAGCGAGAGAGAGACCAACCAAGCAAGACTTTCTCCATAGTGATAGCCATTTGAATTCAGTGAAAGACTTTGTTGAACATTTTATTATTTATTTAATGTTGTAATATGATTTCTTTTTTAAAATTTTCAAACAGAAAAGAATAACTGTACAAATAAATTGTAAATATTTACCAGCAGACTTACTTAAATTCTTTAAGTTAAGTTACAGTTCTTGTTGGTAAATGTAATTAAATAATTATCCCTAGCAGAGTTAATAATAATATTAACAGAGGAGTATCTGGAGAGGGTGCCCGTAGGGATTTAGAGTAATATATTACCATCTTCTCTAGGAACTTATACAGCTTGATCCTACCTTTGATATCTATACACCCTTACTCTTTTCAGAGAAGGGGGTATTACTTTTAAGACCAGACTCTTATCTGGCACTATCCTGGTATCATCTGATACACCTTTATGTCCAGGATATCTTATCAAATTCTATAACCATCTACCCTCTTGCGACAGTGTTGTAAAGTAAGTGACTATTGTTATACCTTATGACTAAATTAACAGGCGCCGACAATAAAATAACTATTAACGACAGACGATATTTGTAAGTGCGCGTAGGGATGAGTAAACAATAGTTGACAGTGGGAGATGATTGCTAAAGCGCGCGCAGAGGAGCGGGAAGGTGCATACCTTGGTCCGAATCTAAAGCGCAGCGCAGGCGAGAAAAAAAACTGACTGTATAGTTGTAAATAAAATCAGCGTGCCTTTTAACTTTAAGCAGAACTGCCGGAGTGGGAGAGAGACCGTCTCGACCCGTCAGTGTATTTATAGAATATTTGCATTTCTTTTCATAATGTCTTGTTTATTTCTCGCAGACCTGACAGGGCGGCACGCGGTTTTTGTCTTGATTATTGTCTTCAGTACTGATGAGATTTATGCTGTCTTCTTCGTGACTTTCGAGTCCATAAGTCCATGTTGTGAACAGGACTGGCTAAAAGACACATAAACATTTTAATTATTAAGTTTAACTGGACTATCAATTCCCAGATATTTTTTTTCCAATTTATTAGCCCACGGAAGTGGTATAAATAAAAAATAATATCAACATCTAACTTTTGACAGACGCAGCACTGGATTCATTCAGAAAGTTGTGCTGTTTCAAAATTGGCACTCACCATAAGAGCCAGCCGATAGGATTTACCATCATCATCACTTTTTACATATTAAAACATTTATCTCAGCAACCAGATGCTCAGCAATACGGGAATTACTTTTCTCTTTTTTTTTAACTGTGAACGTCCAGAGCACGTTTTGCTTCAGTAACTATTTGTGGTGACATCGATTTCATCCAGGCAACATTAAACACCACATTTGGCGTCCACCTTATATTCGATATATAGGCTGGACTGGACTGGACTGGACTGGACTGGGGCCATCTTTGGGCAACGCACCTGACAGTATATGTTCAGGGACTATTGTATTTTTTCAATGGATACCAACACCACTAGTAGGTAAGCGAGATTGTGTGTGGCCACAGATGACAGAGTGAGAGATAGAGAGAGTGAATATTTTCCTTTGTTATAATCATTGTACTAACTTCTCTTTTTATTTCGCTAAACTGAGTACTTTACTGAGTAGTAATTTAGTGGGGAACTTGTTCTTCATATCCTATTCTGTAACTTAGGGCTTATCTTTGACCTTTGGGTTATTAACTCATTTTGGGATCCTTTCTCAACAAGGGGAGGGCACTTATTCGATTATTTTCATATATCTGTAACCATGATTTTATTGAATTCTCTATATGTTTGATGTTGTAAAAAGTTTAATTATAATAAACAACAAAAAGAACTTACATGTGTGTGTTGTCAGACCCATACCCAATTAACCATAGTTTTCACGTTTTGTGTCTTGTTGTCACAAAATTGTGCGTGGGTGTGTTTAGTAATAAAACTTATCGTTCTAGAGATAAGGGGTTGAAAGAGTGTCTTACACTAAAATATAGTCGTATAGATTTTTTTTTCTTAACCAGCGGCACTTGGGCTTTCAGCCCTTCGGCCCAATGACATGTCATTGCGAGGCTGGGGAACCTGAGGATTTTCCTTCCAACCCGGTCAGGAGCTTCGCTCCTTCCCATCCACAGAGGGTTTATCACAGGAGCCGTTCAGGTTATTCAGTAAAAAACCCGGTAGTTGATACTCCTTCAAGCGCTAACGCCCGGGCTTGAACCTTGAAAACCTGGTCGCCAGTACAACGGTGTAACCATTACACCAGCGCGGTTCCCAGTCGTATAGATAGGCTAGACTAGAGAAACTATTCAGTCCAGAGACAACTTTTTTCACCTTAACTATTCACTCGTGAAATCTATTTCTTCCACCTTTTATTCTCACATATTTACCACTATCACCTCTGCTCAGACGGGACCATAACTATCTTCTAATTTATCAAAAAATATACGACAGTTCAGACCGATTGATATCCTGTTAAGACGGCATATACTGACATAACTCATAGAGGAGTAGTCAGTTGCTGGCAATCGGTACCCTGTCTGTGTTCAAGTCTTCACTAACCAGTACAAGAAGTGCGTCATTGAACCAGGAACATGAGGAAGGATGGTTACTCTTTTCGCCAACAGAAGCCATTGTCGGATATATATATATATATATATATATATATATATATATATATATATATATATATATATATATATATATATATATATATACATGTGTGTGTGTGTCAGCGAGTGTAATTGTCCCAAGAATGCGCCTGTTAGTATCGGCTCAACCCAAGGGCATTTAAAAGCATCTGGATTTAATATACTCGTATATTTGCCACAGTGAGATCTGAGCTTCGACTGAGAACACCAAACTAGTGGGAAAGGTATAGTATTTCCTGTCTGAGAAGTAATTTATATTCCAGGATTATTAACAACACAGAATCGACCGTTTTCGTCACAGAGAACTGGGAACCGCCCTTGTCAGTTAGACTGTCCTGGTTTTGTGTAATTTTTAAAGTGTATTAATGGTTTGCCCATGTTCTGAGTGTGATACACAATCACTAGCCTAATAGCGCTAGTGAGATTATTTAATTTTATTTTCTTTGTGGATTTTTACGTAATAAATATAATTATATGTTCTACGCGGTCAGAATTTACTTCTATTCTACCTGTCACTTGATGTTTGCTGTTGTATTCCTTTCTGTATAGATTAACCTATTTAGCAAGAGAAGACAGATGAGGGCATGACATCTTAAACATAGTCTCGAGTATGGCTGGGAAGAAGACATTAGATATCTGATCATATCTCTCTTCTATCCTTATTTTCATTAGTGACTTTATTTTTTTCTCTACTTCCATATTACTCATTCATACTCTGTCTAAACTCAGACAAATTCTTCTTCCATACTTGCGACATTAAATCCCTAAGTCGTATTGTAAAAGGGCGACCAATACAAGGTCTACAGATGACTGGCAACCTTATCTTGTAAAAACAACTGACTATAGAAACCACCACTGAAGGGGTTTGTGTTTAGGTGAAGACTTCCTCGCGTCAGCCATCTGCAGTGCTGCCTCCAGTCTGTATCGGTAGCGACCAACAGAAATCGTGATGTTTATAATGATGATATAAAAATAAATCATCGCACACAAATGAAAGATGTACACGCGGAGACACGAATGTTGTAGTGAGGGTTTCCTGGGGACCAACTGTAGTCATGGCTCTTTGTCCAAGGGAGCCAAACAGGGAAATTTGGATGCGGCAACTGTGATATCTCTGAGCAGACAAAGAAAGGACTACCATTCCCTCAGACATGTCGCACGAGGCTAGTAATATGAGCTTCTGCATGAGCTGGCAACTTCATCTTGTAGAACAAATGGCTACACAAACCACTAGCTGAAACAGCAGGTAAATGCTTGGTACAGGCTTCGTGCAAGGTGGCAAGCTGCAGCGGTGGGTTGGTGGTCTCTAAGGAGTGGTAAGGAAATTGATGATAATGATGATGATGATGTTGATAATGATGATGTTGATAATGATGATGATGTTGATAATGATGACGTTGATAATGATGATGATACTACCAAAAACATGAGAACATGAGAGACAGATAGCGAGAGGTACAAACCATTAAGCGAGGGAAAAGTGAGTTAGACAAGCTTGGAATTCAGAGAAATTAAGACCATTGTGATGGTTAAACCGGTTAAACCATACAGGATCGTATTGATCGTGCGTGCCTCGTTAAGATAGTATTTACCCAATGGGGTGATTGATCCTGGCATGCGACTTTGTTTAGTGGTAGAATGTGTTAAGTGGTTATAGCAAATCATATAAACAGACAGATAATCTTGTGTGCCGTGCACTGCAATAATCAAATAACACGATGATTTATTTAATATGGAAATAACGGATAACATGTGGATATATATATATATATATATATATATATATATATATATATATATATATATATATATATATATATATATATGTGTGTGTGTGTGTGTGCGTGTGGGTGAGTGTGGGTGGGTGGGCGATTGTTTGTAGTAGTGGTAGTATATGTGGCAGTAGCAGTAGTAGTAGTATCAGTAGCAGTAGTAGTAGTAGTAGTAGTCGATAGTCCGATACACGTGAAACCTAAGGTATGCTAGATTTCCGACTTCGTCGGATTTTTGAGCGTGTCAAATATACTGTTTTGGAGAATAAAAATGAGTTTAGAAATAAAAATACTCGGTCGCACTAACGTATTTTTATTTATAGGTAACATGACAAATGGAACTTTCTACCACATCTTTCTTGAACTTGGTTTTTTTTTTTTTTTTTTTAATGCCAGATCTCTCACTAGTTTTAGTAAAATTAGTTTAGTAGGATAGCATTTGTACCGAGCCACGACAAATCTCTAGCGCAGAAAATGTCTCAATACGTTTAGACCCATCACCTGAATCAAGTCTTAATTCGAATTTTAGAAGTTATTTTACTGTTTTTAAAATAAATGTTCTGGCTGACTTTCAAACGTCGCAAAATCTGGCTAACAAATACACGCTTTCTCCTTTTGAAAATTTGTTTAACAGCTCAATATTCTACGCAATTGTTACGAAATTTTATTTCCTTTTAAAAGGAATAAAAAAGCACACAATATAAGTGTGGAAATATTCACAATCTTCTGTGCTTCAAATCAACTGGCTATAGGAGGAAGCATGTTTCCACATACGAGAATACATAAGGCAACATAGATATCACCAGACCATAGAACAGAAAATCACATTGATCATACGAGTATATGCATAAACAAGAAGTTTAGATAATCATTGCAGGATGTAAAAGTATATAGAGGAGCAGATGTGGCATCAGATCACCATCTTATGATAGCCACAGTAAAAATGAAACTCAAGAGATGTGCAACAATGCATAGTTACAGACTACAATTTAATGTAGGCCATCTAAGGCATCAAGAAACAAGAGACACATTTGCAGTTACAATATCCAACAAATACCAAGTGCTGCAACAGTTGGAAAATGTAGTGAATACAGAAGACCACTGGCAGCAAATCAAAACTATATGGAATGAGACGTGAAGAAATACTGGGGAAAAGAGAAAGACAACAAAAAGCGCGGATAACAACAAAAACCACCAACAAGAAAAAAAAGACAGAAAAAAAAGAAAACAGATTTAAACAGAAACAAAACCAGAAGTTCCAAAACCAAGACTCAAGAAGTGTATACAGAAGCTAACAAAGAAGTAAGAAGAAGCATCAAAAGAGACAAGAGGAAATATATTGAGGAGTTGGCAAGAGAGGCAGAAGATGCTGCATCCAAAGGAAATGTGAGAGAACTGCAAGGTAAAGGATCCCGTTACACGCCAATTGAAGCATATTGGGACAAAAGAATTAGGCCAATATATTTTCTTGACCATCGGCACACGACGGGTGATGTGGTCAGCATCACGCCGGCCGCCTTAACCTTCCCAGAGTTGCTATGGTACCCAATTCATGAGGCTGGGTCGACCCTGGAGCCGTTTGCGGTCTAAAATATCACACCTCAACTGGGGATCAAACCATGGACCACTGTGCTTGGAAGCCAGCGCACTAACCACTGTACTACCGCGGATCCCTAGAGAACTGCATAACAGTCCAAAGAAGCTAACATGGAAATACAAGCAAGCAAGTTGCCTCGTAAAAGATAAGAATGGAAAACGGCTTAGCAATTTACTAGAGCAAATGAAGAGGTGGACGGAATATTTTGAGCTCCACAAAACCCCACAAACATCCAGCCTTCAGAAGAAGAGCTACAAATTAACTCTGAAAGACCAACGAAGGAAGAAATAAAGAAAGCCATAAAGCTTCTAAGAGATGGAAAAGCGATTGGACCTGATGGCATTCCAGCAAAGACCATCAAAGCAGATATTGACACTGCTACAGAGATGTTATATAAATTACTAGGTAAAGTCTAGGAAGGGAAGAAATACCAGATGAATGGAAGGAAGGATATCTAGTTAAGCTGCCTAAAAAGGGAAACTTACAAGAGTGCACAAATTATAGAGGAATAATGTTACATTCAGTGCCAGGAAAAGTATTAAACAAGATCATCCTCGAGAGATTTAAAAAGTCCATAGACAAGAAACTGAGAGAGGAAAAGCAGGTTTTCGACCAAACAGATCCTCTACAGACCAGATAGCCACTTTGAGAGTGTTGGACACTTATTCTTTGATAACTTGGTTTGTCGTAGTTTCCTTCCTGTTCTCGAAGACTATTATTATTATTACCGTTATTATTGTTTCTTAAAGAGTCTATTCTTTATTTCTTCAAGTTCTCGTGTTGTGTTATTATATGTTCAGATTGTTATTATAATTATTCTAGTCTTCGTGTGATTTTGCGCCAAGTAATACTAGGGTATATTCCATTTTGGATAACGTTCATTGTCGAATGTCAAAACACAAGCACCAAGGTTTGTAGCGTGAGGTTTTTATTGTATATAGGATTAGTATAATACTGACAAATCAGAAGTATAATTTCTGCAGGAAAATGGTGAAGTCCCTGTGAATGAGAGAACTACTGGTATCACAAATTAGTTACGGCTGTGAATGATCTGATCTCGAAAAATTAGTAGAGTGAAGACAGTCATAAAATGCCACCCCGCTGGGTAACTAACTGTGATATTAAAACAAGGAAACAGATTTCACTTAACAATTATAAGGATGCAGCTCCGATACAACCACTATGCTCCTGCGAAGTTCCAGACAGCAGGATTGACCTGAACATACGACCTCAGGTTGGATGACACGAATAAACCCCTCTAAGATTAATACAAGCCAAATTTTGACTCAACTTAGTGAAGCATGTCTGACCGGCATGCAGGTAAGTGTAGCAAAATATGCGAGAATAAACGCTCAATTCAGTACGATTTAGGCATAAAACGATAATAAATACATTAGCACGCATGTGTCTGACGGTTGGCATCTTCGAAGCCAGCAGCGCTGCTTTTTGCACAGTGCTAAGCCTATAGAACGATTTCACGGAAAAAGTCTGACACGCTTTAGTTTCGTTTTCGACAAACACTACTATATTTAACTTTTGCCCAATCTGCTGCAAACACTTTGTAGTCTAGCCTTACAATTAAATATTGGCGGAAGTATACCGCAATATAGCTATCTGAAGTAACACTTTCTGACAACTTTGTAGCAAAATCAGTAGAAATCCTTACATTTTTTGGTAGTATTACACGATACAATGCTAACTAGTAACGCAAAGTCCTAACCCGCCCCGTCTACTCCCCGCTTCGATGACACAGTCTGCAACGCATATATTCACACTGCGGAAAAGCCAGCCAAGGCATAACCACGCAGATAGTTTTATTTCCTCCTAGTGGTAGCATTTCTGATGTAACTAAAACAAGTAGTTATTTGAAAAAAAAACACATGCTCGCAAGACGAAGGAGAGGAAAGATGGCGGACTTGTGTAAAATTTTATTTGACGATGAACGATGACAAAAATTGGAAATTTTAAACCATTATGAAGTTCCCCATAAGAATTATATGGTAGTGTGACGTAAAGTTAGCTGAGTAAGAATGTACTTTAAAATATATGATAGTCCCAGTATTAGAGAAGTTATTGAAGAAATACTAATATCTAAGAACACACGACCAGACACACTGGCGTTCCTGCTCATGTTTTTTTGGTAACGTTAGAGGGACGCGAGCTTGGGAGAGGCAGGGAGGTACATTCAAATTCGCTGGGGGTGAACAGAGTATGAATGGGAAAGGGGAACGGTAGGAGAAATGTAATCCTAAACGTGATATTTTTTTTATTGGGCATGACTAGAGCAGACGGGCCAATCGACCACCAGTTATTCAAAATTGTTTTGGGTTTTTCATTCAAACTGCATTTGAATTCAAGTAGTAGAACGTTACGATTGGCTAGTGCTGGTAGATATTAGCAAAAGGCTTTGATTATTCATTGCCAGTTGAACTAAAATTTGTATACAGATACGCTGAAAAAACAGCTGTGTTAATTTTAAACTCAAATAGAGAATAAATTCACAGACTGTGCAGTTTGGGGGAAGCTGAGGCCATTTCTTCACCAAATCAGCGTCATTTGTTTATATATTTCTTGATTGTGGTAAGGATATTTTATGAAATTTAATATGTTTGGTCCAACTACAAAAGTTAGATACTGCTATTGGGGAAAAAGTGAAGGACATGTCGGAAGCAGACATTGTTGAGTCCACACATTAAACGGTATCTGACTGATGTATGTTGTTATAATTATGTTGACATATTATTGTATTAAAATAGTTTAGCAAGCCTCTGTGTTCAATGAACACTGTTTAACATGCCTGAAGCAAATATAAGTGAAAAGAAAAGAAGAGAAGATCATATCACAGGAAATGTGGTTACTCCACATTATTGTATGGAGGAAAAGTATGTGAACGTACAGTGGCGTATCTACTATAAGGACTTGAGGTGTGGTCACAACCAGGTGGGAGTCCTGTACAATTCGGGGCGAGTGCATTTGTAAGGCACGCGAGGCTGACCCCATATCCACGTAGGGAATTAAGTGTTAGAATAAATGATCAGAGATAAAAGGCCAGGGTGTCCTTTTGTTGCAGAGCTTCTATGTTATTGTTGCCGGCTGGTGACAGGAAACCTGCTGAGTGCTTATAAACGCCAACCAGTCTCCAACCAGACTTATATGCTGTTGAATATCCAGTAGGAGCTTTGGCGAGTGTTGAACTTGAAATTTCTGCAACTACCCATTGAATTATCTTACAACAAGGACTCCCAGGTGAAGAGTAAAACATCTGGGGCATCTCTGACATTTTCTTGTGTTTCAAAATATTACACAGGAATTTTATGGGGGTAGGATGAACTATAGCCCTCATATACAGTGACTCTCCCGTAGATAACTAAAGTGAACTCTGTAATATTTCATCCAGGAAGGACATTTATAAATTAGATAACTAAAGTGAACTAATTTAATATTTCATACAGGAAGGACATTTATAACTACATAATAACTTTTAGTTATTGGGCAGATTGTCCCAACATTTTTAATTGTTCTATTCTGTAAACTATCTTGTCCTTATTTTAAAGACCTGTCCACAAGCTATGAATGGACAGGCAAAATAAATTGTAAATATTTGTTCAAAGAAAAACTTAACTGCTAGTTATTAACTTCTTTAATAGAAACTTAAAGTGTTTGATTGTTGTGTACCATCATTCATTTCTGCCCTAGACACTAGGTACATCATACACCATACACTAGAGCCAGAAGATTGACCGTGTGAGACCTAGGGAGGTAGCGTTAGGTTCTCTGCACATAATTCATCATCATCATCTATAGAGTCAGAGACCTACATTTGCTTGACCTCACACGGTTATAGCAGACACCTTTTCATTCTTTTAGGATACCATCATAACCTCCCCAGCAAAATCAACTTTGCTACATAAATTGGTAGGCTTGTCCGGGCATCTGAATTTCTCTTAGTACTACATACATTGGGGTCTGGGGTTTAGCTTTAACAACAATCTAATTTTCCCAGGGAATCCCCATATAGTATTACCCAAGATTTGGGAAGTGAAGAAAGTGTCAGAGCCCAGATTTAATTAAATAAATTTATAATTAGTTAGAGATTTTGTTAGAACATTTTGTACTTATTAGAATGGCAGATCTGGCCAAGTTTCGCTCTGCTGCTGTGCAGACTGCGAAAGAAATGAACATGGAGGGTCAAGCTTTGATTCAATATGTAACTTCAGAATGTGACAAGTATATTGAAAGGGAGGATAGGAAGATAGCAGAAGAAAGAAAGTTACAGTTACAAATTGAGGCTGAAAAAGAAATTAAGAGGCTGCAGATTGAGGCTGACAAGGAGGCTAGGGCATTGGAGGCTGAGACTAATAAGTTACAGATAGAGGTAGAAGAAAAACGACTGCAAAGGGAGGCAGAAGAAAAAAGATTGACTGCCGAAAGGGAGGCAGAAGAAAAACGACTGCAAAAGGAGGCAGAAAAAGAAGATAAGAGATTGCAGAGGGAGCATGAAATACGACTAAGGGAGTTAGAATTTCAAGGCCATGCTCCTGTTGCTGAGTTATTTGCCGGTTGAAGATCATGCACTGAGTATGGTTACTTTAGTGATCTTTTGTTCATCGTGCTTTGTTTATTATTACGCGAATTAGGGTGAAGGTGTTCATACAACTCAGTAGCATGGTATGAAGAAGTAGTTCATGTAACTTGAACTCAGCAACATTAATGAAGTAATTAATGCCTTCAGGTTGAGTCCGTAATATTTAATCACATGTACACACAGGATGATCATTTCAAATAAGAGCAGAACATAAGTCCGTATAAGTCATGCATAAATTAATCAATAACGTAGACTGCTGGTTTACGTGTCAATGTCCGTTTAAGGATACAATGCAGTATTGTCGTCAGAACATCACAGCTATATGCACGCGCAGCTAGACATGGCTACCTGCCGACAGTGAGACTGCGAGTCTGAATATTCATACGAATTTGACGATTATTCTCCTCCTTCTGAGGATTCTAGTTAAACACTAACCTCCGTAAGTTTCCTCTCATATAGAGTTCTAGGACTGACCCTGGTCCATCATAAATGCACATATAAATGGCTATATCATGCCATTGAATTGGAAGGTTAGAAAAACGCAGCTATTCAGCTTGGCGGTCAAGTAACAAAGGGTAGCGTCTCCTAGTTACCGACTGTGACCCAAACAACGCTAGACACGTCATAATCGATCGTGTATGGAGCGTTCAATAATTGAAACATCTATCGCAATATATTAAATGTCTTAACCTTTACAATTGCACGTCTGCTAACCTTTAGCAGACGGCGTTAATATCATATACCGTAACAATTCCCTGTACACCGGGGAAAAAAAATCTATCGATTTTTTTTCAAGATCTATCCGACTTAACAATTTTTCAAAAAAATTTAACACAATTGTGACATATGGCCGACGATGTTCTGAGTAGAACCGTGTCGCGGTCATGTCAACTAACTATTTGTCATAGTCATCTAACATTAATCACATTATATATCAATATTATACATATTATTATATCAACTAAATAAAATGTCCAATGTTAATAGTGAATGATAGAATTAAATTAAAGTAAGGTCTGTCGTATTAGTATGTCATATAGGAATTAATTTGACTAATTAAAATTAAATTAATTAATTAAACTAAGAGTTAAATTATTAAGATTCTAATGTAACGCGATGTTATGAGAGAAGAAAAGACAAAATAAGTGAGAAGAAATAGAAAGAAATTCGAATATAAGTTTAACTTAATTGTGTGTGTTAAGTGTTAGTGAATAATAACTATCTAATTTAACTAACTAAATAACGTATAGGTACATTAAAAAAAAATATTAATCTAATACTTGTGTGAGATTTATTTTCTCTTTTCATAATTTCTTCTTTTTATATTTCGTTCTCTTTTTTTGTTCTTTCATTTCATTTTTTTCTCACATTTCATTTTATTGATAATAATTCAATTAAGAAGTTAAGTTAACTAATTAATTAGTATAGGATATGATGATCCATCCGTAGTCCTGATCCTGATGAATTCTTTTAGGCAAAAATGTTCAAACGTTTACGTTGGAAAGAAATGTCAATTATCCCAGCATCTAAGAATTAAGTGCACATAGGATAATAAGTTCGACTTGTCGTCAGATATTGTTCCATGATTGTTCAACGAATATTCATATATTGTGTATGGACGTTAGACGAAGTTTCAATGTCAATATGTATACCTTGATTGTCTTTAGTTCAATTCTGTGATGCATATAGTGTTTATAAATATTAAATTGAAGGCAAGGTTAGTTCCCTTATAGTTGATACTTCGTTCTATCCAATGTAGTGATGATTGACGTAGTTTAGGAATGTCAATGTTGATTATTCGTCGTCAATAGGATTACGTGACAACGCATCCGCCACAATGTTTTCAGTGCCAGGAATATGTTCAATGGAGAATTCAAATGGCTGTAGGATGATTGCATATCTGGCGAGTTTCTGGCTTTTATGGTTAGATCGACGCAAAGATGCTACAGCACGTTGGTCCGTCTGTATGGTGAAGGGAGCACCAAGCAAGAACTTTTCAAGTTTAGTTATTGCCCATATAACTGATAAAAGTTCCTTGTCCACTGTGGAATACTTTGTTTCTGCCGGCTTTAGCTTTCTTGAAATATATAAGGTAGGATGTAGAACGCCATCATGGTTCTGGAGCAGGCATGCACCAATGCCGTAGTTACTAGCATCTGTTCGTAAGAAAAATCTTTTGGAAGCATCGGGAAGTCTTAAAATTGGTTCATGCGAGAACAAATTTATAATTTTGTTGAAAGTTTCATTGCATATACCAGTCCATGTCACCTTCACCGGCATGTCTTTTTTTAACAATGAAGACAATACAGCCGTGATGGATGACAAGTTTGGTATGAATCTACTGTAATATTGAACAAGTCCTAACAAACTCCTGACCTGTTTCTTCGTCTGAGGAACTGCTATGTTTAGAATTTTGGAGACTGTACTAGGTAACGTTCGGATATATCCCGATCCAATGATATGTCCCAAAAAGGTTATCTCATTACACGCGATTTGCACCTTTGTAGGTTTAGCAGTTAGATGATAATTCCTTAGAGTGTCGAAAACATATCTAAGTCCCGAAACATGTTCCTCAAACGACGAACTAAACAAGCATATGTCGTCAATATATGTAATAACGTCTGGTCTACCTGATAAAATTTGTCGCATCAGGCGAATGAAGGTAGCTGGCGCATTAACAAGCCCAAAAGGCATCACATTCCACTGGTATAGACCTTGTGGAGTGGAAAATGCGGTGTAGTACTTAGCCTTTTCGGTCAGTGGTATCTGCCAATAACCTTTAGTTAAGTCTATCTTACTAAATATAGTTGCGTTGGATAGACGTGGCAGTAAGTCGTCGATAAGTGGATGTGGTTCGCTGTCAACTATAGTCTTAGCATTTAATTTTCTATAATCAACACATAGTCTGATGTTATTGTCCTTCTTCCGGACAATCACTAATGGAGAAGAGAATGGCGAATTACTAGTCTCAATGATTCCCAGAGACAACATCTGTTCAAGTTCCTTAGTAGTTTTAGCAAGGAAATGTAAAGGAACCGAATAGGGATGTACACGAATAGGTGTATCATCATTGAGAGTAATGTCATGACTGATAGCCGATGTGCGACCCGGGACGTCGGTCAACACATCTGGATAAGATTGTAATAGATTAGCAATCTGTAGACGCTGTTGCGGTGTAACCGTTGAAGAGATGGTTACATCCCGCCAAGATTCAGTAGGTTGAACTACTGGTACCGGTAACGGTAACTGTACCTCAGGAAAAGAAGATTCTTCTTCCTGGATGACGGATAAGTTAGAATAATAACAAGTAGATACTGTGTTGTCATCTAGTTCATGAAAAATTGACTGTAAGTGTTCAGGACGTGTATGAAATTGCTTGAGCATGTTAATATGAAATATCTTTTTGTGTCCCTTGATATCTAAGACGTAATCAACGTCGGAAATTTTATCAATGACTTTGTAAGGACCATTCCAAGATATCAATAATTTATTGTTATTGTGAGGAAGTAACACATAAGCCTCATCGCCTGGGAATAATTGGCGTAATCGTCGAGACCTATTTTGTAGAGATCGAGCCTTAGCTTTTGCAGCCTCAGAAGAAGCTGTTGCCAACTGGCAAGACTCAATAATGTTCTTCCGAAGATTAATCACATACTCGTAAGATGACTGAGTGTCCTGAGTCATCTCCGCGTCAATTAATAAGTCTTTTATTAGTCCCATAGGACCTCTTGGGGGAGCACCAAAAACTAATTCAAAGGGAGAGAAGCCAGTTTGTTCATGCGGTACCTCCCGATAAGCAAATAGAACAGCTGGGAGTGCTCTGTCCCAGTCATGAGGGTGCTTAACAGTAACCTTATGTAGTAGTTGTTTAAGTGTACGGTTAAGTCTTTCAACCGCACCATTACTCATAGGATGATAAATACTACTTAAATTCCTATCAATGTTCCAAGTTTTCATGACTTCCTTCATGGTGTCAGATATGAACTGTGACCCATGGTCTGATAAAAGTTTTCTAGGAAACCCTATTCTAGAAAAGATGAGATGTAGTGCATCAGCTACATCTGTGGTAGTGGTGGTCTTTAATGGGATAGCTTCTGGCCATCGTGTGCACAAATCAATGCACGTAAGGACGAATCTATGTCCTCTGGCCGATGGTAGCAATGGACCAATAATATCTATGGCCATCTTGTCAAACGGTCTTACTGAGATATCGCAAGCCTGAATAGGCGCCGTGTGAAAAGCTCCACGTGCTTTCACTTCTTGGCATGTAGTACAGGAACGTACATACTGCGAAATATCTCTTGACACTCCTGGCCAAAAGAATGAAGACAGTACTCGAGATCGTGTTCGAGTATATCCCATATGTCCAGCACAATGTGAGTCATGTGCATGTTGAAGAATGTACCGTCTAAAAGTATACGGGACCATAACTTGTTGTTTCATTTGTGATTTGTCATTAAAACATCTAATCAATATGTCATTTTTAATAACAAACCAATGTTTGTTATTATTACCTGAGGATAGATTGTCAACTTTATCAACCAGCTTAAAAATTTTTTTTAAAGATTTATCCTCTTTTTGTTTGGTTGCAAATGTTTCCCTGTCAATAGGTGAATTGACTACAAACTCCTCTTGGTTGTCTGCATCCATTTTATTATCACTAAATTTCTCCATGAGTTGAGTCTGCGCTCTAGTCTTCACGGCGTTTCCAGTGCATAGGTTATGTTTCTCCCATTCTATGATCTCATCTGGAGTACAATCTTTACTGCCGTGTATACGACCAACCATCAGATCAGCTATAGGCTTTTTTAGCATACATACTTTTACATTCCCTGTGAAAAAGGGTGTTCTAATATGAACAATAGCTGTGGGGTAAAACTCAATAGTTCCACCAAATGTCATGCAGCGTACATATTCTCCTGTCGCACAGCTAGGATGTACCAGCGACTGACGTACACCAATCGTTGTGGATCCTGAATCCCTCAGCACTGAGACGACGGATCCATTAACTAATCCCCTGTTAAAAATTAGTAAGCCTGTTCCATCGTTGACTGCAAGACCTACCTCTGGTGTAATATGTCCGCAGTTAAGCACTGTTTCTTTCGCCTTCTGAAAAATAAGATTGCATTGTTGGCAACTATTTGCCACATTATAATTAATAGCAAAACATGCAGCAGAAGACTGTGTTGTATTATTGTCAAGTGGGACCTGAGCTATAGGGGTAGTATTATTTGTAACTGCCGCCCCTGTATTATGGTTGTAATGAGATGATCCCCGAGAATGAGATCGATTCCGAGTATAATTGTTAGAATTATCTCGTCGTCCTCTATAGTAACTATTATCTCGATGTCTCGAGCCATGATTATTACCATTCCAGTTATTGTTATTATTGGGGTATGTGATCGATTATAATTAGTGTTATGTTGACCATTGTGGTAGTTTGTTTGAGGTGAATAATTTCTATCTCGTGATCTACCTCTGTTGAACTCATTTTTATTGTTGAAATCATTATTATGTCCCTTCTGAAAGTTAACATTGTGATTTCTTTGGAACCTACTTCTGTCTACACTGTGATGTCTTTGTTTGTTATTATGATTGTAGGCCATATTAGACGCCACAGGTAGAGGTTCTCTTAATGAGGAGTTAGAAATGGTTGCATTCGGATGTGCCGAACAGTAGTTTAAAGAAATTTTTTCTAACTCGTCAATAGTACCTGGTTTACGCTCCTGCAAATATGCAAAAAATGGCTGGCTAACCGAAGATAATACCTTATCCCGTAGTAGTAAATCAACTAATTTGTCGTACGATTTGTTGACTTCTGCCAGTTCAACCCATCTATTAAATGTATTGCGTATGTTCGCAATGAATCCTGCAAAATCTTTTGGAGATTCAGGTAAAATTCCCTTAAATTTCAACCTACAGTGTTCCTCGTCCAGGTGAAACCTTCGTAAAAGCAAGGACTTAATAGCACCGTAGTTATTTGCTATTGATGGGTCAGCATTTTGAGAAGCCGTCAATGGTTCTCCAACCAAGAATTCATTTAACTTGAGTACCCATGACTCTTCAGGCAAATGATTTGTTTTGCAAGTCTGTTCAAAACGTGACAGGAACGATGAAAGGTCGTCCACGTTTAAGTTGAAAGTGGGTAATTTAAAGTTGTAGAAATGTTTAGTTTGGCTGGATGACGATCCATTTTGTGCGTTATTATTCTGGTTTGCATCAGCACTTTGTGCTTGTAATCTTGCTGTCTCCAATTTAATACGCGCCAATTCCATTTCTTGTTGTAAAATAATTTCCTCTCGTTTCAATTTATTCTCTTCTTCCTCTTTGCTCTTCTCTTTCACGTTGAGCAATCTCTCTCAATCTATTTTCCTTGGCAATTTGCTTCATCTCACGTTCTGCTTCCTTTCTTTCACGTTCCTCCTCCTCTTTCTTTAATGCAGCCTTTTGTTCCTCTATTTCTGCTTTATGTTTTTCCAGTTCTGCCTCAGCAAACTGACGAAGTTCTTGAGATTTATAACCATATTCCTTACCAATTTTAACGAAATGGTCTATAGTAAGCATTTTGACTTTTATCTGGTAAGTAATTATTGATAATTACTGATTAAAATAGTCAATAGTAGCTTCAGAGTAATTATTATACTTACTCAACTTAGGAATATTCAATATAAATAATCACAATAGTACTGAACTCTTATGTCTAAGTTCAACTAATAGACAATATTTTGTAACAATATTGTATCTAAGTACTAACTATATCATAAATAGTTATGATATCTGTTAACTATAATGTAATTACATCACACAATTAATCTTAATATCCAATAATGTTGGGTATGATTCCTAGTAATTATATTGTTCAATGTACTAAGTCACTCTCTTAGTACCAGAAAAGTATATTAAATAATATACAATGGGTCTATTACCTCAAAGGTAGACTATAAGATTATTTTATTTGGTCAATATATATATATTATATTATTATGCCCTAGGCATCTCTTATAAATTGTAGTGCTAATTTCTTGGACTATCACTGCATAATTATGCAATGTCCCATATTAACCTTAAATGTCAGAAAAAATTAATTAAATTAAATTACAAGTGTATTATTGAATATAATGTTATATTATTAATGTAGCATTTAATATATATCATGAGGACAAACAAAACAATGATGCAACTAAAGGGTACAAACAATGTCAAGACGCAAACAAGACATTTTCACAATTAAAAATGAATTTATGAACTAAATAAAACAAGCGGAAGTGTCACAAGCCAAATGAAGGGTCAAGGTCTGACCCGAGGTCAACTTAATATTCAAAGTACACAAAAAAAAATGACTGCAAAAAATGATGACATCACAGGACTCATAACGGACGAACATTTAACAATCATAAAATAAATTGATAGTAAGAGTAGACTGGACGAAATAGTTAACGAACATGATACAAAACTGAATAAAAATGTGAACTTAGTACAAATAAAATACACCAGTTATCTACGGAACGGCACAGCTAACACAAATCGTCAAACGATAGCAGATCTGGACAGGTAGTCCAATGGCAAACCTCAATGGGGCTTCCAAAAGTGCAATCGTTTAACTGCCCTAAGAAACGACCGAAATCAATTCAGGCATCGTGAGAGCCACAGAATCTAATTTCGGTTCATCCTCCCTACCGCCCACTAATTAACAACACATTAAAACAACCCAAAATTACATGAAACACATTCAGAAAAGACATGCCTATGCAGGCAAAAGGCATGGACTCAGTATTACTGTTTGCAATGACGACAGTTTAAACAGCTAGACTTATCTTTTCCGTTGCTTAGATCAGTGCTAGAGGTCGTCAACAGCTAGGCTAATGCCCCTGACTGTCTGCTCCTGTAGTCCATATCGTGTGTTTGCTTCAATGGCTCATGTTTTCCCCTGGTTAGGCTTAGAAAACGACTTTGGTTTCTCCGACAGTTCACCTACACGACTTTCGGTGACGTCACGTTGTTAGGCATTATAATGAGTAAGACGTCATGTTCGACTGGATCATGTGATCGAAACTTGATCGTAAATATGGTGATTAATCTGTGCGTAAGGAACAGAAGTTTGTTTCTTTTTTCTGTCGTTCCCCGCATTCGGCCGCCACTTTGTTGCTGAGTTATTTGCCGGTTGAAGATCATGCACTGAGTATGGTTACTTTAGTGATCTTTTGTTCATCGTGCTTTGTTTATTATTACGCGAATTAGGGTGAAGGTGTTCATACAACTCAGTAGCATGGTATGAAGAAGTAGTTCATGTAACTTGAACTCAGCAACATTAATGAAGTAATTAATGCCTTCAGGTTGAGTCCGTAATATTTAATCACATGTACACACAGGATGATCATTTCAAATAGGAGCAGAACATAAGTCCGTATAAGTCATGCATAAATTAATCAATAACGTAGACTGCTGGTTTACGTGTCAATGTCCGTTTAAGGATACAATGCAGTATTGTCGTCAGAACATCACAGCTATATGCACGCGCAGCTAGACATGGCTACCTGCCGACAGTGAGACTGCGAGTCTGAATATTCATACGAATTTGACGATTATTCTCCTCCTTCTGAGGATTCTAGTTAAACACTAACCTCCGTAAGTTTCCTCTCATATAGAGTTCTAGGACTGACCCTGGTCCATCATAAATGCACATATAAATGGCTATATCATGCCATTGAATTGGAAGGTTAGAAAAACGCAGCTATTCAGCTTGGCGGTCAAGTAACAAAGGGTAGCGTCTCCTAGTTACCGACTGTGACCCAAACAACGCTAGACACGTCATAATCGATCGTGTATGGAGCGTTCAATAATTGAAACATCTATCGCAATATATTAAATGTCTTAACCTTTACAATTGCACGTCTGCTAACCTTTAGCAGACGGCGTTAATATCATATACCGTAACAGCTCCTGAAAATGGTACTAGCCCCTTTGCCTCAGATGCCACCACTAGTCAGGGAGCCTCAACCTTAGCTATGGGTTTTCATGTAGAACATTTTGTTGAGAAAGACGATGATATAGAAGGATATTTAAGCAGGTTTGAACTGTTAGATACTACTTATGGGTTAGAAAGAGAAATATGGGGGGTAAAGTTGTCTCAGGGACTTCGGGGAACAGCTTATGAAGAGTTTTCCAAAATGAGCAGGGATGACCAAGACAACTATGACATGTTGAAGCAAGCTCTTCTGTTAAGATACGAAAAGAAGTTTAGGAATGCCAGGCTACTATCGGGGGAGACCTATCACCAGTTCTCCGCCCGGTTGGAAACGTATATGGAGAAATGGGCTACTTTGGGGAAAACCCAAGATCTCAAAGAGATGATACTCATTGAACAGATGAGAGAGTCCATGGCTCCAGCCATGAGAAAGTTTCTCATGGAACAGGTCGCAGAGAGGCTGGGTGAGATAATAAATGTCGCTGAAAGGTTGTGGTAAAGTGGGATATATAAATATTTATATGGGACTTAGTGTACTGACTGAGATCAGCTGTGAAGGTATCTATATCTAATAAGGGTAGTGTATTATAGATGACCTTACTTGCTACCACATATTTATACCTCAGTCAGAATTATTCTGGAATATAGTGATGACTACGTTGAATGTCTAGGGTATGTATATGATGAAGTGTAAGTCACAACAACAACAGACAGATAAACAATTTAATTTATTCCACCACACGTGACAACACTGTGACACTCACACACATGTAACATTCTATAAGACTATCTTGAATGAGTCACTGGTAAATTTTCAAATATCAATATGTATTAAGTACTTTTCATTAATATATATGTGTCCTGATTCAAATACAAAGTGAACCAGGAATCACAATCAATTTTAATTACAAGTTATATGTACAGAATTTATCAATATGAATCTTGTAGTGACATATTTTATTAACCTTCTTATCCTATGTGTGTCAGTTGTGTAGTGGTAATATGAGGTAATACTGGTGTTGTTTTTTCAAGCTATGTTGGTATTTTTCATCATGACTTCAAGTGTTTATTTCTGTTGGAACTAGTATTGGAGATGTTCTCAGTTCCGTTCATTAAAACAATTAATTTCCCCTCTTATTTTTATACAATGTCAGTTTAAGATGGGGTTACATAATGTTGAGCTCCGCTGGCCACATAGGCTTAACTTTCGTGATGGCGGCAGGAAAAGACTCCTCTGCTCGATTGCTCCCCTGTGTTCTGGAGACACCTCACTGTTTGCTATATGGACCAAGGAGTCTGCTGTCCGCCTCTGGATTCAGCAAAGCTCTGACCAGGTGCTGCTCAATAACTTTAGGACCACAGTCCCTGAAACAAGAAGGTTGTACCTCCTACTTCAGAACTAATTTATACTCTATTTCTACACTGAGCACAATACATAACAAACACTGAGTTCAGAGCGGTAGGCCAACTGCTATCTTCATCTGAAACAATTTTCACCAGTATATTCCTCCCTAATGGTTACTACGCCTCTGCAATTCCAGCATTATTTCTTTCTAGTCAATAATATAGGTGGCAGTGTACTGTTTGGCAATTCCATGCAGTTTTACTTTCCTCCGACACCTTCTGTTCAGGTTGGAGCACTATATATGCTTCACCTCATGTTCGCTACTGAACCACACATATATACAGACATAAATTATCAATTTACATTCAATTTTCATTAAAAGATGTCAAATATTTCAAGCTTACCACAATTCATGGAAATAACACAGAATTACGTTGACCGGCAATGAATATAGCACAATTTCGATCTGCCGATGTCCCAGGCTTTTATTTAGCAAAATATGCACTGGTGCTCAACGCACTGATTCTGTAGTAGGTTTATTTGCAAATGTGGTGTTGACCTGACGCCTCTAATTGACTATATTGGCAGGTCTAACCAATCATGCCATGTTTACACAGCTTTTCAAAAAAGTACTCCTACTCACGTTTCCCCTAACAACAAAGAAGTAGTATTTATAGTCCGACTAATCGTGTTTAGCCTTACATTTACTTTCCGCCAATCAAATCGGATTTAACATGGAGACCCATTTCCCGTACAATGGTGGGGTGAAAATCTGCCACTGAGCGATTCTGATTTGGGTGTTGTCTGACATCCCTCACTATTTCTTTTGGCTATAATTTGGTAATTCCTAGACTATGTGCGTAACGTTTAACATATTTTTTGTCAGCAAGTCCGAAGGAACCCAAATATACAAATTTAAAGGAGCTAAGTGGCTGCGTTCAAAATATGCACTTTCTTCTACCTCCTGTTTACTTCGAATACGAGGTGGTGTCTGGGTACTGTAATGTTTTCAAACGTAAACCAGGATAATGTCATATTTCCTAATAAGCGTTTTTCAGGATTTTAAAACCTAACTCTCGTTTGTGTAGTGTTTTTTATCACTGTCGATTTGAAAAAAGCTAGTGCTTGTGGCCTTACATGCGTGATGGTAGTAATTGTGTATCGCGCGGCGCGTGTTTAGTGTTGCATGTGTCCCTGCTTTCAGCCCTCCCTTCTTTCTATCTTTAGTCCATCTGTCTTTCGTTTTAGGTAACGTAGTGTATAAAAAGACATGAATGGAATTTTAAATCTAGGTCAACTTGCGTATCTCAAGGTTTTTCTTAGAAATGCAGCACATGTTTTATCGTAGAAGGCGGGTATTGAAGCAGTAGGCTTTTACTATCAACGTGAAACGTTACAATTTGCAGACGAAGTAGAAAACAAGGGGATTTCGAGTACAGTCATTGTGACAGCACTGTTCTTTACCATTCTTCTTTCCTTTTATTGAAGTTATTTGTTAGGCTTTACATTTACGTTTTAATTTATATATGGGGATTAGAATATTTCACGACATCTCCCCTCTTAAAACAGACATCTTATGTCAGTCCTTTATTCTATATACACATAGATAAATGTAAGTCAACTTGACTTTACTCTGCTGTTGTGCTATCATGGTTTTATGTAGTTTGGTCCATTCAGAGTAAGCACTACTCATGAAATCTGCCTCAGACTTCTACAACCAATAATATTTTTCGGTTATGTTACTTAACAGCCGCAAGTGTGACTGCTTGTCTTAATGCTGCTTCACAACCCGTATTCACCATTTCTCTTCTCTGAGTCTGCGCAATGACATGTCCAGAGAACATTAGATTTTCCTCAAAATGTACGTTATGAGGAGATAACATATACCTGGTGATAGCAGAGTTTTCGTAGTGGATCCCATAATCTTCTTATTAGCCTGTATGAAACATTCGAAATATCCTCAATCAAAGAGGCAACTCAGGGATTCATTACGTTCCTCCGAAATGTTTACATCCAACAATTTTGTCTGATCTCAGGTTTTACTGGAATCTGCTAGTATCCTTTACTCAGATCCACCCTTGAGAAATATTTAGCTTTATTTAGCCTGGCAAACAACTGATTTGTATCCGGCAATGGATCCACCTGTCCTTCTGTAATAGCATTCAGTCTCCTGTAATCTATACAGAGTCTATGTTCTCCAGAGGGCTTCCTTAAGAGTACAACACCGGAACTATACGAAGATTCACTGTGTGAAATAATTCCTTCCTTCAACAAATAGTCTATCTCTTCCTTCAAAGCTTTCTCCTTAGCAAAAGGAATCGAATATGGTTTCATACAGACAGGTGTGGGGTCTATCAGTTTCATATCATATTCCAATAAGTTTGTATGCCCTGGTCGGTCTGTTAACACCTCTGTATGATTATCTAGAACCTGTTTCACTCTCTCTTTCTGAGTTTTCGTTAAATGTGTACTGATTTTCACCTGTGCCGCTGTCTCACAGGGGTGTAATGGATATTCAAATGATGAAAGTGGTTCCTTTTTCATCTCCATGGCAATGGACAAGGTCAACAAGTGTGTCTCTTCCTGATGTTCTCTTTCCAAATATTTCTTCAGGAGATTCACATGATAGATTTTTTCTTTCCCCTTCTTATCTATCTTATAATTTGTTCTAGACACCTTCTCTAGAACTGTATATGGACCTTGCCATCCAATTTGTAACTTATTCTGACTACCAGGCAGAAGAAGCAGTACCTTCTCTCCCACAGCCAAATCTCTGTCTTTAGCTTTCCTGTTATAATAGGCAGCATGTTTCTTCCTGGCTTGTTTCAAATTTTCATTGGCAAGTTTCCAGCCAGTTTTTAAACGAGTGGTCAGCTCATTCACATATTGGTATGAGGATGTAATATTTTCCTCTGCCTTTTCATCAGTCCACGTTCTTAACAGAGCTACATATGGACCTTTAATTTTGTGGACCTATTTGTCCATGCACCGGTATGGTCTCTTCCACTCGAAGCTCTATAGTGATGATTTTTCTTCCCAGAATTATCATTCACAAAACGACCGCTACCAATTTTTCTTTTGGGGCTTTCTCCCCACTTAAAATTCTTGATGAGAGATTTCCTCTCTACATCCTCTTCCTCCAGTTTGTTTAAGTCCGATTGAGGGATTTTCGGCTTATCCTGGGGTAAGACATCTTTTTGCACTCTCCGCATAGTGGCCATTGTAAAACAGTTAAGTGAAGCTTGTCCGTGAAAAGGGGCTTCCCATTCCATTTGGTCCACTTTATCAAATTTATTTTTCCTTTTATTGTCAGGCCTAATTTTGCCCCGTGGCGTGTCCAGGTCCTGATCAATGTTCCCACTTGTGGGTGTTCCCTCATGTGCTATGCTACACCTTTCTACAAAATTCTCAATGTCCCATCTTGCCTTGGGCCAATAATAATTGTGAGCCACCTTTTGGATGATGGTACCTATTTTTTCATGGTCCCCATCTGGTTTCACATGTAGGCTCCTTATTAATTCTGTCCTATATCTTTTAGGAAGTACCAGCTGTCCCTGACCTTTGGATCTAGCTCCAGTCTTCCTATACATCAACTTGTTTTTCATGTAAAAATCTCCCTTGCCTGGAGTTGTATGACAAGTTGACAATTTCCTGAAACAAGGCTTGAGGGTCTTATCCCCAGCCTGTGCCTTCCTCATCTCTTCTGGAGTGGTATCTAACATAATATCCTCCTCCTGTCTTGAGGTCGACCTGACCTGAAGGGTGGCCATATACACAGGTTTCCTTCTGCAACGGTCAGTGTCATGATTGTTCATCTGACAATTCTTACACCACCTTTTTCCTTGGTTGAAAGATTTTCTTTCATCATATTTCCTTTCATCGAATTGTGGGGTTTTATTTTTATTGTCATACCGTGGCCTATCAAATTGGTGCTTACCTTTGTTTTGATCTCTAGGATCAAATTTATTAAAGTTCTGTGGTGCCCTAAAATTATCCACCTGTTTCTTTTTATTACCTGATACCTCTGCTTGAGCTGCTTGATACCTTTCAGCAACATTTAGCAACTCACCCAGCCTCTCTGCACCTTGTTCCATGAGAAACTTTCTCAGGTCTGGAGCCATGGACTCTCTTAATTGTTCTATAAGGACCATTTCCTTAAGATCTTGGGTTTTCCCCAGAGAAGTCCATTTCTCCAAGTATGTCTCTATTCGTGCAGAGAACTGGTGATAGGTTTCACCTGACAGTAGTTTAGCATTCCTAAATTTTTTCCTATAAAATTCTGCGTTCTTTTCATATCTTAACAAAAGAGCCTGCTTTAGCATGTCATAATTTTCCTGATCACCTCTGCTCATTTTGGCAAAAACTTCATAAGCTGCCCCACGAAGTCCTTGAGATAACTTTAAGCTCCACCTTTCTCTCTCTAACCCATACGGGGTAGCTAATAGTTCATATCTATTTAGATAGCTCTCAATATCATCGTCTTTCTCAACAAAATGATCTAAATGAAAATTCATAGCTGAGGTTGAGGCTCCCTGGCTAGCAGTGGCATCAGAGGTAAAGGGACTGGCACCATTTTCAGGAGCATGGCCTTGAAACTCAAACTCCCTTAGTCGTAACTCATGTTCCCTTTGTAATCTTTTATCTTCTGCTTCCCTTTCTGCAGCTAATCGCTTGTCTTCCCTTTCTGCAGCCTGTCTTCTTTCCTCGGCTTCCCTTTCTGCAGCTAATCTTTTGTCTTCTCTTTCTGCCTCCAATGCTTTAGCCTTTTTGTCAGCCTCAATCTGCAACCTCTTAGCCTCAGCCTCAATCTGCAACCTCTTAATCTCTTTTTCTGCCTCTATTCTCTTATCTTCGGCCAATCTTTCAGATTCTAATTTTCTTTCGGCCTCTTTTTCTAATCTTCTTTCTTCCCGTTCAATATATTTGTCACATTCAGCAGTGACATAAGCAATCATAATTTGCCCGTCCATTCCTAACTCTTTCGCAGTCTGTACAGCAGCAGATCGAAATTTTGCCAAGTCGGCCATTGTCTAACATGCAATTCAATCTTTCAATAATTATCTAAGGACACTACAGGCACTGAGAGCTCAACGTTATTTTTTTTCACCCAAGGATACTTTTTAATTCTTATTATTCCCTGAAGTGAATTACCCCCAATATTTTTAATAGGGAAAGATTCAAAATCCCGAGAGCGAGACCCCAATATATGTGGTAAAGTGGGATATATAAATATTTATAGGGGACTTAGTGTACTGACTGAGATCAGCTGTGAAGGTATCTATATCTAATAAGGGTAGTGTATTATAGATGACCTTACTTGCTACCACATATTTATACCTCAGTCAGAATTATTCTGGAATATAGTGATGACTACGTTGAATGTCTAGGGTATGTATATGATGAAGTGTAAGTCACAACAACAACAGACAGATAAACAATTTAATTTATTCCACCACACTTGACAACACTGTGACACTCACACACATGTAACATTCTATAAGACTATCTTAAATGAGTCACTGGTAAATTTTCAAATATCAATATGTATTAAGTACTTTTCATTAATATATATGTGTCCTGATTCAAATACAAAGTGAACCAGGAATCACAATCAATTTTAATTACAAGTTATATGTACAGAATTTATCAATATGAATCTTGTAGTGACATATTTTATTAATATTATCCTATGTGTGTCAGTTGTGTAGTGGTAATATGAGGTAATACTGGTGTTGTTTTTTCAAGCTATGTTGGTATTTTTCATCATGACTTCAAGTGTTTATTTCTGTTGGAACTAGTATTGGAGATGTTCTCAGTTCCGTTCATTAAAACAATTAATTTCCCCTCTTATTTTTATACAATGTCAGTTTAAGATGGGGTTACATAATGTTGAGCTCCGCTGGCCACATAGGCTTAACTTTCGTGATGGCGGCAGGAAAAGACTCCTCTGCTCGATTGCTCCCCTGTGTTCTGGAGACACCTCACTGTTTGCTATATGGACCAAGGAGTATGCTGTCCGCCTCTGGATTCAGCAAAGCTCTGACCAGGTGCTGCTCAATAACTTTAGGACCACAGTCCCTGAAACAAGAAGGTTGTACCTCCTACTTCAGAACTAATTTATACTCTATTTCTACACTGAGCACAATACATAACAAACACTGAGTTCAGAGCGGTAGGCCAACTGCTATCTTCATCTGAAACAATTTTCACCAGTATATTCCTCCCTAATGGTTACTACGCCTCTGCAATTCCAGCATTATTTCTTTCTAGTCAATAATATAGGTGGCAGTGTACTGTTTGGCAATTCCATGCAGTTTTACTTCCTCCGACACCTTCTGTTCAGGTTGGAGCACCATATAGGCTTCACCTCATGTTCGCTACTGAACCACACATATATACAGACATAAATTATCAATTTACATTCAATTTTCATTAAAAGATGTCAAATATTTCAAGCTTACCACAATTCATGGAAATAACACAGAATTACGTTGACCGGCAATGAATATAGCACAATTTCGATCTGCCGATGTCCCAGGCTTTTATTTAGCAAAATATGCACTGGTGCTCAACGCACTGATTCTGTAGTAGGTTTATTTGCAAATGTGGTGTTGACCTGACGCCTCTAATTGACTATATTGGCAGGTCTAACCAATCATGCCATGTTTACACAGCTTTTCAAAAAAGTACTCCTACTCACGTTTCCCCTAACAACAAAGAAGTAGTATTTATAGTCCGACTAATCGTGTTTAGCCTTACATTTACTTTCCGCCAATCAAATCGGATTTAACATGGAGACCCATTTCCCGTACAATGGTGGGGTGAAAATCTGCCACTGAGCGATTCTGATTTGGGTGTTGTCTGACATCCCTCACTATTTCTTTTGGCTATAATTGGTAATTCCTAGACTATGTGCGTAACGTTTAACATATTTTTTGTCAGCAAGTCCTAAGGAACCCAAATATACAAATTTAAAGGAGCTAAGTGGCTGCGTTCAAAATATGCACTTTCTTCTACCTCCTGTTTACTTCGAATACGAGGTGGTGTCTGGGTACTGTAATGTTTTCAAACGTAAACCAGGATAATGTCATATTTCCTAATAAGCGTTTTTCAGGATTTTAAAACCTAACTCTCGTTTGTGTAGTGTTTTTTATCACTGTCGATTTGAAAAAAAGCTAGTGCTTGTGGCCTTACACGCGTGATGGTAGTAATTGTGTATCGCGCGACGCGTGTTTAGTGTTGCATGTGTCCCTGCTTTCAGCCCTCCCTTCTTTCTATCTTTAGTCCATCTGTCTTTCGTTTTAGGTAACGTAGTGTATAAAAAGACATGAATGGAATTTTAAATCTAGGTCAACTTGCGTATCTCAAGGTTTTTCTTAGAAATGCAGCACATGTTTTATCGTAGAAGGCGGGTATTGAAGCAGTAGGCTTTTACTATCAACGTGAAACGTTACAATTTGCAGACGAAGTAGAAAACAAGGGGATTTCGAGTACAGTCATTGTGACAGCACTGTTCTTTACCATTCTTCTTTCCTTTTATTGAAGTTATTTGTTAGGCTTTACATTTACGTTTTAATTTATATATGGGGATTAGAATATTTCACGACAAAGGTATCAGGCAGCCCAGGCAGAGGTAGCTGGCACCAAGAAGAAACAAATAGATCAAAATAAGGCCCCTCAAAACCATAACAAGTTCGATAATAGAAATAAGCAGAACTTCGATAGGCCTCGAAATGAATTTAAGAATAGACCCTCACAATTCAATTATAGAAGAAATGATGAAAGAAAACCTTTTAACCAAGGAAAGAGGTATTGTAAAAATTGTCGGATGGACAACCATAACACTGAAAATTGTAGAAAGAAAACTCCAAGTTTCGCTGCCATGAAAACGGGGAGGAAGGGAGTAAAGGTCAACTCTATTGAACAGCAGGAACCTTACCACCCCCAGTGTGTGAAGATGTAACATGCAATGGAGTCACCATAAGGTGTTTGTATGATACGGGATTGGATTATGATTCAGTTGTGAGTTCTCACCTGGTGCAGGCAGATCAATACACCACAGAAACAGGGGAGATCCAAGCGGCAACCAAGGACGTAGCGACCATGACACTTCCCATCGCCAGGATAAATGTGAAGACGCGATATGTGGAAGGAGTAATCAAGGCAGCAGTGTTAAATGATCCAATCTACCCTCTGATTTTGGGGTGTAGATACGTCTTCTTGGGGAATCCCAAGAGACCTGTGATCATGGCAACCGTCCAGACACGATCACAATCCCGAAAGGAAGAAGATGAACCCATAAATACTCATCCAAAGGAGATGAGAAAGGCAAAGGCTGAAGATAAGTCACTGAAGCCGTGTTACAAGAAACTCCCAAAGAGCCATACTCCTCCTAATAAGGGAGAATTCTATATGAAAAATAAGTTGCTATACAGGAAGGTCGGCACTGGTTCAGCTGGTCACGCACAGCTGGTCCTTCCTAGTTCATATAGGGAGAAAGTAATGGAGTTAGGTCATACTATCCCCTTCAGTGGTCACATGGGGATTAGCGCAACAGGACAGCGTATAGCTTGTCATTATTTCTGACCAAGGATAACGGAAGACATTAAGAGATATGTGAAATCCTGTCCCGAATGCCAGAGAGTAGCTCCAAAGCATTGGACTGCTCCAGCAACTCTTGGGGAAATGCCCATAGTGGGAACCCCTTTTGAGAGAGTTGCAGTGGATATTGTGGGACCTCTCACTCGAACCAAGAGGAGGAACAGTTACATCCTTACTCTGGTAGACACTTGTTCTATGTGGGGAGAGGCGGTAGCCCTGTCATCAATCGATTCGAAACATGTGGCAGAGGCATTACTTACTATATTCACAAGGTTAGGATTCCCGCATCAAATCTTGACTGATAATGGCTCTCAGTTCAAGGGGAAGCTAACTGAAGAGGTTTTCAAGTTGTTTCAAGCCAAGCACTTTCATTGTAGTCCGTATCACCCCCAAGGGAACGGCCAGGTAGAGAGGTTCAATGGGACTCTCATTTCTATCCTGAGAAAGCTGGCACATGAGAAACCGGATACGTGGAACCACTACTTGCCCGCCGCATTGTTTGCCTACCGGGAAGTACCACATAATTCAACTGGAATGGCACCCGCAACAGTCCTATTTGGGAGGCCTATAAAAGGTCCGTTAGAAGCTTTGCTAAGGACCTGGACAGATGAGAAGGCAAAGGAGACTGTTACCTCATCATACCAATATGTGAACGAACTGACCACTCGTTTAAAAACTAGTTGGAAACTGGCAAATGAAAATTTGAGACAAGCCAGGAAAAGCATGCTGCTTATTATAATAAAAAAGCGAAGGATAGAGAACTTGCTGTAGGGGAGAAGGTACTTCTTCTATTTGCCAGGCAGCAACAATAAACTTCAGATCGGATGGCAAGGGCCATATACAGTTTTGGAAAAGGTATCCAGAACAAATTATAAGATAGACAAAAAGGGAAAAGAGAAAGTCTATCATGTGAACCTTTTGAAGAAATATCTGGACAGACAAATCCAGGAGGGATCACATTTAATGGCCTTGTCTATCGCAACCGAGATGAAGAATGAACCTCTCTCCTCGGTTGAATATCCACTGAAAACCAGTGAAACGTTTGCACAGATGAAAATCAGTAATCACCTGACAAAAGGACAGAAGGAGAAGGTTCAACAGGTCCTTGAGAAACATACAGATGTGTTAACTGATAAACCGGGACACACAAATTTGTTGTCATATTATATGAAACTAATAGACCCAGCACCCATCTGTATGAGGCCTTATTCTATTCCGTTCGCTAAAGAAAAAGCTTTGAAAGAGGAGATTGATTATCTGTTAAAAGAAGGGATTATTTCTCACAGTGAATCTCCTTACAGTTCCTGTGTAGTTTTGTTGCGGAAACCATCAGGAGAACATAGACTGTGCATAGATTACAGGAAACTGAATGCTGTCACAGAAGGTCAGGTGGATCCATTACCTGATACTACTCAACATTTTGCCAGGCTGAACAAGGCAAAATATTTTTCTAAGGTGGATCTTAGCAAAGGCTATTACCAGATTCCAGTAAAGCCTGAGGTTCGACCTTATTTGGCCTTTAGCACCTCGGAAGGTCATTATGAGTTCAACATGTTACCATTTGGTTTGAAAAATGCCCCGAGCGTGTTTTCTAGGATGATGCGAAAATTGCTGGATCCCCTGAAAAATCCATGTATTTCGAATTTTATGGATGATATCCTCATTGCTACGGAAACATTTGAGGAACACGTTACCTCTTTGAATATGCTGTTTGATAGACTCAGAGAGGCTAACTTAACCGCTAGGCCAACAAAATGCTGTATTGGTTGTAAAGAATTGGAATTCTTGGGACATACAGTACATCAGGGTAGCATGACCCCTGATCCTAAGAATCTGGAAAAACTAAAAAGAGCACCTAGACCACAAACAAAAAAGATGTGCGATCTTTCGTGTCTCTGTGTGGTTTTTACCAAAAGTATATCAAACATTTTAACTCTATATGTGCTCCTTTGACCGATTTAATTCGCAAAGGTCAACCTGATACTATAATTTGGTCAGCACAGTGTGAATTGGCTTACCAGGAGTTAAAAGAGAAGCTTACAAGCAGGCCTGTGTTGCAATTGCCTGACTTGACTAAAGAACATATTGTGAGAAGTGACGCAAGCAATGTAGGCATGGGCGCTACATTATTGCAAAGGTCCTCCTCACAAGATGGGGAATTGAACCCAGTCGCGTATGCTAGCCGCAAATTGAACAAGGCGGAAAAAAATTACTCAACCAGTGAAAAAGAATGTCTCGCTTTAATATGGGCTATAAAGAAATTCCAGATTTATTTATATGGCCGGACATTTGTGGTCCAAACGGACCATTCCCCCCTCGTGTTCTTATCACAGGCCAAGCATGAAAATTCTAGATTATTGAGATGGTCTTTCTTGTTGCAACCATACTCATTTTTAATAGAATACATTCCCGGCCCTTTGAACGTTGGCGCAGACTTTTTGAGCAGACATCCTTATGATGAAGATCAGAAAAACGAGTAAGAGTTCATGGAGCTAAGTTATCTCGCATATTATAACCTGCAAATGAATGCATGTTTTAGGATTGGAGGTGTGTAGCAAAATATGCGAGAATAAACGCTCAATTCAGTATGATTTAGACATAAAACGATAATAAATACATTAGCCCGCATGTGTCTGACGGTTGGCATCTTCGAAGCCAGCAGCGCTGCTTTTTGCACAGTGCTAAGCCTATAGAACGATTTCACGGAAAAAGTCTGACACGCTTTAGTTTCGTTTTCGACAAACACTACTATATTTAACTTTTGCCCAATCTGCTGCATACACTTTGTAGTCTAGCCTTACAATTAAATATTGGCGGAAGTATACCGCAATATAGCTATCTGAAGTAACACTTTCTTCAACTTTGTAGCAAAATCAGTAGAAATCCTTACACGATACAATGCTAACTAGTAACGCAAAGTCCTAACCCGCCCCGTCTACTCCCCGCTTCGATGACACAGTCTGCAACGCATATATTCACACTGCGGAAAAGCCAGCCAAGGCATAACCACGCAGACAGTTTTATTTCCTCCTAGTGGTAGCATTTCTGATGTAACTAAAACAAGTAGTTATTTGAAAAAAAAATACATGCTCGCAAGACGAAGGAGAGGAAAGATGGCGGACTTGTGTAAAATTTTATTTGACGATGGACGATGACAAAAAATGGAAATTTTAAACCATTATGAAGTTCCCCATAAGAATTATATGGTAGTGTGACGTAAAGTTAGCTGAGTAAGAATGTACTTTAAAATATATGATAGTCCCAGTATTAGAGAAGTTATTGAAGAAATACTAATATCTAAGAACACACGACCAGACACACTGGCGTTCCTGCTCATGTTTTTTTGGTAACGTTAGAGGGACGCGAGCTTGGGAGAGGCAGGGAGGTACATTCAAATTCGCTGGGGGTGAACAGAGTATGAATGGGAAAGGGGAACGGTAGGAGAAATGTAATCCTAAACGTGATATTTTTTTAATTGGGCATGACTAGAGCAGACGGGCCAATCGACCACCAGTTATTCAAAATTGTTTTGGGTTTTTCATTCAAACTGCATTTGAATTCAAGTAGTAGAACGTTACGATTGGCTAGTGCTGGTAGATATTAGCAAAAGGCTTTGATTATTCATTGCCAGTTGAACTAAAATTTGTATACAGATACGCTGAAAAAACAGCTGTGTTAATTTTAAACTTAAATAAAGAATAAATTCACAGACTGTGCAGTATGGAGGAAGCTGAGGCCATTTCTTCACCAAATCAGCGTCATTTGCTTATATATTTCTTGATTGTGGTAAGGATATTTTATGAAATTTAATATGTTTGGTCCAACTACAAAAGTTAGATACTGCTATTGGGGAAAAAGTGAAGGACATGTCGGAAGCAGACATTGTTGAGTCCACACATTAAACGGTATCTGACTGATGTATGTTGTTATAATTATGTTGACATATTATTGTATTAAAATAGTTTAGCAAGCCTCTGTGTTCAATGAACACTGTTTAACATGCCTGAAGCAAATATAAGTGAAAAGAAAAGAAGAGAAGATCATATCACAGGAAATGTGGTTACTCCACATTATTGTATGGAGGAAAAGTATGTGAACGTACAGTGGCGTATCTACTATAAGGACTTGAGGTGTGGTCACAACCAGGTGGGAGTCCTGTACATTTCGGGGCGAGTGCATTTGTAAGACACGCGAGGCTGACCCCATACCCACGTAGGGAATTAAGTGTTAGAATAAATGATTAGAGATAAAAGGCCAGGGTGTCCTTTTGTTGCAGAGGGTCTATGTTCCTATTGCCGGCTGGTGACAGGAAACCTGCTGAGTGCTTATAAACGCCAACCAGTCTCCAACCAGACTTATATGCTGTTGAATATCCAGTAGGAACTTTGGCGAGTGTTGAACTTGAAATTTCTGCAACTACCCATTGAATTATCTTACAACAAGGACTCCCAGGTGAAGAGTAAAACATCTGGGGCATCTCTGACATTTTCTTGTGTTTCAAAATATTACACAGGAATTTTATGGGGGTAGGATGAACTATAGCCCTCATATACAGTGACTCTCCCGTAGATAACTAAAGTGAACTCTGTAATATTTCATCCAGGAAGGACATTTATAAATTAGATAACTAAAGTGAACTAATTTAATATTTCATACAGGAAGGACATTTATAACTACATAATAACTTTTAGTTATTGGGCAGATTGTCCCAACATTTTTAGTTGTTCTATTCTGTAAACTATCTTGTCCTTATTTTAAAGACCTGTCCACAAGCTATGAATGGACAGGCAAAATAAATTGTAAATATTTGTTCAAAGAAAAACGTAACTGCTAGTTATTAACTTCTTTAATAGAAACTTAAAGTGTTTGATTGTTGTGTACCATCATTCATTTCTGCCCTAGACACTAGGTACATCATACACCATACACTAGAGCCAGAAGATTGACCGTGTGAGACCTAGGGAGGTAGCGTTAGGTTCTCTGCACATAATTCATCATCATCATCTATAGAGTCAGAGACCTACATTTGCTTGACCTCACACGGTTATAGCAGACACCTTTTCATTCTTTTAGGATACCATCATAACCTCCCCAGCAAAATCAACGTTGCTACATAAATTGGTAGGCTTGTCCGGGCATCTGAATTTCTCTTAGTACTACATACATTGGGGTCTGGGGTTTAGCTTTAACAACAATCTAATTTTCCCAGGGAATCCCCATATAGTATTACTGTTACGTGCAGTCTTTGATATCTTATAATATAATACATTTGTATGCTTATTATGTTCGCAAATATTTTGTAATCAAAATAGATACTTTTTAGTGCTTAAGGAAAAGTCATTATTGAGTTACTTCCCTTGAAAGGACTTTCGTTCGAACTCCGCGGATGAATCCAGTTTTACTGCGATTTATTCTTTGTTTGGGTAGGAATAGATTGTTCTTGCTTCAGTGTATCTATGGCCTGAATTTATGTGTATTGTTTGTCTGGGTAGGACGAGTCTGTCTTATATCTGAATATCTTTGCATGTCTAAGTCGAACTATATGGTCTTTTGTCGATAGAAAGGTCAAAGGGCTGTTCGGCGGATGTGTGGCGAGAGAGGTGTGATTTGGCTTCGCCCTGATGGGGGCTGTGATTTTTCTATGTCGGCTTGTCGCCGGAAAAAGTGATCTCAGTATTTATGGGGAAAGTGATAGTCGTCTAGACCTATCGTGTATGCTTTACCCCAGTGTTTATTCGTATTGCCAAGGAATGGCAGAATCATATTTCTGATACCAAGGTAACAAAAGATACTTATTATGAACTCTGGCTAAGCCACCGTTTCTCGATAGACACGATTTGTACGTCTGAGGAAATATTTATCTAGATGAAAACGACATTCATTCCTAGCAGCACTATATATTGTATGATGAAATCAATTGTATGATGATAGAATCTACGGAGCAACGAGAACATTTAATGAATGATTAACTTTGATTCAGTTGTATCCAAACGTGAGTGACAGCTCACGAGAGAAGCCATCTTGTAACCATATATTTATTGACTTTCAAGAAGAGAAAGGGATAGCCCGTATTATCGCTTGATGAGTCCAGAGATCACTGCTACACATGAGAACCCAGTACTAGCGGTTCAATATGATTATATGAAAAATATGTGCTGAATATTAGTTCAAGGAATCTTCGCTAGACGAGGTTAGGTCTAGAAGCCATCTTGAATATTGTTGATAATCTGACGTGCTTTGTCAGTAAACTCAGATGATATATATCTATGGGCAATACTGAGTGCTTGTCTACTGACAGTCCATTATACTACTATTCTACATGAGTGCCCATGTATTATTGCAAGACCATTTATCCACTGTACCATGATGTATTATGCCAACCTGTGATTTGTCACTATTCGTGCTGTCGAGTGTGTACGTCCAATTAAACTGTAGCAAAGGTACACAGTCGTTGGTGTCGATGACTTCCAGCCATACATGAGTGTGAGAAAAAGACCATTTGTCAACACCACGAACTCTTCTTATCATTCGCATATTAGACTCTCAATCTATGTCTACACACCACTGCGTAGGTCGAGTTGACATTCCATACTCAAACCACAAGCAACACAACAACACAGATTGTAGCACTGGTTTGTGTACACTACAGTGGAGCAAACAACACCGTAGAGACTTATCAACTGGTGGACATCTGTGGCGTTATAAGTTTATATTCGTCAGTTGATTGTTTGTGCTCGCTTTCACACTGTGTCTAGGTTTATATAGCATAGGTCCACAAGATTCAGGACAGCCACAATAGTTCATTAACGATACTTTCTATGACTCGAAGATTCCACACAACGATCAATATAACAGCTGGATATTTTAGTAACATTCCATTTATTATTCACGTAGACAATACATCATTACACAGCATGCATAATTAGGTAGATTCAGCAACTTCTCTAATCCGTAGGTCCATATAAACACTACCTCATTCCTCTTCCTACCTTTCGTTGTATTTAATAAACATTAATATGTTTCAAGACACTTCTCTTTTAACATTTCCCATATTTCTACCATTGGGTAGAATACACACACAAGTCGCCCATTCAGGGTCAAAACACGCTCTGTCCATTTTTCCTCCACACTGCTCACGTCATGTGCGCAATACACATATCGACAAATTACTATCGTGCTGCGCTCATCAGCACCAAAATCCTATATATTTTCTAGCGTGTGGCGTGCAATAGCCAGCGCCACATTACCCCCCCTCGAACAACTGAAAACTTAGTTTTCAGTCAGGCAATTATAATGTGAAGCGAGACTAAATCATTCATCTTATCCCTAATGCGTTATGATTACCTATCATTTATTAAATGATATCTATCTAGATTTTAAAGGAAAAAAAAATAATGTCAGTAATAACAATATGAATAAATAAGTAATTATTGTCCACTTCCGTATTCGAGTTATTACATAACTCTAGAGAGGGTGTCAGCTAGGACATTGTCCTTTCCTGCTATTGGTAAAACGTCAAAATCATACCCTTGCATTTGTAGCGCCCATCGGGTGAGACGTGCATTAGTCGATTTAAAAGTCTGTAAATATGTGAGGGCTTTTTGATCAGTGTATAATTTAAAATGTGTACCCACCAAGAACTTCTGTAGTTTATGTAATGTCCATACCAATGACAAAAGTTCCCTTTCCACAATTGGATATCTGGATTCTGTCTCTGAAAGTTTTCTGCTGAGGTAGAATATCGGGTGGCACTCGCCATCAAAGGTCTGCATTAAACATCCCCCGATTCCTTTCAGAGATGCGTCTGTAACCACGAGAAAAGGTCGTCGTAAGTCTGGTAGTCTTAGTATTGGACTTTTTGAAAATTGTGTTTTGATGTTCTGTAAGGCATGGTCACACTCTTTGTTCCATATTATTTTGTCAGGCATACCCTTTTTTGTCAGAGCAGATAGAACAGAAGTTAAAAGGGAAAATCGTGGTATAAACCTGTGGTAAAAGTTTATGAGTCCCAGCAAACTACGAACTTGTTTCTTAGTAGTTGGTATGGCAAGATCCAGTACCCTTTTTAGTGTAGACTCATCAGGTTGTATTGTATGTCGGCCAATCTTATGACCCAGAAATGAAATCTCAGTAAACCCAATTTCGACTTTGGAAGGTCGAGCTGTGAGGTTATGTACTCTGAGAGTTTGGAGCAACGACTGTATCCCAGCGATATGCTGTTCCCAAGTATCATGAAAAATGCAAATATCGTCCATATACGAAATGAGATCGGTGCGATTACCTAAAACGCGACGCATCATGCGTACAAATGTCGCTGGAGCATTCCGTAAACCAAAACACATGACATTGTAATGAAACAATCCACGAGAAGTGGCAAAAGCAGTCAAAGGTTTTGATACATCAGCCAGAGGAATCTGCCAGTAACCTTTAGATAGGTCAAACTTGCTGAAGAAAGTGGCGGATGATAGGCGTGGCAACAAATCCTCCAGCAAAGGCATTGGTTCAGAATCGGATATGGTCACCTTGTTAAGGCGACGAAAGTCAATACAAATACGAATTGACTTGTCTTTCTTTCGTACTGCCACCATAGGAAAACAGAAAGGTGAATCAGACGGTGAAATAATACCCAGTTTTAACATACCATCTACTTCACTTTCCACCTGATCTCTAACATGTAGAGGAACGGCGTATGGTCGTAATGAAATCGGGGTGTAATCTGACAATTTGATTTCGTGTGTGATAATGTTAGTACGTCCCGGAAGATCAGACAAAACATCCTGAAAGGATACCAACATAGAACGAATTTGATCCCTATGATCTGCAGGTAAATCAGTACAAATTATAACATCATTCCATGTTTCCGAAGACTTAATAGGTGCTACCGGAAACGTGGAAGGTACATCAGCGAAATTGGTTTGCACCTCATCCACCAACGCGATAGATGCATGATGGGTAGGTTGGTTCATGATAGCATCACAAATGAATTGTAACTGAGGAGGACGAGTGATGTATGGTAGGAGCATGTTAACATGGAATGTTTTTTCTTTACCCCGCATATTGATGACGTAGTCCACGTCCGTTCTCTTTGCAACCACTTTAAACGGACCTTGCCATGTTACTAACAAGTGATCTACTTTGAGTGGCAGGAGAACAAAAACATCGTCATTGATTGAGAAAGACGTTAGTCGTCTATCTCTGTTAATGCGAGATCTGGTCTTATATTTTGCCATCTCAGATGCTTCAGTCGCCACCTGACATGCATCCACAAGATGTTGGCGTAAATCTGTAACGTATTGATAAGTGGATTTCTTCTTATTATTATTATTCACATCAGATTCCATCAACAAATCATGTAAGAGAGACATTGGACCTCTTGGGTTCGCACCAAATACTAACTGAAAAGGCGAAAAACCAGTATGATTAGGAACCTCTCTGTACGCAAACAGTACAGCAGGAATAAAACGATCCCATTCTTGAGGAAATGATGTAGTCACCTTCCCCAACAATTGTTTTAATGTCCCATTCCAACGTTCCACGACCCCGTTAGAGCTAGGGTGAAATATAGCACTAAGAGAGTGACGGATACGAAGTGTGTTGAAAACATCTGACATCATACCTGACACGAACTGAGATCCATGATCAGAAAGGATTTCTTCCGGAAACCCGATGCGTGAAAATATAGACAGCAACGCATCTGTTACCGACACTGTGGTAATATTTTTTAAAGGAATGGCTTCTGGCCATCTCGTACACAGGTCAATACATGTTAATATGTATTGAAAACCTCTGGTAGACCTTACAGACAGTGGTCCTATGATATCAATAGCCAATTTGAAAAAAGGGCGTACAGCAATATCCGTGACCTGTAAAGGTGCTGATTGATGTGCACCCTTACGTGCAACACTTCGACATTCAGCGCAAGATTTACAATAAGTTGAAATGTCTTTATTTACCCCAGGCCAATAAAAGTGTTTTAGTAATCTATAAGCCGTACGGGAAATTCCCATATGTCCAGCAAATGGTACGTCATGCGCATTTGACAAGACTAGTGCGCGAAATGACGTAGGTACTATAACTTGTTTGAGAATGAAAGAGTAATTATCAAAACATCGTATCATAATATTATCCTGCATTTGAAACCAATGTCTTGAATTTTTAGAATGTTTAATAGTTCGAGCAATAGCTAATGGGAATAAATGTCCCAAAGAAGGATCCATTTGTTGTTTTGCTATAAATATATTTTTGTCAATGTAATGACAAGTTGTAATGTGTTGAGTGTGTATAGAAGAATTTAATTCAATTGTCTCTGCAGCTTGTTGTGCTCTGGTTGTGATCGCGTTAGCAAAGGAGGGATGATTTCTCTCCCAATCAATAATATCCTGTTCAGAACACTCTTTAACCCCCTTTATGTTACCGATAAGTAAATCACAACAAGGTCGATCGAGAGCACACACTCTTACTTTTCCCGAAAAGAAAGGAGTATCTATTACCACATCTGCCAGCGGATAAGATTCAACAGTTCCACCGAAAGTTACGCACTTTATAGAGGTTCCCGTAAAGCAAGAAGAAGGAATTAGTGCCTTCCTTAGGCCAATGGTGGTGCAACCGCTGTCACGTAAAATAGAAACAGGTGTGTCAAAAACAAAACCTCTATGGATCACGAGTGAGCCAACCCCATCATTTAAAGACAAAACTGGCAGAGCATGTCCACATCTCAGACGTGGAGTAGATCCAGGTTGAAATAGAGTCATACATTCTTTGCAATTACCACTATTTTCCAGATCAAAACTACATGCATTGGCATGAGTATTATTCTCATTATTGGAAATATTATCATTACCAACGTCAAGCTGACAAGCGTGAGCTTGTGATCTTCCTCTACTTTGACTCCTAGAAAAATGTGTTCCTCTCCGATCCACTGGACAGTCAGACCGATAGTAACTCTTTTTGTCCGTGCGAGAAGAATCATCACGAGATGGTGGTGAGACATGATGTTTGTTATTGTAATTACTGTTATTGTAATCATTACGTGAGGGTCCCGAAAAATGATGTTTGTGAGTGTAATTATTATTGGAGTATTGATTATTTCTTTGCCATGACTTTTTATTATTATGGTTAAAGTTGCGTCTCTCTATACCCCGTGAGGGCGAATGATTATGAGGGAAATTATATCTACCTCTATAGGAATTTTGATAGTCATCCCTATACCGTCGGTCCATGCTGCGAGTGCGTGATCTATCATGAGTGACCGCACAAGCTGGCAAAGTTTCTAGGACCTTCGTCTTACCTAAAGGCAAGTTTGGGTGTGCGACCGAAAATTGTTGAGCTAATTTTTCCATTTCTCCTATATTTGTGGGCTTCCTTTCTTGAAGGAATGAGAAAATTTCAGTATTTAACGAAGATAAAATTTTGTCTCTTAAGAAGAGATCATAAAGACCTTCGAAAGATTTAGTAATATTAGACAGTTCAATCCATCTGTTTAGACACATCTTCACTGAAGACACAAAGTCTTCGACATCCTTACCTTCCATAGGACCCATCGATTTAAATTTTAAACGATATCCTTCCTCGTCTAAACAATATTTACGAAGAAATACTGATTTTATGGATTCATAGTCGTTTCTTTTGTCATCGGCAATGTTAAAAAAAGTTTGTAAACTTTCACCAGTAAGTAACCCGACAAAATGTTCAGGCCATGAGGCCTTAGGTAAATTTAAAGCCGTAACTCTTGATTCACATCTCAAAAGAAAGAATCCTATATCGTCATGCAATGAAGAAAAATTTGGTAATTTTAAATTAATGATCTTCGACGATCCAGTACCAGAAGATTCCCTAGAAAAAGAAGATTGTAAGCGCAATTTTTCTAACTCAAAAGTTTTTTCTCTTTCAAATTTGGCTTGTTCTGCAGCAATTTCTGCTAAACGAATTCTTTCCCTTCTCTCATGTTCCCTCTCTTCTTTCTCTCTTTCTTCTCTTTTTTCTTCTCTCTCTCTTTCTTTCTCTTGTCTTTTTTCTTCTTTTTCTTTCTCTTCTCTTTTTTCTTCTCTTTCTTTCTCTTGTCTTTTTTCTTCTTTTTCTTTCTCTTCTCTTTTTTCTTCTCTTTCTTTCTCTTGTCTTTTTTTCTTCTTTTTCTTTCTCTTCTCTTTTTTCTTCTCTTTCTTTCTCTTGTCTTTTTTCTTCTCTTTCTTTCTCTTGTCTTTTTTCTTCTCTTTCTTTCTCTTCTTTGTATTCCGCTATTTCTTTATTTACATAGGCTATAAGATCATCACCCGAGAAATTCAAGTCCTTCCCATTCTGTATAAATCCCGCCTTAACCTTCACAAAGTCAGCCATACTGAAATTAAAGAGTAATGGGCAATAGATTCAAAATGTATAACTCTCCCACTTGTTGCCCAATGACTATACTTAGTCGTAAGGTAATTCAAACCTTTTTCAACACCAACTGTTTATACAGTATTTATTCGTTTTGTGTGCTATACTTGTCTCTGAAGTATATGATACTTATCCATTACACTCAAATAGTATCTGTAATCATCATATATTAACATATTAGCAATTAACAATATAATATAATCAAGTACTAAATAACGCCATTACTACCTATTTAAAAGCATGCCATAACATCACATTAGACAAAAGACTAAAAGACAACGCTGGAAACAAATCAGGAAAAAGACAACAATGTAAAAAGTCATAAAATCCTACAATATAATAAAACAGTTGTTTCCACTGTCAATGAACAGTACAGGACGACATACAATCACATAGAACTGCTGTACATATTAAAAGAAAGTCAGAGAAGACCTACGGTTACGAACATAATCATACTGAACTAAATAAGAATTCCACGACAATATGTTACTCGACAGCACAGCTAAACAAATAAGAAAATATTAATCTCAGTCAGAGCGGAAATACGACAGCACTAAATGCTGAATCCCTGAAAGAGATCAATACAATCAAAATCTATAGAACGACGACAACTAAATTCATCCAAAGATATAATTGAGTGTCGCCCACAAGAAAATATAAAACATAAAAGATACACAAAAATAAGATGTGCCTGACATTTTTAGGACCGGAGACCATGACCCTACAAACATATATTCGCTTATATGATTAAAATCCACGACCGCCAATCCTCGTTGTAAACAAAAAGCATCAACCTCGCAAAGTGGCCTTGAATCTATGCAATAAACACGGGTCAAGAAAAGAATGTAAAGTCTGGGTTGCACAACGCGTATAAGTGTCCTGTACAAGACGTTCCCTGTTCCTACTTAGGAAATCCAAGTGGTCAGCAAATCTGTTTGGTGACGTACGTAAAAGATTAAATCATCCTTCCTGACCATTGCAGACAACCGAAATGATTTCTCGGACATCAGGGTTGAAAGACTTGTCAGACTTGAAAGACCCAATAGACTGGTTCTGGATACCGTCATGATTCTCACGATTCATATTATTGGTATAATAAATGTCCACTGGTAACTTTACTTTAGGATTTACAAGTCCGTTCAGGTGATCTTGATGTAATGGTTCACTACAACGATTCAACGCGAAATGGCCTCGATGTGACAATATTCTTCATAGTAACCTGTGACCGCAGTATATTGTGTCGAAATTTCATATCTGTTCGTAGGCAGTTAAATGTCTATTCAGCGACTTTAATAGAATATATGTTGTTTGGTAATAACGTCTTCCCAACAGTCCAAGGTCTTGGCATGACCTCGTACGAACAATTGCAATTTCTATTTATTCCACAAATTCGTGTGCTTGATATCTTGCGTACTTTCCACAGTACAGCATTGTACAAATTCCAAACAATTAATTCCTCTCCAACGGAACGAGCCTCACATATCTGTGGCGTTATAAGTTTATATTCGTCAGTTGATTGTTTGTGCTCGCTTTCACACTGTGTCTAGGTTTATATAGCATAGGTCCACAAGATTCAGGACAGCCACAATAGTTCATTAACGATACTTTCTATGACTCGAAGATTCCACACAACGATCAATATAACAGCTGGATATTTTAGTAACATTCCATTTATTATTCACGTAGACAATACATCATTACACAGCATGCATAATTAGGTAGATTCAGCAACTTCTCTAATCCGTAGGTCCATATAAATACTACCTCATTCCTCTTCCTAACTTTCGTTGTATTTAATAAACATTAATATGTTTCAAGACACTTCTCTTTTCACATTTCCCATATTTCTACCATTGGGTAGAATACACACACAAGCCGCCCATTCAGGGTCAAAACACGCTCTGTCCATTTTTCCTCCACACTGCACACGTCATGTGCGCAATACACATATCGACAAATTATTATCGTGCTGCGCTCATCAGCACCAAAAGCCTATATATTTTCTAGCGTGTGGCGTGCAATAGCCAGCGCCACATTATCATTAATTGAAAAAAAGGAGGTATTTATCATTTGGTGGACCAGCTTTCTCGCAGAAGTTAAGAAGTCAACAGACTACCGATACCAGACCGTTTCCTGTGGCTGATACGACACACTTGCAGTATTAGTTTGCTCTTTGTCAACACTTCGTCACGTGACCTGTCAAGTGAATGCAGTATGTAGGTCAGCGTTGTTGACATTTTTACATTAGACATTACAGAGTTTCACAGTACAGTTGGATCAATTCTTGTCAATATTAACAGGAAGACAGTATTATTGAACTAAGAAGTCCTATTTTCATCGATGGATCTTCTTGTTTTCTATATATGAACTTTAATATTTAAGGCCAGAATTTGTAATTCAATAAAGTGGCAGTTTGTTTATTTTCATAAGAATAACTTTGCCATTACTGTAAAACTGAGCCTATTTTGCAACACATACTATCATACACATAATTTATATATTTATGTTTACATGTTATTTGTTTGTATAGTATGTTAGTTTATATGTCAGCGGGTTGTGTTTAGATTGGGCGGTGTCCTCACAACAGAATATCCCACGTCATAGAGGGTCCGTTGTGGGCGTTTTCTTTAGGTGCAATTTCCTTAATTGGAAATTTGCTTGCAACAACTAGTTGCTATTTGTGTTAGTTGTGAAGACTGTAATTATTGTTATTTTTGTAATATTTCTTTGTTCTTTAGTTTTGTTTTGAATTGTTTGTAATTTGTTGGTCTACCCTTTTCTATCTTTCAGTTCTATTCACAATTTATATTCATATACTGTGACGTCATTTGTGTTGTTATTCCTTGCAGATTCAGTGATTACTTTCATTGATTTCCCTATTTGATTTATTTGATTTCTGCAAACGTTTTCGTATTGTCATTCTTATTTGTACTTTATGTATTCAGTTGGTTGACATATGTTTTATACAGGTATATTTCATAAGACACTATTGCTTGTGCACTGCACTTGGATTATGGTATAAACCAGTACTTGATTATTATTACTGTTATACAAGACCTTATTAAGGCTTGTGACACACAGATATTGGGATAGTGTGCTGATTAATCAAGTCATTAAGAACTTGTGGTATTATTATTATTTCAGGTGATTAGTATTATTGTTAGACATCATGTCTACATTAGAATACTTCATTATACAAGGGAAAGCCCTTGATAAGACTGGTCAACAATTAGAAGAATGGGCAGTTGCTCAATATGACAAAGCATTAGCTGCAGAAGAGAAAAAAGCTGCTGCAGAGGAGAGAAAAGCTGCTGCTGAAGAGAAAAAAGCTGCTGCTGCTGCTGAAGAGAGAAAAGCTGCTGCAGAAGAGAGAAAAGCTCTGGCTGAAGAGAAAAGATTGGAAAAAGAAGCTGATGCTGCTGCTGAACTAAAGAAATTGCAGATGCAGGTGGAGGAAAGGAGATTTGAAGCTGAACAAAAAAAATTAGAAAGAGAAGCTGCTGCTGAACAAAAAAGATTAGACAGTGAAGCTGAACAGAAAAGATTAGAAAGAGAAGCTGCTGCTGAACAAAAAAGATTAGACAGGGAAGCTGAACAAAAAAGATTAGACAGAGAAGCTGAAGAAAAAAAAGCAATAAGAGAACATGAATTTGAGTTAGAGAAATTGAGATTGACAAGTATGAGTAATGTTAATCAGGCATCTAGTGGTAATGGTAAACCTTCTACTTACAAGGTTAAGGTTCCACCGTTCAATCAGTCCAGTGACGATATTACATTCTGGCTGGATAGATTTGAACGTTCTTGTCGTACACATAATGTGGATAAATCACAATACGCTAATCAATTATCAGAAAACTTGAAAGGTGAATCTTTGACTAGATTATGCCTTGTAGGAGAAGCAGATAAGGATAATTATGATGTCATTAGGGCGGCTTTGATAAAAAAATATCAGCTAAGTGAGGAAGGCTATCGCCTTTTATTTAAGACGATGGTGCCTGAGACGGGTGTAGAATTCTCAGAATTCACTGCAAAGGCACGTCTCACAGTTGATCGTTGGATTGAGCTTTCCAAAACAGAAAAAACGTATGAAGGACTTATGGATTTGTTGCTCAGAGATAAGATTATGTCATGTGTGAACAAACCTTTCCTTGAATTTATACATGAGCGTAAACCCAAATCTCTAAAGGAAATGGAAGAATATTGTTCCCAATATGTCACTGCACACCCCGACGTGACTTTTGGCAACACTAAGATTAAGGAGAGTATGCCAGTTGCTTCAGCAACACCATACAATCCCAATTATTCACACAGATTTCAGGGACCTCAAAACAGATTTGATAAAAAAGGTAACCATAATAGTTATCAAAACCAAGGTAACCAATCATTTCAGGGTTCTTCTTCAAAGAACTGGAGACGAGCTGATAGCTCTCGACACAGGGGTGGTCATAATTATAGGAATTTCCGTAGAGGAAGTAATTATAGAAACTATCAGGGTTATCCGTCTTGGAGTCAACAAGATCATAATTACAGAGATACTCATTATAATGAATATGATAATGGTAACCAAGGGAACTATGACTCAAACCCAAATAGGGGTTACAATAGAGGTAACAATAACTACAGAGGTGATAATAACCGAGGTAGATCTCAAAACAAAAGACATAAACCACATTTTCAGGCAAACTCTGCACAACAAGAGTCCCATGAAGCCTATAAACAGAGTAAAGATAATAATGATGCTAGTAATATGGCATGTGCCGCTTTTGATTTTGGGAGAGCATCTCAGTGCCCCCAATGCAAAACGTTATTTGAGCCAACCACAGTGTCTACTTTAAGCTGTGGCCATCCTCTTCCTGCTCTTCCGGCATCAGTCGCGCATGATGGAAGAGGTTCTCTTGTCTTACATAAGGGTTTAGTGAATAACAATCCAGTCTCTGTGCTATTTGATTCTGGATGCACCACAATTGGTGTTAGGCAGTCACTCGTAGATCCTTCCCGTGCCACTGGACAAGTAGTCAAATGTGTAACATTTGGCGGCACATTAGAGAAATACTCTACTGCTATCATTAGGATTGCTACTCCTTTCTTTACAGGAGATGTACACGCATGTCTTCTTCCGAATCCGATCGCTGACCTCATCATCGGTCGCATTCATGGAGTCAAAGAATGCACTCCGCAACAAATTTCCACGTGGGAAAGGCAAAACATGCAGATTGCTAACGCTGTAGTCACTAGAGCTCAGGCTCTTAATATGCCTCAAACTTCATCTACTGAAGATAATGAAGTGCATAACCAAGATAATCCCTTGGTAATTTCTCGTGACTCGTTTATAAAACAGCAAGAAGATGATCCCACTCTGAAGAAATTCTTCATTCTTGCAACTAAAGGTGATCCGAATAAAGACACAAGTCGTAAATCGTGGATTACAAAGAAGAATGGCGTACTTGTACGTATGGTTCAAGACTCCATTACGTCAAGTCATTCTCAAATCCTGGTTCCCAAGAATTTGAGAGTTAAAATTTTGCAGCACGCTCACGACTCTCAGTGTGCTGGACACATGGGTTTTTCCCGTACTAAGTCAAGAGTCCTTGCGGCTTTCTTTTGGCCATTGGTAAACAAGGACATACGGATTTATTGTCGATCTTGTAAAGTATGTCAGGAAGTTAAATCCAAAGGTCCACGGCATGCTGCACCCATTCAGGCGGCGGACATTCCTATTCGGCCGTTTCAAAAAATGGCCATAGACATTATTGGTCCATTTAAGATCAAGTCTGCCAGAGGACATCAGTTTATCTTGACGTGTGTTGATATGTGCACACGTTGGCCAGAGGCTATTCCTCTGAAGAGCATTACTACTGCTGATATTGCAGATGCTCTTTGGCTTATATTTTCTCGTCTGGGGTTCCCCGGAGAGATATTGTCAGACCATGGCACCCAACTAATATCAGATACCATGTCTCAAGTAATGTCTACTCTGCAGATAGATAGATCTTTAAGTAGTATCTACCATCCAATGTCTAATGGTATGGTCGAACGCCTTAATAGAACACTTAAAAACTTACTGGGGAAGATAACTGAGGATCATCCTCAAGACTGGGACAGAGTTTTACCTGCGGCCCTCTTCGCTTACAGAGAGGTACCCAATGAACATACAGGATTTTCTCCCTTTGAACTCGTCTTTGGCGCGCGTCCGCGTGGCCCTATGTCGTTGCTTCACGATCTCATAACATCTGACAATATTGACGATGACACAAAGTCATCCTACGAATATGTCATCGCGTTGAGACAAAAGATTATCGAAGCATGCAAATTAGCAACTTCTTCTTCTGAATTTGCGAAACAGAAGGCAAGGCAATTTGCCAATAAGAAGAGATGCTTACGACAACTTTGTCCTGGTGACAAAGCATTTGTATTACTACCTTGTAGGGAAAACAGATTACTTATTTCTTGGAAAGGTCCGTACGATATAATATCGAAAATTTCCGATGTCGACTATATTGTCGATATTGATGGGAAGCATAAAACCTTCCACATCAATATGCTTACTGAATTCCATGAACGTCCGGATTATTTGCAACCCATTTTCCAAGCAACGGACAATTCTCCAGTACAACATGGTCATTACTCATCACTGTCCGTGATACAGGATGAGGAAACAAGTTTTTCAGATGTAAATCTTCCTCTTCCAATGATCCCACTTCATTCTAGTGAATCATGGAAGAACGTTACTGTCTCTCCTGATTTGTCTCTAGGAGAACAGCGACAAGTTTCAACTATGTTGCAAACATTTCAGGATGTACTCACTGACATCCCTGGACAAACGAATGTCATTGAACATGACATTGTTCTAACTGACCATACTCCTATTAGGGTTAGACCTTATCCTATACCTATACATTTTCAAGCACAGGTCGAGAAAGAGTTGGATGAGATGATAGATTTGAAAATAATCGAACCATCCACCTCTGCATATTCTTCGCCGATGGTTATTGTGCGTAAAAAAGACAATAACATACGTCTTTGCGTTGACTATCGAAAATTGAATCAAGTAACGAAGTTCGATGCCGAACCTATGCCTTTACTGGAAGAGCTACTTACTCGACTCTCCAAATCTCATTTTTTCACTAAACTTGATTTGTCTAAAGGATATTGGCAAGTTCCTTTATCTGAACGCGCCAAACCTCTCACGGCTTTTTCAACACCTAGAGGTTTGTTCCAATGGAATTTTATGCCTTTCGGTCTTATGAACGCACCAGCTACATTCGTACGCATGATGCGCCGAATCCTATCTTATCGGTCAGATGTCATTGCATATCTAGACGACATCTGTCTTTTCAGCGATACTTGGGAAGATCACTATTCAGGGTTAGATGAATTGCTGTCTACTTTGCGTGAGCACAACCTGACAGCGAAACCCTCTAAAGCCTATATTGGTTTTAGCGAAATTTCTTTCCTAGGCCACCGAGTTGGTCATGGTTTCCTAAAGACAGAGGACCATAATACTAGTAAGATACTTAACATCTCAATCCCTAAGACTAAAAAACAGGTGAGAAGTCTGTTAGGTCTTATTCAATTTTATGGCAGATTCATTCAGAATCTATCCTCTATCATGGCACCTCTTTCAACACTTCTAAAGAAAGGTTCGCCTAATGTGGTCCACTGGTCTCAGGAATGCCAATGCTCTCTGGATAAGATTAAAACATTGTTTTCAACACCACCTATTTTAGTGCTACCTACTAAAGATAAGACATTCGTTCTTCGTAGTGACGCTTCATCCACTGGGATTGGAGCGGCACTAATGCAAGAGTACTCTGGAACTCTGCATCCTGTAATGTATATTTCCAGAAAACTTAATGCGGCAGAAAGGAATTATTCGGTTTTAGACCGTGAGCTATTAGCTATGGTTTGGTCGATCCTCAAACTACAGAGATTCCTTCTAGGCGCACATTTCATAGTAGAAACCGACCAAAAAGCTCTTACTGCTATACAGAGTAAGAATTTGAAGAGCTCGAGGTCTACTCGATATGCAATTGCTCTTCAACCTTTTCATTTCTCTGTGCGAGCTATTCGTGGATCAGATAATGTGATGGCAGACATTCTGTCAAGATGCCCACATGATTCCACATAACTATTAGGGCTTAGACTTCTTGATATGTCTAGTTCTATAGTAGTTCCTTTTCTATATCATGATAGATACACATTTGTAATTTAATAATATAATGATTGTATCACTACATAGCGGTTCATTGATGTTTATTCACCGCTGTGCTTTGATGATTTTTCTTCATAAATCATAAATTTAAGATATCTAATACGAAATTATGTTATGAAATTTTTTAGGCATTGTGTAATTGCCAGAATTGTATTATACTTTGATGACACCTTCCTGGAAAAATTTACTTGTAGAGAAATAATTTCTCTCAGTTTATGAGATACATTCTCACCAGTCGCTCCATAAGTCGACTTAGCCTCATATTAGGCGTTATATTTATTCCTGATATTTTCATCTGCGCATTATTCATGCGTTGTGAGCCTATTGTACGTTGCTCCTAGATGTATTTCAAAAAAAAAAAGTTTCATTTTTTTTTCCCGGGAGGTGTGGTAAGACTGTTACGTGCAGTCTTTGATATCTTACAATATAATACATTTGTATGCTTGTTATGTTCGCAAATATTTTGTAATCAAAATAAATACTTTTTAGTGCTTAAGGAAAAGTCATTATTGAGTTACTTCCCTTGAAAGGACTTTCGTTCGAACTCCGCGGATGAATCCAGTTTTACTGAGATTTATTCTTTGTTTGGGTAGGAATAGATTGTTCTTGCTTCAGTGTATCTATGGCCTGAATTTATGTGTATTGTTTGTCTGGGTAGGACGAGTCTGTCTTATATCTGTATATCTTTACATATCTAAGTCGAACTATATGGTCTTTTGTCGTTAGAAAGGTCAAAGGGCTGTTCGGCGGATGTGTCGCTAGAGAGGTGTGATTTGGCTTCGTCCTGATGGGGCTGTGATTTTTGTGTAGCGGCTTGTCGCCGGAAAAAGTGATCTCAGTATTTATGGGGAAAGTGATAGTCGTCTAGACCTATCGTGTATGCTTTACCCCAGTGTTTATTCTTATTGCCAAGGAATGGCAGAATCATATTTCTGATACCAAGGTAACAAAAGATACTTCTTATGAACTCTGGCTAAGCCACCGTTTCTCGATAGACACGATTTGTACGTCTGAGAGAATATATTTAACTAGATGAAGAGGACATTCATTCCTAGCAGCACTATATCTTGTATGATGAAGTCAATTGTATCATGATAGACTCTACAGAGCTATGAGAACATTTAATGAATGACTAACTTTAATACAGATTCATTATCTGTATCCAAACGTGAGTGACAGCTCACGAGGGAAGCCATCTTGTATCCAAATATTTTGTGACTTTCAAGAAGAGAAAGGGATACCCCGTATTATCGCTTGATGAGTCCAGAGATCACTGCTACACATGAGAACCCAGTACTAGCGGTTCAATATGATTATATGGAAAATATGTGCTGAATATTATTTCAAGGAATCTTCGCTAGACGAGGTTAGGTCTAGAAGCCATCTTGAATGTTGTTTATAATCTGACGTGCTTTGTCAGTAAACTCAGATGATATATATATATATATATATATGGGCAATACTGAGTGCTTGTCTACTGACAGTCCATTATGCTATTATTCTACATGAGTGCCCATGTATCATTGCAAGACCATTTATCCACTGTACCATGATGTATTATGCCAACCTGTGATTTGTCACTATTCGTGCTGTCGAGTGTGTACGTCCAATTAAACTGTAGCAAAGGTACACAGTCGTTGGTGTCGATGACTTCCAGCCATACATGAGTGTGAGAAAAAGACCATTTGTCAACACCACGAACTCTTCTTATCATTCGCATATTATACTCACAATCTATGTCTACACACCACTGCGTAGGTCGAGTTGACATTCCATACTCAAACCACGAGCAACACAACAACATAGCATTTAACTCTGGTGATGTTCTAGTGAGCTTATATTTATCGACTGATGATGATGAGCAAAGAAAATAGACTTATCAAAAGAAGAGGTTTATCAACTGGTGGACCAGCTTTCTGGGTTTGACCTCGCAGAAGTTAAGAAGTCAACAGACTACCGATACCAGACCTTTCCTGTGGCTAATACGACACACTTGCAGTATTAGTTTGCTCTTTGTCAACACTTCGTCACGTGACCTGTCAAGTGAATGCAGTATGTAGGTCAGCGTTGTTGACATTTTTACATTAGACATTACAGAGTTTCACAGAACAGTTGGATCAATTCTTGTCAATATTAACAGGAAGACAGTATTATTGAACTAAGAAGTCCTATTTTCATCGATGGATCTTCTTGTTTTCTATATATGAACTTTAATATTTAAGGCCAGAATGTTTAATTGAATAAAGTGGCAGTTTGTTTATTTTCATAAAAATAACTTTGCCATTACTGTAAAACTGAGCCTATGTTGCAACACATACTATCATACACATAATTTATATATTTATGTTTACATATTATTTGTTTGTATAGTATGTTAGTTTATATGTCAGCGGGTTGTGTTTAGGTTGGGCGGTGTCCTCACAACAGAATATCCCACGTGATAGAGGGTCTGTTGTGGGTGTTTTCTTTAGGTGCAATTTCCTTAATTGGAAATTTGCTTGCAACAACTAGTTGCTATTTTTGTTAGCTGTGAAGACTGTAATTATTGTTATTTTTGTAATATTTCTTTGTTCTTTAGTTTTGTTTTGATTTGTTTGTAATTTGTTGGTCTAACCTTTTCTATCTTTCAGTTCTATTCACAATTTATATTCATATACTGTGACGTCATTTGTGTTGTTATTCCTTGCAGATTCAGTGATTACTTTCATTGATTTCCCTATTTGATTTATTTGATTTCTGCAAACGTTTTCGTATTGTCAGTCTTGTTTGTACTTAATGTATTCTGTTGGTTGACATATGTTTTATATAGGTATATTTCATAAGACACTATTGCTTGTGCACTGCACTTGGATTATGGTAAAAACCAGTACTTGATTATTATTACTGTTATACAAGACCTTATTAAGGCTTGTGACCCACTGAGATTGAGATAGTGTACTGATTAATCAAGTCATTAAGAACTTGTGGTATTATTATTGTTTCAAGTGAGTAATATCTTTGTCAGACATAATGTCAGACATTAGTGATATGATGGATCATTTTCTTCGAGAGTCAAGAAGATTACGTTTATTTGGTGATGATTGTGAGCATTATGCCACAGAACATTTTCTACTCCAGATGAGTAAAGATTTAAAAGGATTTGCCCTGTGTAATTTTGGTTACGCTTATTCACAGGAGAAAGCTTTGAGGCTTTCTAAAGTACTATCAACACTTTTCTATGATGATGGAAAACCAACTACTCAGAACAGTGTTGAGTTGCAGACTCTGAAAAAAAAAAACGATAAATGAGCTTCAAAGTGATAAGAAAGCTCTTACTGATAAGTTATCAGAAATGAATGATGAAAATGCTACATTGAAGAGTAAAGTGACGGAAGTGATAGCTGATAATAGGAAATTTGGTGAATTCTCTCTTAGACAGAAAAAAGAGTTAGAAGATGAAGTTACCTCATTAAGACAATTAATACAAAATAAACTTGACAGAGAGAGAAATGAGTTGATTAATAATGAGGTGACCTCATTAATGAACATAGATATTGGAGAAGAGAGTAACGATGATTGCAATACACATGTGGCTCAAATTCAGAGCCTGGAATCTGAGGTAACTCTTTTGAAAGAAAAGATTACTAAGCAAATCACTATGGAGCAGAACATGAAAGTTCTGGATAAAAGAGTAGCAGAGCTTGATTGGGGTAATCAAGAACTCAGAAAGGTTCTGTGTCAACAGGAGAAAGTGACTGAGGACCTGGCAAAGGGGCGACCGACCCCAACCAGGCGCGTCCACGGGTGGCGGATAGTGGAACGACCTCCAGATATGGTGTGTCAGCTGCGAATAAAGTCAGCATAGCTGGACGAATAAGCAGTCGCGGACCAAACGGCGATGTCCTCCCAGCAGGACGGGGAAGGGTAACAGGTGGCACTGATACCCCCACTGAAATCCCCCATATGTCCTACGACGGGTGCATCAAGCGAGTAAGAGCCGCTATAAGCTCTAGCCACGGGGAAGGTAAACCTCGGTAAACAAACCAATCTGCTGCCTTGCAGCTACCACCGGGAGATGGAAAGGCTATGGGAGACAACCCTGAACAACAAACACAACCCGGCCTGCCGAAGACGGAGTGTGTTAGCTACGGCGCAGACACCGGGAAAAATTAGGACACACACGCTTTTGCGGTATGGAGTCATGCGACAATCTCGACTTACGTCATGGCGTCGCTCCTATCAGCTACAACCGGGGAGGAGCGGAGCCGGGCCCCTAGCCTCGAAAGGGCCCACCCAAGCAACCGGTGCCTTTGCCAACCAAATGGTCGGGGGAAGGCAAAGTAGAGCAACTGACCAACCAACCCACTATCTTACAGTGGCTCAATGGAATGCAGAAGGAGTGAGGAACAAGAAACCGGAGTTACAAGAATTCCTCAGGGAAAATAACATTGATATAATCTGCATCCAAGAAACTCACCTAAAAGATACCCAACGATTCTTTGTACGTGGATACCAATCCTTCCGCCAAGATAGGGCAAAAAGAACTAAGGGAGGAATCCTCACACTGATTAAAACCTCAATCCCAGCAGTAGAGACACACAGATCTGGTGAGGATGAACTTGAATACATAACAGTCCAACTACTGCTGCCCAGTGGAGACTTAATGATCACAAACTGCTACAGCCCTCCAACCACAACTCTGGAGCTACACAAAGTGAAGCTTGCAGCATCGAGACACCTCATTATGGGTGACTTCAATAGCCACTCACCCAGCTGGGGCTATAACGCAACAGATCCAAGAGGAGAAGAGGTGGAAGATTGGATGGTAGAGAATAAACTAATTCTAATAAACCAACCAGAGGATAAGCCCACCTTCTATTCCAGAGTATGGAAAACAACGAGCACACCAGATCTTGCTATGGCTACAGATGACATACATCGACTCACCACCAGAACAGTAAATACTCAACTTGGGGGAAGTGACCATGTACCAGTCACATTACAGATATCTGAGATAAGAAGTGCAGGAGAAATCAATATGTCTCCTAGCTGGAATTTCAAAAAAGCAAACTGGGGATTTTTTAAAGAACAAGCCGACAATTTCTGTCAGAACATTGCCCACTCAAATAACATCAATAAAAACATCTCCATCATCAGTGAGGCAATCATCCAAGCAGCAAAGAAGTCAATTCCACGAGGTAAACGACGAGACTACAAACCATACTGGAGTGACAACCTGGGAAAACTCCATAGTGAATTAAATAAAGCACGGGAAACTATGGAGCAAAATCCCACATTAGAGAACACACAGAGGCACAACAGCATAAAACAAGCCTTCAATGAACAAAAGAAAGCTGAAATCCAAAGGAGCTGGCACCAGAAGACCAGCAGTCTCAACATGGAAAAGGACTCAAGCAAGCTATGGAATCTGACAAGAGTACTAAATGAAGAAACAACAACCAGCTACTGTAAGACTGTCATCAAGGAAAATGAAAAATACCACACAGGAAAGATGGCAGCAAACATCCTGGCAGATTTCTACAAGGAAGAACGCACCACATCACTTTCACATGCACGGATCCAAGAAGTACGTAAGGAAGTAAAAGAAAAACTGAAGCACCAAAACCCAGATATCTGCATGAAATCACCCCTTACTATGAGAGAACTCAGTGCTGCCATAACAAAACTAAAGAACAGAAAAGCTCCAGGAAAAGATGGCATCACAAATGATATGATCAAGAACCTTGGACCTGTAGCCAGGAACAAGCTCCTCCTAATCTTCAATCAATCATGGAGTACTGGAAAATTTCCAGATCAATGGCGAGAAGCAATCATTGTTCCCATCAGAAAGAAACAAAAGGAGAAAACAAGCAAGTCCAGCTACCGACCAGTTAGCCTACTGAGCTGTCTGGGTAAGGTAATGGAAAGAATGGTGAACTCAAGATTACTGAAACATCTGGAAAAAAACCATCTGCTTGATAACACACAGTCAGCATTTAGGAAAAATCGCAGCACCGAAGACCAACTAGTATATCTAGCCCAGGAAGTAGAAAATGCTTTTCAGGAGAAAAAGAAAGTGCTGGCGGTTTTTGTAGACTTGACAAAAGCTTTTGATAAGGTATGGAAAGAAGGACTCCTCCTTAAGATGCTCAACAGCAAAATTGAAGGGAGAATGTTCAACTGGATACGGAACTTTCTTCGATACCGCACAGCAAGAGTAAAACTTGACGGGAAACTGAGCCATCGCGTCACTCTACAACAGGGTGTGCCACAAGGAGGAGTTATCTCCCCCACACTTTTTATCATATATATAAATGATATTGCAGAGAAACTGTCCGGGCATATCTCCAGGGCTCTTCATGCTGATGATTTTGCTGCCTGGTGTGCTGCTGAACATTTGCCTACTGCGAAGTTCAGGATGCAAGCAGCGCTAAATACCATCGGTAAATGGGCATCAAATTGGGGAGTACAGATAAACCTCTCCAAGACAGTAGCAGCCTGCTTCTCTCTGTCAAATCGCCGAGAAACGATCAAACTGCAGCTAAATGGAAGTGAACTTCCAATTGAGGAAAACCCAACATACCTAGGAGTCAAGTTGGATAAGAGACTCACCTGGAAGCCGCACATAAAAGCAGTAGAACAGAGAGCAATAAGAAAGCTCTCTATTATGAAGAAACTGGCTGGCACAAGTTGGGGGGCAAATACCAACATACTTAAAAAAGTCTATACAGGCACAGTCAGACCTGTACTTGAATATGGCATGTCAACCTGGGCCACAGCATCTAAAACAAACACAGAATGTCTAGGGAAAGTGCAAAATTCAGGCCTTAGGCTAATCACTGGAGGGATGAAGACTTCTCCAATCCAGGCAATGGAGCGATACACCAACATCCGCTCTCTTGATGACAGACGTGAGGAAAAGGTATTCACTCACAGTGAGAAGCTTCTACGAATGCCAAGTCATCCAATGCATGCCAAACTCCATAGTGTGACAAAGAACAGGCTGAAAAGAACCAGCTTCCTAAACATCTCCAAACATCTGCATCGATGCCATGAAGACCTCCTCCCAAATCGATCTACTGAGATTGAAATGTTAATTGATTACGAGGAGCCAGACGACTGCCATGGAAATATATCTATCATCACAGAAGTCCCTGAAATAAAAAAGAAAGGCCACCTGACCCCTCAACAACTAAAAACTTTGGCTCAAGAAATGATTGAAGAAAAGTACAACCCGAAGGAGTGGACACATGCATACACAGATGGATCTGCTGAGGGGGCAGTAAAGAACGGTGGAGGAGGCATTTTTATAAGATTCCTAAATGGAAAGATCATCCGAAAGGCCTTCCCAACTGGAAAGATCTCCTCCAATTTTAGGGCAGAAGCTATGGCACTACTGCAAGCCCTGAAGATCCTCACCAGACCTGAACAGCAGCCACAAGCTAAGATAGTAATCTTCACTGACTGCAGATCATTACTTGAATCAATACAAAACACCAGAAATGATAACATGATGAATGAGATCAGATCTGAGCTTAACATCATCCAAAGGTCATCAACCATTGCCCTTCAGTGGTTACCTGCCCATTGTGGAATCGCTGGTAATGAGAAAGCAGATGCTCTATCAAGAAGCGGCAGTAAAATGGAACAATACAGCCACCCATTGCCCTATCGGGAAGCAAAAACCATCATCCACAACAAGTACAAAAATCAGTGGAAGGAGGAAGGGGATATATACAGCAGAGATGACCCAATCCACCACCTAAACAGACACCAACAGACGACAATTTTCCGCCTGAGAACTGGACACTGCAGATTACTTGGACATCTCTATCGCCTCAAGATATCCCACACGAATGAATGCCCTTGTGGAACTGATATCCAGACTCCAGAACACATTCTCCAGAACTGTCCAACCCATGATAAATTGCGACGTGCGACCTGGCCAAAAGGTGATGAGCTCCAGCAGAAGCTATGGGGCTGCCGCGCCGACCTGGAAAAGACTGTGGACTTCGTCCTGGCGACAGGCCTGCAGATTTAGCATGACTACAAACCGAACGCAGAAGAAGAAGAAGAAGAAGAAGTGACTGAGGAAAAACAAAACAATATTGGAAAATTACTTATGGAGAAAAAGGAGCTGCAAGATGAGATGAGTTCAATGAATAACAATCTTCTTGATAAAGAACAAGCTCTTGTTAGTGAGCTAGAACAGGTTAAAATGGACAATGAGAAATCAAAGGTTGAGTTGATGAAAAATAATGATACATTTGAAACTCTGATTCGAAATTTGAAATTAGAGAATGAGAAGTTGAAGTCAGAGTTAGTGGAAATGAAGAAACAGGAATTAGAAGCTGAAGAAAGGAAAGCAAATATGAACTTGCATGAGGAGAAGATGTCGTCTATGGAACAGAAAGAAATAAAGGTAGTGAATGAGAAGGATATGGTTGTTTCTGAAAAGATTGATGAACTTAGTCATCATAGTGCTATAGAAGCACTGAAACTTGAACTTGTTCAAGAGAAAGCTAAGGTTTTAGAAACCACATCTCAGAAGGAAAAGTTGAGTAACGATCTTAAAGATAGTATTTCTAGAGAGAAAACTCTAGTATCTCAGTTACATGTTACAAAGTTAGATTATAACTGGGAAGTTAGAACCAACGAGAAAATGCATAAAGCCCTTGCTAAGCAAAAAGCTATCTCAGAGGTAGAAATTGCAAAACTTCGCAACAGAATTGATGGGTTATTGGATATTGTGTTGAACAATAAAATGTTATCTACTACCAAGGTGAATAGATTTAAACATAAACATGATGGTCAACATGTTGCTAATGCAAAGAGTCAGCCCCATGCACTCAATGCAAGCAAATCCTTTCGTGGAAAATATGGTTTCCCACGAAATAACGATACTGCCTCTAATGGGAGTTGGCGTGAAGCCAACAAAAGTAAATTAGGTTTGGATCACGGTGAGGACTTGGATAAAAGTCATGACAAGATTCCTCATGAAAACCGTGCATCAACTTTTCGAAGTTCTGATAGAGTGGTAAAAGAGAACAAAACTACTAGTATGCATCGTACTCAGCCCAAGCAGTACGATCCATCTGTTAAGCACATTGCCACAGGCAAAAATAACAACAATTGTGCTAGAAAAGATAGACGTAGTTATGAACAGCGCCAAGGGCGTTCATCACGTGTTAATCTTCCTTTTTCACGTAATGGTTCTTTTTCAAAGAACTGGAAGAAATTTGATGATACTCAATTTTTTGGTCCCAGTAACAATAGGAACTTCAATAGAGGTTACCAATCTCATAATAATTATTTTTGTGGACAACAAAGTCCTACTGATCATAAGGGTATTAACACAACTTTTCATAACTATGGTAAATGGAGTGTAAACAGGAGCAATGGTCTCAACAGAGATCATAATTTTGATAGATCTCGTTATGACGGTAGATCTCAACATGAGTCCAAGATTTCCTGATACACTTCCAGACTTATGTCTGTCCTTTGTATGATATGATGATTGTATCACTACTTAGCGGTTCATTGATGTTTATTCACCGCTGTGCTTTGATGATTTTTCTTCATAAATCATAAATTTAAGATATCTAATACGAAATTATGGTATGAAATTTTTTGGGCATTGTGTAATTGCCAGAATTGTATTATACTTTGATGACACCTTCCTGGAAAAATTTATTCGTAGAGAAACAATTTCTCTCAGATTATGAGATATATTCTCACCAGTCGCTTCATAAGTCGACTTAGCCTCATATTAGGCGTTATATTTATTCCTGATATTTTCATCTGCGCATTATTCATGCGTTGTGAGCCTATTGTACGTTGCTCCTAGATGTATTTCGAAAAAAAATGTTCCATTTTTTTCCCGGGAGGTGTGGTAAGACTGTTACGTGCAGTCTTTGATATCTTACAATATAATACATTTGTATGCTTGTTATGTTCGCAAATATTTTGTAAACAAAATAGATACTTTTAGTGCTTAAGGAAAAGTCATTATTGAGTTACTTCCCTTGAAAGGAGTGTCGTCACTTTCAATCGAACTCCGCGGATGAATCCAGTTTTTCTACGATTTATTCTTTGTTTGGGTAGAAATAGGTTGTTCTTGCTTCAGTGTATCTATGGCCTGAATTTATGTGTATTGTTTGTCTGGGTAGGACGAGTCTGTCTTATATCTGTATATCTTTACATATCTAAGTCGAACTATATGGTCTTTTGTCGTTAGAAAGGTCAAAGGGCTGTTCGGCGGATGTGTCGCTAGAGAGGTGTGATTTGGCTTCGTCCTGATGGGGCTGTGATTTTTGTGTAGCGGCTTGTCGCCGGAAAAAGTGATCTCAGTATTTATGGGGAAAGTGATAGTCGTCTAGACCTATCGTGTATGCTTTATCCCAGTGTTTATTCTTATTGCCAAGGAATGGCAGAATCATATTTCTGATACCAAGGTAACAAAAGATACTTCTTATGAACTCTGGCTAAGCCACCGTTTCTCGATAGACACGATTTGTACGTCTGAGAGAATATATTTAACTAGATGAAGAGGACATTCATTCCTAGCAGCACTATATCTTGTATGATGAAGTCAATTGTATCATGATAGACTCTACAGAGCTATGAGAACATTTAATGAATGACTAACTTTAATACAGAGTCTTTATCTGTATCCAGACGTGAGTGACAGCTCACGAGGGAAGCCATCTTGTATCCAAATATTTTGTGACTTTCAAGAAGAGAAAGGGATACCCCGTATTATCGCTTGATGAGTCCAGAGATCACTGCTACACATAAGAACCCAGTACTAGCGGTTCGATATGATTATATGGAAAATATGTGCTGAATATTATTTCAAGGAATCTTCACTAGACGAGGTTAGGTCTAGAAGCCATCTTGACTGTTGTTTATAATCTGACGTGCTTTGTCAGTAAACTCAGATGATATATATATATATATATATATATGGGCAATACTGAGTGCTTGTCTACTGACAATCCATTATGCTATTATTCTACATGAGTGCCCATGTATCATTCCAAGACCATTTATCCACTGTACCATGATGTATTATGCCAACCTGTGATTTGTCACTATTCGTGCTGTCGAGTGTGTACGTCCAATTAAACTGTAGCAAAGGTACACAGTCGTTGGTGTCGATGACTTCCAGCCATACATGAGTGTGAGAAAAAGACCATTTGTCAACACCACGAACTCTTCTTATCATTCGCATATTAGACTCTCAATCTATGTCTACACACCACTGCGTAGGTCGAGTTGACATTCCATACTCAAACCACAAGCAACACAACAACACAGATTGTAGCACTGGTTTATGTACACTACAGTGGAGCAAACAACACCGTAGAGACTTATCAACTGGTGGACATCATTAATTGAAAAAGGAGGTATTTATCAATTACCCAAGATTTGGGAAGTGAAGAAAGTGTCAAAGCCCAGATTTAATTAAATAAATTTATAATTAGTTTAGAGATTTTGTTAGAACATTTTGTACTTATTAGAATGGCAGATCTGGCCAAGTTTCGCTCTGCTGCTGTGCAGATTGCGAAAGAAATGAACATGGAGGGTCAAGCTTTGATTCAATATGTAACTTCAGAATGTGACAAGTATATTGAAAGGGAGGATAGGAAGATAGCAGAAGAAAGAAAGTTACAGTTACAAATTGAGGCTGACAAAGAAATTAAGAGGCTGCAGATTGAGGCTGACAAGGAGGCTAGGGCATTGGAGGCTGAGACTAAGAAGTTACAGATAGAGGTAGAAGAAAAACGACTGCAAAGTGAGGCAGAAGAAAAAAGATTGACTGCCGAAAGGGAGGCAGAAGAAAAACGACTGCAAAGGGAGGCAGAAAAAGAAGATAAGAGATTGCAGAGGGAGCATGAAATACGACTAAGGGAGTTAGAATTACAAGGCCATGCTCCTGAAAATGGTACTAGCCCCTTTGCCTCAGATGCCACCATTAGTCAGAGAGCCTCAACCTTAGCTATGGGTTTTCATGTAGACCATTTTGTTGAGAAAGACGATGATATAGAAGGATATTTAAGCAGGTTTGAACTGTTAGATACTACTTATGGGTTAGAAAGAGAAAGATGGGGGGTAAAGTTGTCTTAGGGACTTCGGGGAACAGCTTATGAAGTGTTTTCCAAAATGAGCAGGGATGACCAAGACAACTATGACATGTTGAAGCAAGCTCTTCTGTTAAGATACGAAAAGAACGGAGAGTTTTATAGAAAGAAGTTTAGGAATGCCAGGCTACTGTCAGGTGAGACCTATCACCAGTTCTCCGCCCGGTTGGAAACGTATATGGAGAAATGGGCTACTTTGGGGAAAACCCAAGATCTCAAAGAGATGATACTCATTGAACAGATGAGAGAGTCCATGGCTCCAGACATGAGAAAGTTTCTCATGGAACAGGGCGCAGAGAGGCTGGGTGAGATAATAAATGTCGCTGAAAGGTATCATGCAGCCCAGGCAGAGGTAGCTGGCACCAAGAGGAAACAAATAGATCAAAATAAGGCCCCTCAAAACCATAACAAGTTCGATAATGAAATAAGCAGAACTTCGATAGGCCTCGAAATGAATTTAAGAATAGACCCTCACAATTCAATGATAGAAGAAATGATGAAAGAAAACCTTTTAACCAAGGAAAGAGGTATTGTAAAAATTGTCGGATGGACAACCATAACACTGAAAATTGTAGAAAGAAAACTCCAAGCTTCGCTGCCATGAAAACGGGGAGGAAGGGAGTAAAGGTCAACTCTATTGAACAGCAGGAACCTTACCACCCCCCAGTGTGTGAAGATGTAACATGCAATGGAGTCACCATAAGGTGTTTGTATGATACGGGATTGGATTATGATTCAGTTGTGAGTTCTCACCTGGTGCAGGCAGATCAATACATCACAGAAACAGTGGAGATCCAAGCGGCAACCAAGGACGTAGCGACCATGACACTTCCCATCGCCAGGATAAATGTGAAGACGCGATATGTGGAAGGAGTAATCAAGGCAGCAGTGTTAAATGATCCAATCTACCCTCTGATTTTGGGGTGTAGATACGTCTTCTTGGGGAATCCCAAGAGACCTGTGATCATGGCAACCGTCCAGACACGATCACAATCCCGAAAGGAAGAAGATGAACCCATAAATACTCATCTAGAGGAGATGAGAAAGGCACAGGCTGAAGATAAGTCACTGAAGCCGTGTTACAAGAAACTCCCAAAGAGCCATACTCCTCATAATAAGGGAGAATTCTATATGAAAAATAAGTTGTTATACAGGAAGGCCGGCACTGGTTCAGCTGGTCACGCACAGCTGGTCCTTCCTAGTTCATATAGGGAGAAAGTAATGGAATTAGGTCATACTATCCCCTTCAGTGGTCACATGGGGATTAGCGCAACAGGACAGCGTATAGCTTGTCATTATTTCTGACCAGGAATAACGGAAGACATTAAGAGATATGTGAAATCCTGTCCCGAATGCCAGAGAGTAGCTCCAAAGCATTGGACTGCTCCAGCAACTCTTGGGGAAATGCCCATAGTGGGAACCCCTTTTGAGAGAGTTGCAGTGGATATTGTGGGACCTCTCACTCGGACCAAGAGGAGGAACAGTTACATCCTTACTCTGGTAGACACTTGTTCTATGTGGGGAGAGGCGGTAGCCCTGTCATCAATCGATTCGAAACATGTGGCAGAGGCCTTACTTACTATATTCACAAGGTTAGGATTCCCGCATCAAATCTTGACTGATAATGGCTCTCAGTTCAAGGGGAAGCTAACTGAAGAGGTTTTCAAGTTGTTTCAAGCCAAGCACTTTCATTGTAGTCCGTATCACCCCCAAGGGAACGGCCAGGTAGAGAGGTTCAATGGGACTCTCATTTCTATCCTGAGAAAGCTGGCACATGAGAAACCGGATACGTGGGACTACTACATGCCCGCCGCATTGTTTGCCTACCGGGAAGTACCACATAATTCAACTGGAATGGCACCCGCAACACTCCTATTTGGGAGGCCTATAAAAGGTCCGTTAGAAGCTTTGCTAAGGACCTGGACAGATGAGAAGGCAGAGGAGACTGTTACCTCATCATACCAATACGTGAACGAACTGACCACTCGTTTAAAAACTAGTTGGAAACTGGCAATTGAAAATTTGAGACAAGCCAGGAAAAAGCATGCTGCTTTTTATAATAAAAAAGCGAAGGATAGAGAACCTGCTGTAGGGGAGAAGGTACTTCTTCTATTGCCAGGCAGCAACAATAAGCTTCAGATCGGATGGCAAGGGCCATATACAGTTTTGGAAAAGTTATCCAGAACAAATTATAAGATAGACAAAAAGGGAAAAGAGAAAGTCTATCATGTGAACCTTTTGAAGAAATATCTGGACAGACAAATCCAGGAGGGATCACATTTAATGGCCTTGTCTATCGCAACCGAGAAAAAGAATGAACCTCTCTCCTCGGTTGAATATCCACTGAAAACCAGTGAAACGTTTGCACAGATGAAAATCAGTAATCACCTGACAAAAGGACAGAAGGAGAAGGTTCAACAGGTCCTTGAGAAACATACAGATGTGTTAACTGATAAACCGGGACACACAAATTTGTTGTCATATGATATGAAACTAATAGACCCAGCACCCATCTGTATGAGGCCTTATTCTATTCCGTTCGCTAAGGAAAAAGCTTTGAAAGAGGAGATTGATTATCTGTTAAAAGAAGGGATTATTTCTCACAGTGAGTCTCCTTACAGTTCCTGTGTAGTTTTGTTGCGGAAACCATCAGGAGAACATAGACTGTGCATAGATTACAGGAAACTGAATGCTGTCACAGAAGGTCAGGTGGATCCATTACCTGATACTACTCAACTTTTTGCCAGGCTGAACAAGGCAAAATATTTTTCTAAGGTGGATCTTAGCAAAGGCTATTACCAGATTCCAGTAAAGCCTGAGGTTCGACCTTATTTTGCCTTTAGCACCTCGGAAGGTCATTATGAGTTCAACATGTTACCATTTGGTTTGAAAAATGCCCCGAGCGTGTTTTCTTGGATGATGCGAAAATTGCTGGATCCCCTGAAAAATCCATGTATTTCGAATTTTATGAATGATATCCTCATTGCTACGGAAACATTTGATGAACACGTTACCTCTTTGAATATGCTGTTTGATAAACTCAGAGAGGCTAACTTAACCGCTAGGCCAACAAAATGCTGTATTGGTTGTAAAGAATTGGAATTCTTGGGACATACAGTACATCAGGGTAGCATGACCCCTGATCCCAAGAATCTGGAAAAACTAAAAAGAGCACCTAGACCACAAACAAAAAAAGATGTGCGATCTTTCGTGTCTCTGTGTGGTTTTTACCAAAAGTATATCAAACATTTTAACTCTATATGTGCTCCTTTGACCGATTTAACTCGCAAAGGTCAACCTGATACTATAATTTGGTCAGCACAGTGTGAATTGGCTTACCAGGAGTTAAAAGAGATGCTTACAAGCAGGCCAGTGTTGCAATTGCCTGACTTGACTAAAGAATTTATTGTGAGAAGTGACGCAAGCAATGTAGGCCTGGGCGCTACATTATTGCAAAGGTCCTCCTCACAAGATGGGGAATTGAACCCAGTCGCGTATGCTAGCCGCAAATTGAACAAGGCGGAAAAAATTACCCAACCAGTGAAAAAGAATGTCTCGCTTTAATATAGGCTATAAAGAAATTCAAAATTTATTTATATGGCCGGACATTTGTGGTCCAAACGGACCATTCCCCCCTCGTGTTCTTATCACAGGCCAAGCATGAAAATTCTAGATTATTGAGATGGTCTTTCTTGTTGCAACCATACTCATTTTTAATAGAATACATTCCCGGCCCTTTGAACGTTGGCGCAGACTTTTTGAGCAGACATCCTTATGATGAAGATCAGAAAAACGAGTAAGAGTTCATGGAGCTAAGTTATCTCGCATATTATAACCTGCAAATGAATGCATGTTTTAGGATTGGAGGTGTGTAGCAAAATATGCGAGAATAAACGCTCAAATCAGTACGATTTAGACATAAAACGATAATAAATACATTAGCACGCATGTGTCTGACGGTTGGCATCTTTGAAGCCAGCAGCGCTGCTTTTTGCACAGTGCTAAGCCTATAGAACGATTTCACGGAAAAAGTCTGACACGCTTTAGTTTCGTTTTCGACAAACACTACTATATTTAACTTTTGCCCAATCTGCTGCATACACGTTGTAGTCTAGCCTTACAATTAAATATTGGTGGAAGTATACCGCAATATAGATATCTGAAGTAACACTTTCTGTCAACTTTGTAGCAAAATCAGTAGAAATCCTTACATTTTTTGGTAGTATTACACGATACAATGCTAACTAGTAACGCAAAGTCCTAACCCGCCCCGTCTACTCCCCGCTTCGATGACACAGACTGCAACGCATATATTCACACTGCGGAAAAGCCAGCCAAGGCATAACCACGCAGACAGTTTTACTTCCTCCTAGTGGTAGCATTTCTGATGTAACTAAAACAAGTAATTATTTGAAGAAAAAAAAATACATGCTCGCAAGACGAAGGAGGGGAAAGATGGCGGACTTGTGTAAAATTTTATTTGACGATGGACGATGACATAAATTGGAAATTTTAAACCATTATGAAGTTCCCCATAAGAATTATATGGTAGTGTGACGTAAAGTTAGCTGAGTAAGAATGTACTTTAAAATATATGATAGTCCCAGTATTAGAAAAGTTATTGAAGAAATACTAATATCTTAGAACACACGACCAGACACACTGGCATTCCTGCTCATGTTTTTTTGGTAACGTTAGGGGGACGCGAGCTTGGGAGAGGCAGGGAGGTACATTCAAATTCGCTGGGGGTGAACAGAGTATGAATGGGAAAGGGGAACGGTAGGAGAAATGTAATCCTAAACGTGATATTTTTTTATTGGACATGACTAGAGCAGACGGGCCAATCGACCACCAGTTATTCAAAATTGTTTTGGGTTTTTCATTCAAACTGCATTTGAATTCAAGTAGTAGAATGTTACGATTGGCTAGTGCTGGTAGATATTAGCAAAAGGCTTTGATTATTCATTGCCAGTTGAACTAAAATTTGTATACAGATACGCTGAAAAAACAGCTGTGTTAATTTTAAACTTAAATAAAGAATAAATTCACAGTCTGTGCAGTTTGGAGGAAGCTGAGGCCATTTCTTCACCAAATCAGCGTCATTTGTTTATATATTTCTTGATTGTGGTAAGGATATTTTATGAAATTTAAAATGTTTGGTCCAACTACAAAAGTTAGATACTGCTATTGGGGAAAAAGTGAAGGACATGTCGGAAGCAGACATTGTTGAGTCCACACATTAAACGGTATCTGACTGATGTATGTTGTTATAATTATGTTGACATATTATTGTATTAAAATAGTTTAGCAAGCCTCTGTGTTCAATGAACACTATTTAACATGCCTGAAGCAAATATAAGTGAAAAGAAAAGAAGAGAAGATCATATCACAGGAAATGTGGTTACTCCACATTATTGTATGGAGGAAAAGTATGTGAGCGTACAGTGGCGTATCTGCTATAAGGACTTGAGGTGTGGTCACAACCAGGTGGGAGTCCTGTACATTTCGGGGCGAGTGCATTTGTAAGGCACGCGAGGCTGACCCCATACCCACGTAGGGAATTAAGTGTTAGAATAAATGATCAGAGATAAAAGGCCAGGGTGTCCTTTTGTTGCAGAGCTTCTATGTTATTGTTGCCGGCTGGTGACAGGAAACCTGCTGAGTGCTTATAAACGCCAACCAGTCTCCAACCAGATTTATATGCTGTTGAATATCCAGTAGGAGCTTTGGCGAGTGTTGAACTTGAAATTTCTGCAACTACCCATTGAATTATCTTACAACAAGGACTCCCAGGTGAAGAGTAAAACATCTGGGGCATCTCTGACATTTTCTTGTGTTTCAAAATATTACACAGGAATTTTATGGGGGTAGGATGAACTATAGCCCTCATATACAGTGACTCTCCCGTAGATAACTAAAGTGAACTCTGTAATATTTCATCCAGGAAGGACATTTATAAATTAGATAACTAAAGTGAACTAATTTAATATTTCATACAGGAAGGACATTTATAACTACATAATAACTTTTAGTTATTGGGCAGATTGTCCCAACATTTTTAATTGCTCTATTCTGTAAACTATCTTGTCCTTATTTTAAAGACCTGTCCACAAGCTATGAATGGACAGGCAAAATAAATTGTAAATATTTGTTCAAAGAAAAACTTAACTGCTAGTTATTAACTTCTTTAATAGAAACTTAAAGTGTTTGATTGTTGTGTACCATCATTCATTTCTGCCCTAGACACTAGGTACACCATACACCATACACTAGAGCCAGAAGATTGACCGTGTGAGACCTAGGGAGGTAGCGTTAGGTTCTCTGCACATAATTCATCATCATCATCTATAGAATCAGAGACCTACATTTGCTTGACCTCACACGGTTATAGCAGACACCTTTTCATTCTTTTAGGATACCATCATAATCTCCCCAGAAAAATCAACTTTGCTACAGTAAGCAGGAATCAGTCTTGACAGCTTTCTCTTCTCAAGTCTATCGTTCTGGCTGGTCTTCGTGTTTGTGTGTGTATTTGAATAAAATGCATATATATATATAGGTAGACGCAGGTAGATGCGAGTGCGTAAGGAACCCTTGTGATTGGTTGACAGCGTTTTAGTTTTTTTAATTGCAGGGGCACGCTGATTGGTTAGTTGCGTTTTGGTACTATTCGTTTTTCAGAGTTCCGAACCAACAGTGTTTTATGCCTAATTTATTATGTCTGCCGCCATCTTGCGTGACCGTGACTTCGTGTAATTTATTCTGTCTCAGAGTCTGCCAGCCATCTCGCGTGACTCCTTGAAAGCGGATTGGCTGTGCATTTTATTCTATTGACATAGTGTATTAACAAAGCAGCGGGTTTACACACAACTTTACAACATAGCCCCACCCTTTCCTAGCTGTGACCTGTCAAAGCTGATGTGTAAACACCTGCTGTAGTTAATCGTTTCTCGTCTGTCCTTCCAGAGTTACAGGGTGTCGACTTAAAAAAATCTGCTCCTACATTTTCTCTTCCCGGCATGTAATTTACTGTAAATTAATAAGGCGTCAAAAGCAGACTCCCCCTTAACAATCTCGAATTTAACTTTCTAGATGCAGCCAAGAATGTTAGAGGCTGATGATAGCTTTGGACAATGAAGTGTGTCCCATACAGGTATGGTAAAAATTTGTCGATGGATCAAATTAGAGCCAAACATTCTTTCTCTATCGTCGAGTAATTCAACTCAGCTGCATTAAGATTCCCACTGGCGTAGACAACAGGTAAAAGTTCCTCCGGCTGGGCTTTTGATTGCTGCAAGAGAGTTGCACCAATACCTATACTGCTAGCGTCCGTCATTAGTACAAATTCATGTGTGATATCGTGTAGCGTAAGGATGGGTTTGCTGATGAGTTTAACTTTTAGCTCTGTGTAAGCTTTTTCACAATCAGCATTCCATTGGATTTTGTCAGGCTGTCCTTTCTTAGTTAAGTTAGTTAATGGTGCGCACAGAGAGACATCAGAATGAATAAGGCAAGAACAGCCTTTTTTAGCCAAAATAATTTCTGGAAGTCCTCTCAATATAGCACAAGCACAAAATTAAGATTATATCAGAGATGTGTGCTTTCTGTGCTTCTCTATGGTGCGGAATGCTGGAGAGTTACAGAGAAGGAAATGTCGAAATTGTCCTCTTTTCACACAACATGCCTAAGAAAAATTCACCTAATCTTTTGGCCGAATACCATCACCAACCAAGATCGTCTTACTCGGAGCAAGCAAGAGGACATGCACACCATCATAGCTGGCAGACGCTGGAGCTGGGTTGGCCATGTCCTCAGAAGAGGCCCCGATGCCATCACAAGAACAGCTATGCTTTGGACCCCTGAAGGAAAACGAAAGAGAGGCCGACCAAAAACAACCTGGCGGAGGACTGTGGAGGCTGAGATGCAAAGAATGAACCAGAGTTGGGGCACTGTACGAAGGATGGCCGCCGACCGAGCAAAGTGGAATCAATTTGTTGTTGCCCTACAAGACGTCACTAGGCGTTAATAACACATAAGGAAAAGAAACCCGAGGCCTGTTAACAGTAAATTAATATTAGACAAACATAAAGGTATGTTTTCAGGCACTCGCAAGAAATAAAGAAATAGAACACTTAGACAACAGAAAAACAACAGACGTGAGTGGCTTACCCAGGGTTCGAACCCCGTACCTTCCGTACGACAACACCGCTTAGCTATACAAGCGAATCACACTAACCTCACGGCCAGCTAGGCATCCCCTACTCGAAAAGCAGCAGCTTGGAGACTTTTTCAGGCCATAAATCGAGGATTCCTCAGCAAGAGAGAGGTTGGTAAGAAAACGAAGATGGCTGTATACCGCTCCACCAATGTCCCAGTCTTGACATATGGATGCGAGTCATGGGCAATGACTTCTTCTAGGATGCCTAGCTGGCCGTGAGGTTAGTGTGATTCGCTTGTATAGCTAGGCGGTGTTGTCGTACGGAAGGTACGGGGTTCGAACCCTGGGTAAGCCACTCACGTCTGTTGTTTTTCTGTTGTCTAAGTGTTCTACTTCTTTATTTCTTGCGAGTGCCTGAAAACATACCTTTATGTTTGTCTAATATTAATTTAACGTCACTAGGCGTGATGGCCACTGACTGCTTTGACGGTCAGCGGCTAAGGATCAAAGAAGAAGAAGAAGTCATTGCCCATGACTCGCAGCCATATGTCAAGACTGGGACATTGGTGGAGCGGTATACAGCCATGTTCGTTTTCTTACCAACCTCTCTCTTGCTGAGGAATCCTCGATTTATGGCCTGAAAAAGTCTCCAAGCTGCTGCTTTTCGAGTGGCCAACTCTTCTTTGATGCCTCCCTTTCGGTCTATAATAGCTCGGAGGTATTTCATTGGGTCGACCTGCTCCAGGACCTGTTCTCCTAGCTTAATCTGATGTCTTCTTTCTTCTCGTGATATCACCATGTATTTTGTTTTAGAGCTGCTTATGACCATTCCTCTCTTCTCCAGCTCTTCCTTCCAGACTTGCAGGTTAGATTGGATATGTGCCTCTGATTTAGCAATCAGGGCAACATCATTAGCAAATGCCAGCTCTCATCTTCCAGTATCCCACTGAATACTTTCTTGTTCTCTCCTTACACGCCTTGATGACATCGTCCATGAGGAGTATGAAAAGATAAGGTGACAGGATATCACATTGTCTTACACCAGTAGTGGTCCTGAACTCTTCTGACTTCTGGTTTGCTGTCCTCACATAATTTCTGCAAGACTTATAGAAGCTCTGTATAGCATGAATCAGAGGGGCTGGAATGTTCTTCCTTGCTAAACAGTCCCAAAGTTTGTTCCAGGGGACCCTGTCAAACGCCTTTTCCAGATGTATGAAACAAAGATGGATCTCACTCTTATACTCAAGGGCCTTTTCACTCAGCTGTCTGAGTGTGAAGATTAGGTCTTGAGTACTTCGGTTTGCTCGGAATCCGCACTGGACCTCATCCAATTGTGGCTCAGCTTGGCGTTGGAGTCTCTGCTCTAGGATTCTAGAGTAGATTTTACCAGGGACGCTGAGAAGGGATATGCCTCTGTGGTTTCCACATTGTCGATTGTCACCCTTTTTGAAAATTGGTGTTATTGTCGTGGAACGACTTCTCGCCGATTCTTTTCTTCTGTCTATTATTTTATATCTCTACTAAAATCTCTCGCTAGATTGTAAAATAATTCCCTTAAGTTGACTTTTTCATTCTTATAATGAAAAAGTCTCTCTCTCTCTCGCTAGTCTTAGATTTAACAGTATTTTACTAGCTCAGGATTCTCGGTCCAAGGTAATAAATTATTCACTTCGCCAGCAAAAGTCGAAGGTGGAACACGGTACAACGATTCGAACAGGAAGTCGACCGTCTTTGTTGTTCACGAACTGGACGCATGTAAAACAGCCGGCAACGATGAACGAACGCTAGGGCGAGTTGAAAAGAAGGTAACTTAATACCCCTGGGACCAGAAGATGTATTTGCAACAATGCCACCCAAAATCACAGCCCACCCCTGCCCGGGAACCAGCTGGAATTTTGGGAGGGAATTTTAAGCGGTCATTCCTCTTGTAACCATCATTCGTAGCAGACAGACTCTGGGCCCAAGTGGGCATTTCATGTTGCGAAATAGTTGTAGTGAATTCGTTGAGCGAAGTAAGTAGATCTAACTAATAATGCTGATTTTATAACATGAATAATCATATGTTTATCAACAGCTTGCTATTGCAGTAACTTTTTGTAAAGTTTAAATGCATTTCCATTTTCAGTGACAATAATTGTTATTTGCATATTTACAGATCACTCAAACTAATGTATGAGTTGCTGAGGTCATAGACCTAATTAACTCCTGATCTTTATCTCACAGCCTGGCAGAAATAAGACAGGGTTAAAATAATTGATGTATATTATTGTTGTTACTTTGAGATTTGCATATTGATCCAAGCAAAATAGAAGTGTATTAGTGGTTCTTCTATTTTCTATTTCTTATAAGACTTCTGTGTTCTCTGTCAAGACTACAAACTTGATAACAGTGTCTCAATCACTTCTTCTCACTTTGTCACATAAGGGACATTAATGTGTTTTTTCATTATGGAAGGTTCTTTACATGTATTTAATGCAATCCTATGCATATACCATGTTGTATGATTGAAGAACTATTTTATGTATGATTGAAGAACTATTTTATTATCAGTATATGAATGTTATTTGCTACAGGAACCAGGACTTTAAGAATGCTTGAAATTATTTAGCTATTTAATGAATTTACCACTTGACTGACAAAATGTAAGTCAGTAGTTCTCAAGCCTTGAGACCATGACTACCCTCAAAATGATTTACTGCTCGAGTAAGCAAGAATGTAAATCATTGGTTCTCAGACCTTGGCCGCAATGACACCCCACCAAGTTAAAGCAGCATAGGAAACTATTACCCAGTGGTTCTCAAATCATTGTTGACAGTGACCCCGGAATTAAAATACTGCTCTATGGGCACTAGGTGAACCAGTGGTTCTCAACCATTTGATGACCCCAGCCCCTACCTCACAGTTTGTGAAACTCATTGCCACATGGGGAAAGCCACTGCTGTAAATAAGCAGACAGCCAGATAGAGACTGAGAACTCAAGATACACTATAATGTCAGTTAAGAAGTGGTAGTTCATATCTAATAGATAACACGGTTACTAAATAGTAGTTAACCTTGTGTTAATTCAATTTCTGATGGACGCTTACCGGCCATCAGACTTAGGAGATGACTGCTCTTGAAACCACTAATGGGATTTCAATTGTTTCCAGTCCACCCAGGTTGCGGTTGCAAAGATACTAAACCAGGTTGCGGTTACCAGATACTAACCCAGGTTGCGGTTACCAGATACTAAACCAGGTTGCGGTTACCAGATACCTAAACCAGGTCCAGGGTACAAGTCCATGGTACCAAGATTACCCTTACCCAACCTTATCCTATCACCCAGTAACCATCCCACACATCCCATAAACAGAAGAGGCATTCAGCAGAGGTGACTTACCCCATCCTTATCTGTGATGTGCACTGAGTCCAGGGAAGCAGACTCTGACACCCTCTGAACCCATTAACTGTTATAAGACCAACCTACTGGGGCAGACCAAACCAAGAGAGTTCGAACCAAAATCATCTCCGCAGCTACTACAGTCCTTGAGGAGATGAGTATTAACACCTACCAGCAACACTACCATAGAAAAGATCTCTGGTCCAAGTGATGACCACACTAGTTGATTTTTTTTAAATAAACAGTAGAGCTAAACTATTTTTCATATTTATATGTATAATAACAAATGTAAGATTCTATACCCTTTTATCCAACTTTACATAACAGAGTCTGTTGTTATTTTTCTTGTTAACTTTATTTGGGTTGTATTTTGTTTTAAATATAATTCTACACCCTGGGGGCTCGGCCATAATTCAATTAACTTCTATTGGGTCGGGATATTTTAATTGTGGCTGGACACCAAATCTCTTTCTCAACCTTGTGTGTTTTACACAGTCCTTTTGTAGGATCCCTGAGGAAGAATTTATCGTCCAGAAAATATCTTGTTTAGTGTCACCAGAATTCTCTTTTTTTTAGTAAATTTCTAGTACACTATTTCCCGAGGAGAGGCAGTTTCTTCAAACTCGGAAGCTATCAATAAGACATTATTATCTTTATTCTTCCATTCCATCCAAGCTGACCTATCTCATCAAAACACCTCGCGACAACTGGGACGCTCGTCCGGGATTAACTCTTATTTCATATTTAGACACTTGTCTGAGATATGAAAACTCTTTATCTTTCCTAGACCACTACTGCTGTAGGTACTTGTCACTTATTGGTGTCCAAGTCTAGGATTAGATTAAAGAGGGGACATATAAATTACCCTAGACTATAATACATATAAATTTTTGCAAGAAAAACAGATTTTAAGTTGTGTTATGAGAACTCTTCTTGGTGGTACTGCTGGAAATTAGTTACCTATTGTTAACTAATTTTTAATTTGATGGTTATAAATGCTGGTTTGATTTAATATATGGTTTTGTAATACTTTAGTATAGTTAAGACTATAGAAAGTATTTTTGCCTTAATTATTGTTTGTGAGTTAGAGATCTCATACTCGCTCAACGAACCACTATGGATATAATGGAAGAATCTGTAGAGTTGAATGAGTGGAGAACATTCTGGACAGAGTTAGCCATTGAGTGTGAACTCTCCGGAGAAGAACTGGATACTTTTGTTTCACAAAAGATGGAAAAATGCAGGATGAGAGAAGCGGAAAGGAAGAAATGGAGAGCAAAATACACGGAAGAGAATGTGGAACATGAGAGACAAAGACAAGAAAAATCCCTCCAGTGTAAGGAAGAACTGGAAACTCAGTTTCAACCTACAAATATGGAATCCAGGGATAAACTTGAATCTAGGAATACTCATCATGCCACTCCTTTGCCAGTTGCATCACCATCTTCAGTGGTAAATATAACTGCACCACATGAAGCCAAGTCTATGTCTCAGGATTCAGGCTCAGACAGAGCAGAGGTACGGATATCTAAACGGAGACATCTAGACCATCCTGAAAACAAGATTAAGCACAAGAGTGCTGATAATCTGAAGAGACCTTCCTCATCCTCAGCAAAAACTCACAACAGGCATACCAACAACAACCGCACCAACAACCTGGTAAATAGGATCGCTCAACCAAATAGGATCACTCAACGGAAAAGGATTACGCAACCCTATGGGAAGGGAAGGGATGTTCTTGAACATCACCTGTCGGCCAACTTACATCAGTTAGACTGTATGCGCCGAGACCCAATCCCACAGACTTCATACAAAGCTAAGGTCCCTACCATGGATGGGAACTTGACGAAGGCCCGGAGTGGATACAGGGATTCTCAAAATGTGGAGACTGCCACAGTAAATGGAGAAGAAATCACCTGTTTGTATTATCAAGGTCTTGGGTGTGATGCCCTTGTTTCAGCCTCTGTTATCGACCTTGATCAAGTCACCGAAGAGGATGTTGAGGTAACAGCACCCATGATAATCAACAGAAGGATGATTTTGCCTTTAGCTTATGTAGAAGTTAGGTCGAACTTTGTAAACGGCAAAGTAAAGGCCGCAATATTAGATGAACGAATTTACCCGATACCTCAAGGAGGGAAATATATCATCTTAGGAGACTCAGCACGATCCAGAGATGGCGTGACTGAACAGGCTATGGAGACTCCAATGCCTAACTCATCTTCCAACATTTTCACTGAAAAGTTGGAAGAGTGCAAAGGGATTGACCACCCCAGTGCACTTAATTCTGAACAAGTTTTGATAGTCTCACCCACTATCTGCGTGCAGAAAGTGAAGCCGGGCCAGAGTTTCTTGGTACCTGGTGGGATGAAACATGTTTCAGAAATATCTTCCTTTAACATGGGAGAAGCAGCTGTAGAGGAACAGGACCCTCAAGCACTAAGACTTCACTCAGTTCCGATAACCTCACCCACTCTCTGGGATCAGAAAGTGAAGCGGGTCCAAATTTCCTTGGTACCTGGTGGGAGGAAATATGTTTCAGGAATATCTTCCTTTAATACGGGAGAAATGGCTAAAGAGGAACATGAGCCTCAAGCACTTAGTCTTCAGTCAATTCCGATAACCTCACCCACTCTCTGGGATCAGAAAGTGAAGAAGGTCCAAATTTCCTTGGTACCTGGTGGGCAGGAACAACTGGTAGACTTATCTTTCTCTGTCACTGGAGAAACAGGGATAGAAGATCATACACGCTCTCATACCCGGGGAGATAGGTATGTGTCCTTAGACAGGTCAAGCAATATGACTAAAATAAGGTTGTGTATGAGGTTGGCAACCTCATCACGCAAAACTATTTGCTATAGATCCAATTGTAAGCAGAGTGTAGGCTTTAGGGCAAGCTCTTTGCCAGGAGGCAAGCTTCAATGGAGGATCCAGAAGGGAGAAAAGAAGAGAGGTATATTTTTGCGAGCAGGCTTGCTCACCCCACCTCGACTACTTATTGAAGAGGAAACGGATAGCAATGTGTGGATTACAGGCATACCATTCGACAGAGGAAAAAGAGGAAATATTTGGATTGAAAAATGGAGGACACGATACATGAATGTAGTGTCTGACATAAGAGAAGAGTCGGCTCGAACTTAGTTGGCCGTTGGCCGAACTTTCAAAAGGGGGCTTATGTCGTGGAACGACTTCTCACCGATTCTTTTCTTCTGTCTATTATTTTATATCTCTACTAAAATCTCTCGCTAGATTGTAAAATAATTCCCTTCAGTTGACTTTTTCATTCTTATAATGAAAAAGTCTCTCTCTCTCTCGCTAGTCTTAGATTTAACAGTATTTTACTAGCTCAGGATTCTCGGTTCAAGGTAATAAATTATTCACTTCGCCAGCAAAAGTCGAAGGTGGAACACGGTACAACGATTCGAACAGGAAGTCGACCGTCTTTGTTGTTCACGAACTGGACGCATGTAAAACAGCCGGCAACGATGAACGAACGCTAGGGCGAGTTGAAAAGAAGGTAACTTAATACCCCTGGGACCAGAAGATGTATTTGCAACAATGCCACCCAAAATCACAGCCCACCCCTGCCCGGGAACCAGCTGGAATTTTGGGAGGGAATTTTAAGCGGTCATTCCTCTTGTAACCATCATTCGTAGCAGACAGACTCTGGGCCCAAGTGGGCATTTCATGTTGCGAAATAGTTGTAGTGAATTCGTTGAGCGAAGTAAGTAGATCTAACTAATAATGCTGATTTTATAACATGAATAATCATATGTTTATCAACAGCTTGCTATTGCAGTAACTTTTTGTAAAGTTTAAATGCATTTCCATTTTCAGTGACAATAATTGTTATTTGCATATTTACAGATCACTCAAACTAATGTATGAGTTGCTGAGGTCATAGACCTAATTAACTCCTGATCTTTATCTCACAGCCTGGCAGAAATAAGACAGGGTTAAAATAATTGATGTATATTATTGTTGTTACTTTGAGATTTGCATATTGATCCAAGCAAAATAGAAGTGTATTAGTGGTTCTTCTATTTTCTATTTCTTATAAGACTTCTGTGTTCTCTGTCAAGACTACAAACTTGATAACAGTGTCTCAATCACTTCTTCTCACTTTGTCACATAAGGGACATTAATGTGTTTTTTTCATTATGGAAGGTTCTTTACATGTATTTAATGCAATCCTATGCATATACCATGTTGTATGATTGAAGAACTATTTTATGTATGATTGAAGAACTATTTTATTATCAGTATATGAATGTTATTTGCTACAGGAACCAGGACTTTAAGAATGCTTGAAATTATTTAGCTATTTAATGAATTTACCACTTGACTGACAAAATGTAAGTCAGTAGTTCTCAAGCCTTGAGACCATGACTACCCTCAAAATGATTTACTGCTCGAGTAAGCAAGAATGTAAATCATTGGTTCTCAGACCTTGGCCGCAATGACACCCCACCAAGTTAAAGCAGCATAGGAAACTATTACCCAGTGGTTCTCAAATCATTGTTGACAGTGACCCCGGAATTAAAATACTGCTCTATGGGCACTAGGTGAACCAGTGGTTCTCAACCATTTGATGACCCCAGCCCCTACCTCACAGTTTGTGAAACTCATTGCCACATGGGGAAAGCCACTGCTGTAAATAAGCAGACAGCCAGATAGAGACTGAGAACTCAAGATACACTATAATGTCAGTTAAGAAGTGGTAGTTCATATCTAATAGATAACACAGTTACTAAATAGTAGTTAACCTTGTGTTAATTCAATTTCTGATGGACGCTTACCGGCCATCAGACTTAGGAGATGACTGCTCTTGAAACCACTAATGGGATTTCAATTGTTTCCAGTCCACCCAGGTTGCGGTTGCAAAGATACTAAACCAGGTTGCGGTTACCAGATACTAACCCAGGTTGCGGTTACCAGATACTAAACCAGGTTGCGGTTACCAGATACCTAAACCAGGTCCAGGGTACAAGTCCATGGTACCAAGATTACCCTTACCCAACCTTATCCTATCACCCAGTAACCATCCCACACATCCCATAAACAGAAGAGGCATTCAGCAGAGGTGACTTACCCCATCCTTATCTGTGATGTGCACTGAGTCCAGGGAAGCAGACTCTGACACCCTCTGAACCCATTAACTGTTATAAGACCAACCTACTGGGGCAGACCAAACCAAGAGAGTTCGAACCAAAATCATCTCCGCAGCTACTACAGTCCTTGAGGAGATGAGTATTAACACCTACCAGCAACACTACCATAGAAAAGATCTCTGGTCCAAGTGATGACCACACTAGTTGATTTTTTTTTAATAAACAGTAGAGCTAAACTATTTTTCATATTTATATGTATAATAACAAATGTAAGATTCTATACCCTTTTATCCAACTTTACATAACAGAGTCTGTTGTTATTTTTCTTGTTAACTTTATTTGGGTTGTATTTTGTTTTAAATATAATTCTACACCCTGGGGGCTCAGCCATAATTCAATTAACTTCTATTGGGTCGGGATATTTTAATTGTGGCTGGACACCAAATCTCTTTCTCAACCTTGTGTGTTTTACACAGTCCTTTTGTAGGATCCCTGAGGAAGAATTTATCGTCCAGAAAATATCTTGTTTAGTGTCACCAGAATTCTCTTTTTTTTAGTAAATTTCTAGTACACTATTTCCCGAGGAGAGGCAGTTTCTTCAAACTCGGAAGCTATCAATAAGACATTATTATCTTTATTCTTCCATTCCATCCAAGCTGACCTATCTCCTCAAAACACCTCGCGACAACTGGGACGCTCGTCCGGGATTAACTCTTATTTCATATTTAGACACTTGTCTGAGATATGAAAACTCTTTATCTTTCCTAGACCACTACTGCTGTAGGTACTTGTCACTTATTGGTGTCCAAGTCTAGGATTAGATTAAAGAGGGGACATATAAATTACTCTAGACTATAATACATATAAATTTTTGCAAGAAAAACAGATTTTAAGTTGTGTTATGAGAACTCTTCTTGGTGGTACTGCTGGAAATTAGTTACCTATTGTTAACTAATTTTTAATTTGATGGTTATAAATGCTGGTTTGATTTAATATATGGTTTTGTAATACTTTAGTATAGTTAAGACTATAGAAAGTATTTTTGCCTTAATTATTGTTTGTGAGTTAGAGATCTCATACTCGCTCAACGAACCACTATGGATATAATGGAAGAATCTGTAGAGTTGAATGAGTGGAGAACATTCTGGACAGAGTTAGCCATTGAGTGTGAACTCTCCGGAGAAGAACTGGATACTTTTGTTTCACAAAAGATGGAAAAATGCAGGATGAGAGAAGCGGAAAGGAAGAAATGGAGAGCAAAATACACGGAAGAGAATGTGGAACATGAGAGACAAAGACAAGAAAAATCCCTCCAGTGTAAGGAAGAACTGGAAACTCAGTTTCAACCTACAAATATGGAATCCAGGGATAAACTTGAATCTAGGAATACTCATCATGCCACTCCTTTGCCAGTTGCATCACCATCTTCAGTGGTAAATATAACTGCACCACATGAAGCCAAGTCTATGTCTCAGGATTCAGGCTCAGACAGAGCAGAGGTACGGATATCTAAACGGAGACATCTAGACCATCCTGAAAACAAGATTAAGCACAAGAGTGCTGATAATCTGAAGAGACCTTCCTCATCCTCAGCAAAAACTCACAACAGGCATACCAACAACAACCGCACCAACAACCTGGTAAATAGGATCGCTCAACCAAATAGGATCACTCAACGGAAAAGGATTACGCAACCCTATGGGAAGGGAAGGGATGTTCTTGAACATCACCTGTCGGCCAACTTACATCAGTTAGACTGTATGCGCCGAGACCCAATCCCACAGACTTCATACAAAGCTAAGGTCCCTACCATGGATGGGAACTTGACGAAGGCCCGGAGTGGATACAGGGATTCTCAAAATGTGGAGACTGCCACAGTAAATGGAGAAGAAATCACCTGTTTGTATTATCAAGGTCTTGGGTGTGATGCCCTTGTTTCAGCCTCTGTTATCGACCTTGATCAAGTCACCGAAGAGGATGTTGAGGTAACAGCACCCATGATAATCAACAGAAGGATGATTTTGCCTTTAGCTTATGTAGAAGTTAGGTCGAACTTTGTAAACGGCAAAGTAAAGGCCGCAATATTAGATGAACGAATTTACCCGATACCTCAAGGAGGGAAATATATCATCTTAGGAGACTCAGCACGATCCAGAGATGGCGTGACTGAACAGGCTATGGAGACTCCAATGCCTAACTCATCTTCCAACATTTTCACTGAAAAGTTGGAAGAGTGCAAAGGGATTGACCACCCCAGTGCACTTAATTCTGAACAAGTTTTGATAGTCTCACCCACTATCTGCGTGCAGAAAGTGAAGCCGGGCCAGAGTTTCTTGGTACCTGGTGGGATGAAACATGTTTCAGAAATATCTTCCTTTAACATGGGAGAAGCAGCTGTAGAGGAACAGGACCCTCAAGCACTAAGACTTCACTCAGTTCCGATAACCTCACCCACTCTCTGGGATCAGAAAGTGAAGCAGGTCCAAATTTCCTTGGTACCTGGTGGGAGGAAATATGTTTCAGGAATATCTTCCTTTAATACGGGAGAAATGGCTAAAGAGGAACATGAGCCTCAAGCACTTAGTCTTCAGTCAATTCCGATAACCTCACCCACTCTCTGGGATCAGAAAGTGAAGAAGGTCCAAATTTCCTTGGTACCTGGTGGGCAGGAACAACTGGTAGACTTATCTTTCTCTGTCACTGGAGAAACAGGGATAGAAGATCATACACGCTCTCATACCTGGGGAGATAGGTATGTGTCCTTAGACAGGTCAAGCAATATGACTAAAATAAGGTTGTGTATGAGGTTGGCAACCTCATCATGCAAAACTATTTGCTATAGACCCAATTGTAAGCAGAGTGTAGGCTTTAGGGCAAGCTCTTTGCCAGGAGGCAAGCTTCAATGGAGGATCCAGAAGGGAGAAAAGAAGAGAGGTATATTTTTGCGAGCAGGCTTGCTCACCCCACCTCGACTACTTATTGAAGAGGAAACGGATAGCCATGTGTGGATTACAGGCATACCATTCGACAGAGGAAAAAGAGGAAATATTTGGATTGAAAAATGGAGGACACGATACATGAATGTAGTGTCTGACATAAGAGAAGAGTCGGCTCGAACTTAGTTGGCCGTTGGCCGAACTTTCAAAAGGGGGCTTATGTCGTGGAACGACTTCTCACCGATTCTTTTCTTCTGTCTATTATTTTATATCTCTACTAAAATCTCTCGCTAGATTGTAAAATAATTCCCTTCAGTTGACTTTTTCATTCTTATAATGAAAAAGTCTCTCTCTCTCTCGCTAGTCTTAGATTTAACAGTATTTTACTAGCTCAGGATTCTCGGTCCAAGGTAATAAATTATTCACTTCGCCAGCAAAAGTCGAAGGTGGAACACGGTACAACGATTCGAACAGGAAGTCGACCGTCTTTGTTGTTCACGAACTGGACGCATGTAAAACAGCCGGCAACGATGAACGAACGCTAGGGCGAGTTGAAAAGAAGGTAACTTAATACCCCTGGGACCAGAAGATGTATTTGCAACAATGCCACCCAAAATCACAGCCCACCCCTGCCCGGGAACCAGCTGGAATTTTGGGAGGGAATTTTAAGCGGTCATTCCTCTTGTAACCATCATTCGTAGCAGACAGACTCTGGGCCCAAGTGGGCATTTCATGTTGCGAAATAGTTGTAGTGAATTCGTTGAGCGAAGTAAGTAGATCTAACTAATAATGCTGATTTTATAACATGAATAATCATATGTTTATCAACAGCTTGCTATTGCAGTAACTTTTTGTAAAGTTTAAATGCATTTCCATTTTCAGTGACAATAATTGTTATTTGCATATTTACAGATCACTCAAACTAATGTATGAGTTGCTGAGGTCATAGACCTAATTAACTCCTGATCTTTATCTCACAGCCTGGCAGAAATAAGACAGGGTTAAAATAATTGATGTATATTATTGTTGTTACTTTGAGATTTGCATATTGATCCAAGCAAAATAGAAGTGTATTAGTGGTTCTTCTATTTTCTATTTCTTATAAGACTTCTGTGTTCTCTGTCAAGACTACAAACTTGATAACAGTGTCTCAATCACTTCTTCTCACTTTGTCACATAAGGGACATTAATGTGTTTTTTCATTATGGAAGGTTCTTTACATGTATTTAATGCAATCCTATGCATATACCATGTTGTATGATTGAAGAACTATTTTATGTATGATTGAAGAACTATTTTATTATCAGTATATGAATGTTATTTGCTACAGGAACCAGGACTTTAAGAATGCTTGAAATTATTTAGCTATTTAATGAATTTACCACTTGACTGACAAAATGTAAGTCAGTAGTTCTCAAGCCTTGAGACCATGACTACCCTCAAAATGATTTACTGCTCGAGTAAGCAAGAATGTAAATCATTGGTTCTCAGACCTTGGCCGCAATGACACCCCACCAAGTTAAAGCAGCATAGGAAACTATTACCCAGTGGTTCTCAAATCATTGTTGACAGTGACCCCGGAATTAAAATACTGCTCTATGGGCACTAGGTGAACCAGTGGTTCTCAACCATTTGATGACCCCAGCCCCTACCTCACAGTTTATGAAACTCATTGCCACATGGGGAAAGCCACTGCTGTAAATAAGCAGACAGCCAGATAGAGACTGAGAACTCAAGATACACTATAATGTCAGTTAAGAAGTGGTAGTTCATATCTAATAGATAACACAGTTACTAAATAGTAGTTAACCTTGTGTTAATTTAATTTCTGATGGACGCTTACCGGCCATCAGACTTAGGAGATGACTGCTCTTGAAACCACTAATGGGATTTCAATTGTTTCCAGTCCACCCAGGTTGCGGTTGCAAAGATACTAAATGTAACCGCGTATACCGTAAGTTTTTAGATACAGGCTATATTAAAATAAAATAAATTTTTATAGAAACAGAAGATTAAAAAAGTCTTGGCGCAGATGTTTAATTAAACCAAGTTAGCTTCCTAACGCCACGCATTATATTAGGCTAAGCTTCGCTTCCTTACGCCAAGCATTGGTCACGTGATTTTCCACCAATGGTTAAGCTGAGTTCTTTTTCCCCGGAATGAACAGGAGAGATGAAGCCATTTTTTTAGTCAGTATGAATTCAGAGCGGTGGAGACAAGACGTAAGTCTCTTTGCTCAGTGATATTCTATAGAGGAGATTGACTTCGCACAATCAATGCAACTGTGTAACTTCGAAATGTGGAATGTGATAATTTGTTTGTGAGTTCATGAAAACTGTAAGTATTGCTAAATACTGCATGAAATAACGGTTAGAGCCCACGGTCATAACTGAAACGGAGCTACGCTCGAAAACTGGGTAAAGAATTGTAAACCCAGGTATATATCTGAACCTTTTACCAAGAATGAAGGTCCTTAAGCTGAGAGAAAGTCAAACCAAGGAATACTAATGAAATAAAGAAAGTTTGGCTCTTCATTGAAATGAAGAGATAAGAAAAACGTGAAAATCTAGACCACATTAACAAATAAACGAAGGAACACTAGAAGGATAGAAGAGCCACGCCATGTTTTAGCAACTTGAAAAGATTACGAGATGCAATAAGGAATAGTGCATCATTAAAATAATACATTGACTTTTTATGCTTGTTTATTGAATGTCAACATGCCATTATGCAAATTTGGTGTGGTTACCATTTGACTCAACTCAGTTCTTGTTGGAAATTGAATAAACATTTGTTTCATTGAACACAAATGCTGTTGACGAATCATATGTTTGCAGTTAGCCATCATAGCAATTATTAAAGGTTCATGCCAAAGCTAATCGTTGCAGGTGCAACACAAATAATAACCATATGCTCTAAAAATAAAACATCATAGAGGATTGTCCCCGAACCTGGTAAATTCCTGTAAGTCTGTAGAGAGAAATCATCACCTCTAGCAGGCTAGCTAGTAATCAAGATCTAATACTCTCGATTCAAAACAGCAATCCCCACTACCCTACCCGGCCACACATCTCAATTTGGTGCCGTATGACCAGTCCTCTAAAAAAAAAGAGCAGAAGCGAAGATGGATCAATTAATGGAAAATTTTCAACAGCTGGGTGTGGAACAACAACAACAACCACAGAACCAACCCGTAAATACACAACCACTGCAGCCCCAGGACAGACAAAGTATGGAAGGACCAACAATAATAGCGCTACAGAAAATTACTGAAACCCTACAGAAAAATGACAACGACGCGAAATTCACACAGGTTAGATCCATTGTTCAGCCGTTCGATGGAAACAAGAAAAAATTCAGAAGATGGTTGTCTGACATGGAAAAATTTGCGGCACTAGCAGAGGCAACAACGGATGAAGAAAAAAAGAAAATCGCTCTGTTAGGTTCTGATTCGTACGTGACTGATTTTTTAAGAAGGAGGTCCCAGCAGTACCCCACAGAAACCTACGAGTCCCTAAAAAAAGAGCTCACCCAGAGATATGGGGAAATAATAGACAAAATGCATGCTTGGTCAGTCCTTAGAAGCATGAAACAGGAAAGAGATGAATCGGTACAACTTTTTGGAGATCGATTCCTCAATATGGCAGAAGAGGCATTTTGCGGAGAAATCCCTACCACACCTGATGTAGAAATACAGTTAGTGGGGATATTTGCCGATGGCCTTAGAGCGGAAAATATCAGAAGGCATCTTATTAGAAAAGACACCAAGACTATTGCTGAAACAATCCAAGCAGCAATACAGGAGGAAAATCTTCACCGAAGGTTCCAACAAAGAGCAGGTAGGGAACCCCAACCAGAATATAGGGACTATGATGAGCATGAGCCTATGGAAGTTGACCATGCCAGGAGGCAATGGACTCGCCCACGACAACAAGATGATAGGCCTCGCAATTATAGACCCCCCACACAGAGGCAAAACGAAGTCAATAATGTCAATCCGAACGGATGCTTCACATGCGGTAGGCTCGGACATGGGTACAAGTCCTGTAGAGCAAATTACAATAATGCACCATTCAGAAGAGGAGGCTACCAACCACAACAACCCGCACCACCCCCACGTGATTACACCAGAAATCAGTATACCAGAGGCGCACCTCAAACCCTCATGCGTCAGGGAAACGGCCGCGCCACTCACTAAACAGGACCATTAGTGAGGGCAACAATCACAGAAACTGGTCCAAAACAAAAGAAACAACACAGAACAGAAATTGTCAAGTGGGCCCATCCAGTAAAATACAATATGAAGAAATGTTGCATGATGGAACTAAAATACATCCGGACCCCAGTTCCTGCATCATGTCTATACAGGGCCAACAATATAGAGCACTGGTAGATACAGGAGCATCCATCAGCCTTATTAGGTTCCAGCTGTTCAAGAGGATCCAACACGTAGTACGATTTGAACCGTCCAAAACACACCTAGCTTCAGTCACGGGACAAAGACTAAATTCAGTTGGGACAGCATGGCTAAAATTTTCCTTAGGCGAAACAAATTTTGAACACCCATTTGTCATCACTAAAGGAATGTCTAGAAATCTTATCCTAGGGAGAGATTTTTTTAACAAACACAAAGTTCGAATATACTATGACCTCCACAAAATCAAAGTCAACAATACGTACATAGATCTCCAGGACGATATCCACATAGCGTCTTTGGTAAGGATTACAGCTCCCATAACGGTGGCTCCAAACTCCCTGGTCATAGCAAAAGGCAGAGTAAAAAATTCTGAGTACATAACACCAGGGCAATCAATTCAAGTACAGCCCCTAGCAGAAGAAAGCATTATTGATGACCCATTGTTGCAAATTACAGAGGGAATCGCTGAAGTCTCGAAGTCCAGAGATTTCCCCATCATGATATTGAATATGTCAGGAAAAACTACCACTATAAAAAGAGGCACAGTTGTAGCGCAAGTGGATACGTCAACAATAAGACAAACCAAAACCAATAGAGACCATCCACAAATTGTCTCAACCACCCCCACTGGACATAATGCACGAAATCGCAGTACAAATAACCAAAGTACACGGAAAGTAAACAGTTATAAGGCTTATGCAGAAAAAGGCAGTAACATCAGTCACAGTTATGTTACACCACAGCATACCCTACCCAGATGGCAGAAACGAACCAGTCCATACATAAGAAGAGAAAGGCCACAGTATGAAAATGACTATAATTACTCATTCTTGCGCCCCAGCACACCAAGAGAAAAGATGAAGTGCTGTATATCACAGAGTAACAGAGAAACAGAAATTGTCTTGCCAGGAGGATATCCAAAGCGACAAGACAGTGATACATGCCCCATGGAGTATCAATATAACTCAAAAACAGGTGGATATGATAAAGTCCCAAAACCACTTGAAATTTCCGAAGAAAAGGAAGAACTCTTATATGACTATACCACAGGAGGATACTATAGCAGCAAAGTTGGAAACAGAAAGAATGAAAAATTTTCGCCCAGGGAAAGAAGACAGCCCTATAGCACAAACAGAAGAAATACAGTAACGTACGCAGATAAGCGCAGTTACGGCAGAAATAATCAGAAAAAATGGCACAACAACGACTACCCCAGAAATATAATAAGAAATGAATATACAGTAAATGCAGTGACAAATGGAAATGCACACAGTACATGGCAGAGGAGACAGTACCAAGCACAGCCCAATGAACGGCAAAGAACTACGCAAAAGAAAGCCACATACCAGGAGCAGAGATTTTCACAAGATGCAAGAAAAATGTCCCAAAATTATGGGAATGAAACGGAGGCATCAAGACAGACCAGAGATATCATAGCAGATCATAAATACAGAGAGAGAATAGCTCAGTTACTTGCAACCCTGAATGCCACAGAAGATAATAAGCAACGTTTGAAAACGTTTGTAGAAAAGCACCAAGATGTATTCGCACTCAATGACATGGAATTAGGCAGAACTAACACTGTCACAATGGACATTCAAACAACCACAGAGGAGCCAATACATATGAAACCCTATCATACGCCCTTGAAAAACAGAGAACTCGTGGAAAGGTCTATAAATGAAATGCTACAGGCAGGAATCATCGAAAGATCCCGTTCCCAATGGTCCTCACCCATAGTGATCGTAACAAAGAAAGACGGCTCCAGTCGCTTTTGCTGCGACTACCGTGCCCTTAACAAAATCACAAAAGTCATTTCCTACCCCCTCCCCAGGATAGACGATCTACTTGCGACGTTAGGAAAGTCTACATACTTTACCACACTTGATGCAAGGTCAGGCTTTTGGTGCATCCCCATGACACCTGAGGCAAAACAGAAATCCACATTCTGTTCACATATGGGAAGCTTTTTTTGGAATGTTATGCCATTTGGTCTAAAAGGATCTCCAGCAACATATATGTCACTCATGGATGAAGTGTTAAAGGGTCTACATCCATTTGCCCTGGCATACATAGACGATATCCTGATACATACCGCAGGCACGATGGAAGACCACCTCCGCAAGGTTGAAACAGTGTTTGATAGACTCAGGCATCACCAAATAAAGTTAAAACTGTCGAAGTGTGAGTTTCTAAAGACAGAAACAAAATATTTAGGCTTTGTCATCAATAGACATGGCGTCAGACCTGATGAAGATAAAGTCAAAGCCATAAGAGAAATGCCTAGCCCCAAGACGGTGAGACAAACACGCTCGTTTATTGGTACAATAGGGTACTATAGGCGCCACATCATCAATTTCTCCAGAGCAGCAGAGCCTTTGATAGCCCTTACCCGCAAGTATGCACGCTTCAAATGGACAGAAGACTGCCAGAGATCCTTTGAGTATCTAAAAAATGCCCTAACCACCATCCCACTGCTTGGACATCCAGATATTTCTCAGCCCATGATACTATACGCCGATGCCTCAGATAACGCAATTGGTGCTTGTTTGGTCCAACCTGTACTAGAAGATGAAACACCCATCCTACCAAACATTCCAAATGAGAAACCCATTGCATTCCTATCCCACGCATTGTCAAAGTCACAAAAACGGTGGACCACCACTGAGAAAGAAGCATATGCTATTCACTATGCAGTACAAAAGTTTGACTTTTACGTCAGAGGAACTAAACTCATTATAAGAACTGATCATCAACCTTTGGTTAACTGGCTCACCAAAACACAAGAACAGCCAAAGAAGTTACAGACATGGGCAATGAATTTACAGTCCTACGACACCACTATCGAACATATCCCAGGCGAAATGAACACCTGTGCAGACCTCTTATCCAGGATTAAATATGATGATGAAACTGAAGTGAAAACAAATAGAGTCAAAAATGATGGCACATCCTCAGAGATTGACGATAATGCTAAAGAAATTAATGAAATTACTTCATCAAGTCGAAGAAGTACCTCAGATTCTGCCACTCAAGTAGAAGAAGAAAGCCAAGAGATGTTTGACATGAGAGTAGAACAAGCGAAAGATGCAGAAATTGTCAAGCTGCTCACATACGTGAAAGAAAACCCAACAAAAAGTAAAGATTTTACAGTACACCCAACGGATGGAGCTCTATACTATATTGATCAGAAACAAGAAGGGACACTAAGAAAAGTCATTCCAGCACATCTAGTCCCAGAAGTATTGCTACAGTTTCATGATAACAACGGGCACATGGGAAGAGACAAAACAATTGATGTCATAAAGAAAAGGTATTATTGGCAAACTTTCTACAAGGACATTACAGAATATGTAGCCACCTGTAGAACATGTAAATTGAGAAACATGAAGCCACATTTAATTCCCCTTCAAGAAATGCAACCTTCCCATTACCCCATGCAAACAGTGAGCATTGACTTATCAGGTCCTTACCCACTCACCCAATCAGGCAACAAATACCTCCTGCACATAGTTGACCAATACTCTGTTTGGCCAGAAAGTTACCCACTCAGTGATGCCACATCGCAGTCCATCACGCAAATTTTTTTACAAGAATTCATTCCCAGGCATGGCTGTCCAAAACGAATCATTTCAGACAACGGTAAACAGTTTATAGGTAACCCATTTAAAGCCACCTTACACCAGCTGAATATTGAGCATACTACAACCACTTATTATTGCCCAAATGCAAATGGCAGAAATGAACGCATGCACGCCACCCTACATGATATTATTAGCAAATATATCAAGGGGAACCACCAATACTGGGACCTATACATTAACCAAGCTCTTGAAGCCATCCGAGTAAACGTGAACGATACCACAGGAATGTCACCCTTTCTCATGCTATACGGAAGAGAACCAAACTTTCCGTTAGACAACCTACTTCGCCCACAAAGAAAATACATGGGAGAAGACCCCATCGAAATAATCCTTCAAGAAAAGTATAAAGCTCACCAGATTGCACAACGAAATACGCAGAAGGCATTTCACAAGAAACAGAAACAACATGATAAATCAGCCAAGCTACCAACGTACAAAATAGGAGACAGAGTATACTACAAGAAACATGTACGCAGTTCAAAATTCGATGACCGATGGTTAGATGGCTACAAAATCATGAAACAAACTACGCCTGTAAACTTCATTATTTGGAATGAAGAGAAACAACACCAAACAAAAGCTCACGTAAAACAAATAAAAATCGATAATCACCGGCCCATTCCGCCTCTGACGACAAATACAAGACCAGTCAGAAAAGCCACCCTAAATTATAATCCATCCAGCACAGATTCGTCTGACATATCAGAGTCAGAGACGACAGACTCTGAATTTTACCAAGACGACCACATACCCAGACCACCCACAGATGAAATACATCGAGCAAGACAACAACGAGACTCGTCCGAAAGCGAAGAAGATATCCCACCACTTGAATTACGTAATAGACTACAAGACAGAGACCTGCGCATTAGAAATGAAGAAATCATGCCACAGACGTCACACGATGACAACACGAAAACACCTTATATCCACACTCAAACTTACTCCCGCAGTGATAAATCGTCAGCTGATACCTATCACACCCCCAGTTCAGGCAGTTCTAGTTTTAACACTAGTGAAAACCAAACACTGCTATACCACAAGAACAAGATTGCTCGTTCAAAACAATCAGATCCTGAAGAAACTATACCCAAGCAGATTGTTGAACCATATACCAGCGATCTTTATGGAGACGAAACAGAACAAGACAGCATAGCTTTGTCAGACCCCAACGAACATAATGACAGAAAAATGGTAGAATTATACCAACAAGAAACAGACATTGATACAGCTAGTTCCATTGAAACCAGTGATGCGGATAGTACATTATTTGTACCAGTCAGCTCCAGCGTCAAACGCGCCTATAAAACAGAATCTGATGACTCAATCCCTAGCAACAAAATTCCGCGTATACAGCACAACTATATCAGACGAAAGATTCTGAAGAAACGCAATCATGTTCCAAAACCAAGCCGAGAAGTGTTAGCCTCATCTCAACTAGTCAAAAACAACAGTGTGAAAATTACTGTGCCCATTGTAACCAGTGCTAACGTTCAGCACAACCAGGTCAGAAGAAAAATCAAGGCGAAACATATACCTGCCTCAAAACCAACAGATGTTCCAGCCATACAAACTCTAACCACAGTAAAACCATCACCGCAATCAAATGATGTTAAGCCATCACCGCATTCGTCAATGTCCTCAGTGTCCCAACAATCAGCAAATGCAGTGTCGTCGCCTATCACACCCGTCCCCACTGCTACTCAGTATGATGCTCGCCTATCCAGTCGGGAAATTGCAATGCTCGAGGCGATGAAGGAATTCAAAGAACTAGCGAAGCTGTTCTGAAAAACACGCCCAGGTGTTTTATGTGTTCGCAAATCCGAACACGGTCATCGCGAATGTGCACTTAATTTTTAACAATGTACTAACTCTCCCCATGTACTCTACTTTCAGTCTTGGACAGTTCAAATGACTTGCTTACAGACTAAGATGTCAAAGCCTCACTGAGAAAGTTATGTTTTCCAGCCTTAGAATAATGATCCCCAGAAAGAAATCAAGACCAGCCCACGGAGGATTCTAGTTAGACATTTTTATTTGGATTATTGAAATAAAGATGACACAGATGATACAATGTTTTTGTTTACAGACACCCTCATTTAGTTACAGACATTTTCTAAATATTTAGAATGTTACACAACCTTACCTATAACACATGTGTCACACTATTTTGTTGTAACATGGATCTACACTTTTGTAACTGATCATATTCCACGCTTCCATTCACCAGACATGTATTATGTTTATATGCCACCCTCACACATTTTGAGAATGATAAGCCAATATTGTAAAACATTGACTGCCCTGAGGTTAGCAGCTGAAGAAGAAAAGAAAAAGAGAAAATAAATCACCCCATTACCAGTCATACACCCCACCAGCTTGATCCCTGATACTGCCTATCACAAATACCCCAATGACATTTGCGCATGCTGAATTTCTGCAAATGAAGAATCCCTTGAGAGCATTAGTATATGCTAACCCCAGATTGAACACATTACACCTATTTGTTGATGATGCCTTTGCCCATGTTAAAGAAATAGCATTTGCACATGCTGACCTAGCAAATGAAATACCCCTTTACAGCATTTGTATATGCTGAACCCACATTGAACACCCCATTACCACATGATAACCACTAATGACACATGAGATGAAGAAGCAACTGGTTATGTATGATGAAAATGCCATTTTATATTAAGGTGAAACTTTATGTTGTCACAACTGAGATTTTGTTGAAATGTTTATGCACAAAATCCCCCACATTAACATTGGAGGGATAATCTTAGTCTTCGTGGTTACGAGATAAGACAAGGAGATAATAGAATATTTGATGAATACCATGGACATGGAACAAATCAGAGCAGATGATTGTTGCACATATGAGGACCATATTTGAAGTCATTATTGAAGGATTATCAGTAGACAAGAAACACAAATGAATTATGATAATCCCATGGAACCACAAGTACTAAGGACACAAAATGGAGATTAAATAATGGAGAAAAAAAAAAAAAATAATGACTGAATAATTGCTACGCCCAGAGGTAAAGGAAATAGAGATACATCCGCATTTTTGGAGATATCTTTTTTTTTGATTTTTTGCTCATTGCCTTTGTAATATGAACATTGTTGTATAACAAATGACTATTCCTTATCATGAATTACAGAATGTTGTAAGATAGTTGGAATAAATTGACAATGTACTATACTCATAACATACCCATAATTACAGGAGAGAAAATAAATAAATGGTTGATGAAATTGGACATACTGAGATTTGCTCACCCCGAGGATATTGGATAAGAAAATAACGTTATCCCAAGGACAGACATGTCACAGATATAGTACATGGACAATTAATAAGGATATATTTCCAGTACAGAATAAGAGGAATAGGAAGGATCCACATTTTAAAATATTGGAGATTCCTCACGATCAATTGAATATTTTTCTTCCTTTCTATGTCACATTTTTGAGTGATGATCCCAAAATATTTTTTCATCTCATATTGTCAAAAGTTCTTACATCTCAGTTAAAATGTTTCCATAAATAATTGTTTGATGTGTTTTGCATAAATGTATTGCTAGATAAGGTACATAGGGAGTTACTAAGGATGAATTCTCAAGATAACAGGAGGACAAGAATAGATACAATGATATTGGTACACCATAAATGATACATTGGTGTTATGAAAAAAAAAAAAAAGGAGACAAATATAAATTGTATACAAGGATGCCTCGAGAGTGACAACATGGATACATATTGTCAAAAGTATAAGCAGTTGTCTTAAAAGAGAAAATAAAGTAATACGGAACCCAATGTAGAAAATTCATGATGATTTGGAAACTATATTTTTCTTTTCCCTTATATTTCATAATATGATAGTAACAACATTCGTCTGTTGGTTGCTGAATAATTTGATGTTTGAAAATTGATGTATGGCAAGTCAAAGAAGATCTTTGAAAAAAAAAAAAATATATATATATATAAAATAATATTTCTAGGACAGAGTTCACAGAAAAAAAAATACTGTATTGACAGAAAAGAAGGAATGATTTGAAATAACTGACTAATGGACAGGATCACCACCAGACGTACGGATATTAGAGACAAACATCACATATTTTGAAAAAAAAAAAAATGTAATATAGAACATTTTCTACAGTGACGGACTTAGAACGAGGTTATACACTTACCATTTGGAAAATGTCTATAACAAGGAAACATTCAGATAAATAAATAAGGATAAGCCATGAGGTTTTAATGCTTTTATTGTGAAAAATGATTACTTATAAAAATGATGCTGGTTGTATTATCGTCTGATAAATATGCATATTATGTTTAGAGATGTTTTCTACATGTAATATTGAGCAAGTGGCTCATTCACTGAAAAAAAAGGAAGATGATGATGATGAGTACCCATGAAAACATTGGCTATTTTATGAAAGTGGATTACCATTACCATAGGAATTAGAGATTTTGGACATTTCTTGGAATATTGCAGAGTACTTGGGAAATAGAATAAATAAGTACACAAAAAAAAAAGATTTGTTAAGTCTTGCAGAATTATATATGGAGCAAACAACAGGAACAGAAAAGAGATAACACCCCCACCATTCCACCATATCCAAGAGAATGTAATCAACTATATTTTTGAATGAAATGTAATAGATTATGATAATCCAGCCAAGTTCTGCAAATAAGATAGTTTATTGTTCATTCACCAGTGTTGCCACTCGTCACATATTTTTTTAGTGATGACCTTATGAGTGTTTTGCAGATTTTGTTGGGCAGTGTTGCCAATTTGTAAATTTGGTGAAAAATATTATGATGTCATGAATAAGTTACACTTTTTGAAGTTGATGTCCACTACTAGTTTTTTTTACATAGCAGACGACCTCATATAGACATAGGACCCCAGTATAGGAATTAAATTAAATTTTTTGGAAATATTTTTGGACTTAGAAAAATTTTTGAACTTTAAAAATTTTTTTGAACTTAGAAATTTTTGGGGATGGATTTTTGTTATTGATAGTACTCAAATGTCTCCCTACGGGATACATTTGCAGGGCCCCGGGATCTGTATGTAACCGCGTATACCGTAAGTTTTTAGATACAGGCTATATTAAAATAAAATAAATTTTTATAGAAACAGAAGATTAAAAAAGTCTTGGCGCAGATGTTTAATTAAACCAAGTTAGCTTCCTAACGCCACGCATTATATTAGGCTAAGCTTCGCTTCCTTACGCCAAGCATTGGTCACGTGATTTTCCACCAATGGTTAAGCTGAGTTCTTTTTCCCCGGAATGAACAGGAGAGATGAAGCCATTTTTTTAGTCAGTATGAATTCAGAGCGGTGGAGACAAGACGTAAGTCTCTTTGCTCAGTGATATTCTATAGAGGAGATTGACTTCGCACAATCAATGCAACTGTGTAACTTCGAAATGTGGAATGTGATAATTTGTTTGTGAGTTCATGAAAACTGTAAGTATTGCTAAATACTGCATGAAATAACGGTTAGAGCCCACGGTCATAACTGAAACGGAGCTACGCTCGAAAACTGGGTAAAGAATTGTAAACCCAGGTATATATCTGAACCTTTTACCAAGAATGAAGGTCCTTAAGCTGAGAGAAAGTCAAACCAAGGAATACTAATGAAATAAAGAAAGTTTGGCTCTTCATTGAAATGAAGAGATAAGAAAAACGTGAAAATCTAGACCACATTAACAAATAAACGAAGGAACACTAGAAGGATAGAAGAGCCACGCCATGTTTTAGCAACTTGAAAAGATTACGAGATGCAATAAGGAATAGTGCATCATTAAAATAATACATTGACTTTTTATGCTTGTTTATTGAATGTCAACATGCCATTATGCAAATTTGGTGTGGTTACCATTTGACTCAACTCAGTTCTTGTTGGAAATTGAATAAACATTTGTTTCATTGAACACAAATGCTGTTGACGAATCATATGTTTGCAGTTAGCCATCATAGCAATTATTAAAGGTTCATGCCAAAGCTAATCGTTGCAGGTGCAACACAAATAATAACCATATGCTCTAAAAATAAAACATCATAGAGGATTGTCCCCGAACCTGGTAAATTCCTGTAAGTCTGTAGAGAGAAATCATCACCTCTAGCAGGCTAGCTAGTAATCAAGATCTAATACTCTCGATTCAAAACAGCAATCCCCACTACCCTACCCGGCCACATAAACCAGGTTGCGGTTACCAGATACTAACCCAGGTTGCGGTTACCAGATACTAAACCAGGTTGCGGTTACCAGATACCTAAACCAGGTCCAGGGTACAAGTCCATGGTACCAAGATTACCCTTACCCAACCTTATCCTATCACCCAGTAACCATCCCACACATCCCATAAACAGAAGAGGCATTCAGCAGAGGTGACTTACCCCATCCTTATCTGTGATGTGCACTGAGTCCAGGGAAGTAGACTCTGACACCCTCTGAACCCATTAACTGTTATAAGACCAACCTACTGGGGCAGACCAAACCAAGAGAGTTCGAACCAAAATCATCTCCGCAGCTACTACAGTCCTTGAGGAGATGAGTATTAACACCTACCAGCAACACTACCATAGAAAAGATCTCTGGTCCAAGTGATGACCACACTAGTTGATTTTTTTTTAATAAACAGTAGAGCTAAACTATTTTTCATATTTATATGTATAATAACAAATGTAAGATTCTATACCCTTTTATCCAACTTTACATAACAGAGTCTGTTGTTATTTTTCTTGTTAACTTTATTTGGGTTGTATTTTGTTTTAAATATAATTCTACACCCTGGGGGCTCAGCCATAATTCAATTAACTTCTATTGGGTCGGGATATTTTAATTGTGGCTGGACACCAAATCTCTTTCTCAACCTTGTGTGTTTTACACAGTCCTTTTGTAGGATCCCTGAGGAAGAATTTATCGTCCAGAAAATATCTTGTTTAGTGTCACCAGAATTCTCTTTTTTTTTTAGTAAATTTCTAGTACACTATTTCCCGAGGAGAGGCAGTTTCTTCAAACTCGGAAGCTATCAATAAGACATTATTATCTTTATTCTTCCATTCCATCCAAGCTGACCTATCTCCTCAAAACACCTCGCGACAGTTATGATGGCAATCTCCCAATCCGTAGGTATGGTCTTGTTGCACCACGCCGCCTGTAGGACCCTTAAGATTAATAGGTCGCTTGATGCTCCCATGTACTTAACCATTTCTGGTGTTATACCACCATGCCCTGCTGCTTTGCCCATCTTGATTTTCTCCAGTGCTGCCTTCAGTTCTTCCATCTTAATGTCATCTTCACCATCATTGGTTTTCTCTTCTGTGCTACTGGTTATCATATCTGATGCTTCTCCATGCTTACCATCCAGGAGTTCTGAGAAATATTCTTTCCATCTTTCCATTACTTCCTTCGGGGCAGTAAACAATTTGCCTTGCTTGTCCTTTATAACTTTGAGAGGGCATTGTTTTTCCTTCCTTATGTTCTTTAGGGTCTTATAGAACAATTCTTGGTTTTCTTGCGCATCTTTTTCTAGCTTTTCTCCAAATTCTTCCCAAGGACTTCTGTTTTGCTGCTAGCACCTTGTTCTTTGCTTCTGTTCTGAGTGTCACATATTCTCTATATTTCTCCATTTGTCCTGTTGTGCTTTTAGCTCCTAAGTATTGTTTCCATGCCATTTTCTTCTCTCTTATTTTCTCTTTGACTTCCTCTGTCTCCCAAGGTGTCCTCTTTCTCTTGTTTAAAGTCGGACTTCACCACATGCTTCTGCAGCAGCTGTCTTTATGATGTCCTTGAATTTAATCCAGAGGGTTTCCAAGTCATCAGGTTGTTCTTCTGTATTGCTCACCGCTGCCGCAATAAGCCCCTGATATCTGGTCTTAATTTGTGGCTCTCTCAGCTTGTAGGTTTTAATGCTCACTTCTCCCGCTCGTTTACTTAGTTTCTTGCGTGATGTTGGGCAGTTCCTAGGCTGAGCAACTCTTTCAGTTGTTCTTTTTATTGTAAGCAGGTAGTGATCACTTCCAATCTCTGGCCCCCTCCAGACTCTAGCATCCCGGACATATTTGAATAAGCTTCTCCTAACAATGGCATAGTCGATCACTGACTTCTCATTCTTTGTTGGTTCACATCTAGTGTATGCATGTATGCGCTTATGGGGGAACTTTGTGTTTGTAATGATTAGATTCTGCTTACTGCAGAATCTAAGGAGTCGCTTTCCATTGTCATTGAGAGTATCTTCTCCATATCTTCCGATAACTCCACCCCATCTAGCATGGTCATTTCCAACTCTGGCATTGAAATCTCCGAGCATGATAATTTAATCTAGGCAGTCATCCACTGTCCTTTGAAGCAGCTCGAAGAATTCCTCCTTGACCTCTGCTCTCTCATCCTCATTTGGCCCATACACTATGACCAGGTTGACTATGGTTTCTCCTTCTTTTAGTTTTACAACCATAATGTGCCCCGAGACAAAGTTCCATCCCTTGATACTATCTTTTTTGTTTTTTGGCCACTGTGATAAAGTACATTGATACAGCGATAAAATTATTAATTATAAGTATAAAAGTTAAAGTAATATGAGTAGAAATAGAAATAGCAAAGTTGTAACGCGTCTTCTTTCCCAGCGCCAGTCATCGCATTGAGATAAGAACGTAGTGTGAAACCTTATTGCCTCGCTAGTGGTATTGGATTTTATAACTCGCCCGTCAAGGGTTAACGGTAAAAATTTTGAAAACCACAAGCTTAGTTGTTCCAAGAAAAATAGTAAGAATAAAACAGGGGAGGCATAAACGAACGCATAAAAGTGAGAGAGAGAGAGCGAAAACATGCCACAAATTGTCAAGCGTTAGATTCTTGGACTAGCTACCCAAGACGACAGTGCGAGACGATACAGTGGCAGGTGTTCGGTAACGTGTCGTAAGCTTTGTAGAATTTAAAAATACCCCGCAAAATCCAACACTTTTTTCGGACTATAGGCACACTGAGAAAATACATAAACACACAGACAGCGCTTTCGCTGCAAAAGAGTCCATTTTATGACGTAACAGACTAGTAGTTTCAGTTTTGGACAACGCGAGAGAGGAGAAAAGATGGCGTAATTTATATGATAGTGGAAATTGAAACTAACTCTGAAAAAATATGGATTTCTTTATTAATGGGTTTAGGATCATAAAACCTAGTAAGTTTGATGGCTTATCTTCTCCTGATAAATAATATGTTTAAAAATACAAAATTCCCCAGTAGATAAGAAAGTTATTGACAAAAGACTGTATTTGTTCGTGCAGACAAACGGACAGACTGGCGGTTTTGAATTCATTTTGCATTCACTAACGATTACAATTTTGAACGCGTTGTTGGAAATGAGACAAGCAAGCATGTATTCTGTTGGAGGAAGGGTAGACAAGGGGAGAGAAATTATGGGATGGCTTAACACTAAAAATATATTTTAGCAGTAGAAATCTAAGAATGAGTGAGGAGAAAACTTGTTAGGTCCAAAAATCAAGTCTGTTTGTGCTTTTATTTTCAAATTCAAAAGTAGTCATTCGCTCATTGGCCATCGCCTTTTATAATATTTAAAAAAAATTCAAAGTCTCGACGCCATTTGTATAATACAGTCCCTCGAACAGGACGTTTAAAATTCTGGGAAGTGTGACTTGCCTTTTTGAATTAAATATAAAGTAAACCAAAAGGGCATCCCATCCCAGCCAGCAGGACATCTGAAGTCTGCTAATAAACGTACCTGTGTTTATTCATTGAATTTATGGTAAGGCAGAAATTATTCATATATATTTTGTTTAAAAATGTGAGTGAGAGATACTGCCATTACGACTGTAAGTAATTAGGTCCCTAGCTGATATATGCAGGGCCTAGAGGTAGAGTTATGCTAGAACACAGTGCCAGTTTTGTAAAATGCACATGTTTTGGGAAATAAAAATGTTTTCTTAGGTGGCCAGATGGACACAGCTCACCTATCCTATTGTATGGAAGAAAAGAAAGATTAATATTATTATTGCAGATGTAAGGCCGCCTTGAGAGGAGAGACATGTGAACAACACTGGTACACTTTGTAATGGATGCGCTGGGTTGGTCAATTAGATATGACCCAGATCTTTATTTCTTATGTATTATAATTTGTAGAAATAACAGTTTAAGTATGATATCAACAAGGAGACATTATTTCATTGTTACAGGGTTTTTATCTGGCACTAGCCCGGTGCCAGATGTCATTGAAAAGCAGTTGAGAAGTCTTTTCATTTCCAGTAGTGACAGGGGTCTACAGAGTCCACACTGTTACTTTTGGGCCAGTATCAAAGAGATCGTTTTACAGCAAGAATACGGACAGTTCAAGTTGTGCCAGATAAGTATAATATCTGGCACCCGACTTTTCATCAGCATCAAAGACTATTGCACCCTGTGTAACATAATAAAAATATTCCCCAAAGAATAAAACATTGACAGTTGTGTATTAAAGAACTGGGGATAATTAAAGAATCCCAAACAGCCATCCAGTGTTAGAATCCAGTAATATTAAAATTTTAGTAACACTAATAGTATATTTTAACAGTATATGTTTGGACAAACTGTCCCTTTGGGTTGCAAAGTTGCTTTTATGTATATACCTTGAGTTCTTTTAATTTGGAAAGTCCTGACCAGAAGAATACTAGGTTCAGGACCAATAAAATTGTATAGAAAATATTTACACATCAAAATTTAACCCATGTGTTAGTTCATTTGATCATACACTTTCCTAGTTGTTTATATGTGTGTATGTTAGTGTCAAATTACCATCACACCACACTTGCATAACCCTAGACATTAGACGTAGCTATCATACATACTAGTCAAGAATAGGTCTGATTGAGGTCATAAGGTGGTAGCAGAAAGGTACCCTGATAACTCAACCCAAAATTTGTTATAATCAGGGACCTTCACAGCTGACCTCATTGAGTACAATAGTAATAAAGAACAACAACATTGCATAACATAAAAAACCACCACAGCCACAATGCAACTTACGCCCCCTTTAGCTCTTTCAGATGTGGGTACACCACTGTAGAGCAGCGTGTTGCCATCGAGATCCATGATTCCTTGTCCTTTTTTCTTTGTTTCCGTTATGGCCAGGATTTCTAGTTTTGCTTTCCTCATCTCTTCCACCAGCTCCTCTTCTTTCCCATTTATGTGTTCCAAGTTCCATAAGTCGTAGTCCGTGGTCCGCTCCAGTTCGTCGCCTTTAGGATCCGTCCGGTTTTCTCACTTGTAGTTCTCGTAATCAAAAGTTTAAAGCAAACAGGTGATTCGCCTGTTGTGCCTTTGCATGGTGGAGGGGCTGCCTCCTTACGGCCTCCATGTAGGCCGCCCTCCTCCTTTTTTCAGCCGGGCTTGGGACCGGCCTAGGCGGAGTTCATAATTACAGTTAGCTAAAATAAAAGTGTGTAAACATTATGAATTTCCACAAAGACAGCCGCTACAACTGCATGCCAATGCTTGTAACAGGATTCCTGCAAGAGGATCAGCTGCAGTAGTGACTCCATGCTCCGTAGGGAACACAAAGGAAACTGATGATGTAAGCGTCTCTCTCTCTCTCTCTCTCTCTCTCTCTCTCTCTCTCTCTCTCTCTCTCTCTCTCTCTCTCTCTCTCTCTCTCTCTCTCTGCCTTACTCGACAAATTACACACTTCGTGCACGAAATAAATCATATAGAAGAAGATTAACACTCAAGAAAAAACTCTTACCCGTTCACTGTTGACAGCAGTTCAGTAATCTATGACCTCAGTCACGTGATCTCCTCTCGTCGGGAGACACTCAGTGACTTATCTAAACTCTCATGGGGATATATATATATATATATATATATATATATATATATATATATATATATATATATATATATATATATATATATATATATATATATATATATATATATATATATATAAGGGGGGTACATCGGTACAGCTACACTCTCATAAAGGGTACACGTATTTGCTGTGTTTGAGAAACACCGCTTGAACCAATGAACAGACATGACATACGGTAAGGAGTGCTATAGGACTATATTAAAGCCTGTTTACAATCATAAAGTTCACAGAAGCTGACAGGGTATGACATCACATCACGACCCCCATGACCTACCAAATAATATCCTTCAACGGACAGTGCTAGAAAAACAAAAGAAGACAAGGCAGACAGAAAGAAGAAGTGGATTGTCAACGTAAAAGAATGGAGACATCTACTTAGTTTGTGGTACTAAACAGACTAATAACCAACAGTGATAACTACTGGTCAAGCTGGTGATGGATAGGACACAGGCTGAGGTAAACTGTTGATAGCAATACAAGGCAGACCTTGTTCTGGAATGCACAAGGTAAGAGACGTAATAGGAGACCGAAAAATACACAGAGAAGTGAACTAGGGACAGAACTTAAAGGGAAAAAAGTGAGCTGATGGTATGGAGATAAGAGGATCTGGTAAAGACCAGTGGCGTATTCTCTATGTGTGCTGTGCGTGCTGCGCACACCTATGCCCGAAGGAAAATAAAAATTTAATTTATTATTCTAATAATATTTCTCTTCTAATGTTCTGCTTTCGGACAGCACGCACCAGGATAACGAATTTTCCCGCAAAGAATCTACGAGTATAATCTAGTTTCAGTTTCCCCAGACGCTTTTTATAGTGCAGTTTTTAATTGGTTGGTAGCAATCGCCAGAAGTTTCTCGGGTAATTCCGTCACAATGCGTGCGGCACCTTTCGGATTCACGTCTGAACACTGGTTTGATTGGATCGGGGTCATGGCCAGATACGTAAATACAATGCGAACATGCGTGCGGTGGTCTTGCAGCTCTCGAGTTGTAAAAATCGGTTGTGTCCGTCCAGTGTTTTTTGTGATTAATTTTTGTTAGTTGCCGGGAATGCAGATTATTACAGTGACAGTGAGTTTCAAGTTGTAAGTCAATTAGTATTTCGGAGATAGTTGACATATACCCCTAATAACTATCGTTGCGTAATTGAATATAGTTGGTTTTTAAATTAAGAGGGGAAGACGTTAAATAGTAGGCGTACATATTCATTTTAAGTAGCAGCACGCCTAGCTCGCATTACCAGGATACGCCACTGGTAAAGACTTTGATGGTATGGGGAAATTAGGATCTGGTAAAGACTTTGATGGTATGGGGAAATTAGGATCTGCTAAAGACTTTGATGGTATGGGGAAATTAGGATCTGGTAAAGACTTTGATGGTATGGGGAAATTAGGATCTGGTAAAGACTTTGATGGTATGGGGAAATTAGGATCTGGTAAAGACTTTGATGGTATGGGGAAATTAGGATCTGGTAAAGACTTTGATGGTATGGGGAAATTAGGATCTGATATAGACTTTGATGGTATGGGGAAATAAGAATCTGGTATAGACTTTGAGCTGATCGTATCGGGATAAGATGATCTGGTATACATTTATTTCAGACTTGTGCTCCTTGGGAAACTCAAATGTAATAATTAGGCTTGTAGAGTCAGCCAACAAATTTTCCGACTCCGACATATATCAAATGCGACTCCGACTACAGTTTTTTTACTAGTCATATGGCGTAAAATTCAGAGTCAGTCGGAACATTTTTAACCGACACCGACGCCACATAAAAACGACTCCGACTCCCGACTCTGACTCCGACTCCACGGCCCTGGTAATAATGATCATGACTAGTTAAGTTCTCATCATCTATAACGTCACAATGCTGTCAAACAATGTGCCAATGTCAGTACGCCCCTGGAAACAAGTCAAGTTAAGCTGTTTACAGTTTAGTATTAAGCTCTCTAAAGCGACGCAGATTTCAGTCATCATTTTTTTTATTAACTCTGCCGCGTCAAAGATGCGAGTTAAATAGTAAACTTAATTAGATCCCTGTTATCGCCCATTGAAGTTTACATTACGCTAAACCCTTGTCTAGCGTTTGAAACCTTGCTATGGATTAAATACAGGCAAACATGATTGGTTTTTGTACGGTGCTCCATATGTGTCATATATGAGATTAATCAATAGACGCGTTGTTTCTAAGTAGCAATTTCTTTCAGGTTGAATATATGAGAAGGCAAAGAAAAAAAAAGCTATTATCGCCTGATGCATGTCGTACGTGCGCGACTAATATGAGGTTGTGTATGGGGTCTGGCAACCTCATCATGTAAAACTAATTTCAACAGAAACCACAGCTGCAAGAACATGTCAATCCTTAGTGGAGGCTTCAAGGGGATCTGCTGCAATGGTGTCTCAAAGTTCAATAAGGAGCGCAAAGGAAAATGGTGATGATGCATGTGTGAGTTTGTTCGTGTCTGTCTATTTCTTCATCTTCTTTGACCTTTCACACGGCGATGGCTACCTCAATCATGTGTGAATTTGTTCGTGTCTTTCTATTTCTTCATCTTCTTTGACCTTTCACACAGCGATGGCTACCTCAATCATGTGTGAATTTGTTCGTGTCTTTCTATTTCTTCATCTTCTTTGACCTTTCACACAGCGATGGCTACCTCAATCATGTGTGAATTTGTTCGTGTCTTTCTATTTCTTCATCTTCTTTGACCTTTCACACAACGATGGCTACCTCAATCATGTGTGAATTTGTTCGTGTCTTTCTATTTCTTCATCTTCTTTGACCTTTCACACAGCGATGGCTACCTCAGTCATGTGTGAATTTGTTCGTGTCTTTCTATTTCTTCATCTTCTTTGACCTTTCACACAGCGATGGCTACCTCAGTCATGTGTGAATTTGTTCGTGTCTTTCTATTTCTTCATCTTCTTTGACCTTTCACACAGCGATGGCTACCTCAATCATGTGGGAATTTGTTCGTGTCTTTCTATTTCTTCATCTTCTTTGACCTTTCACACAGCAATGGCTACCTCAATCATGTGTGAATTTGTTCGTGTCTTTCTATTTCTTCATCTTCTTTGACCTTTCACACAGCGATGGCTACCTCAATCATGTGTGAATTTGTTCGTGTCTTTCAATTTCTTCATCTCCTTTGACCTTTCACACAGCGATGGCTACCTCAATCATGTGTGAATTTGTTCGTGTCTTTCTATTTCTTCATCTCCTTTGACCTTTCACACAGCGATGGCTACCTCAATCATGTGTGAATTTGTTCGTGTTTTTCTATTTCTTCATCTCCTTTGACCTTTCACACAGCGATGGCTACCTCAATCATGTGGGAATTTGTTCGTGTCTTTCTATTTCTTCATCTTCTTTGACCTTTCACACAGCGATGGCTACCTCAGTCATGTGTGAATTTGTTCGTGTCTTTCTATTTCTTCATCTCCTTTGACCCTTCACACAGCGATGGCTACCTCAATCATGTGTGAATTTGTTCGTGTCTTTCTATTTCTTCATCTTCTTTGACCTTTCACACAGCGATGGCTACCTCAATCATGTGTGAATTTGTTCGTGTCTTTCTATTTCTTCATCTTCTTTGACCTTTCACACAGCGATGGCTACCTCAATCATGTGTGAATTTGTTCGTGTCTTTCTATTTCTTCATCTTCTTTGACCTTTCACACAGCGATGGCTACCTCAATCATGTGTGAATTTGTTCGTGTCTTTCTATTTCTTCATCTTCTTTGACCTTTCACACAGCGATGGCTACCTCAATCATGTGTGAATTTGTTCGTGTCTTTCTATTTCTTCATCTTCTTTGACCTTTCACACAGCGATGGCTACCTCAATCATGTGTGAATTTGTTCGTGTCTTTCTATTTCTTCATCTTCTTTGACCTTTCACACAGCGATGGCTACCTCAATCATGTGTGAATTTGTTCGTGTCTTTCTATTTCTTCATCTTCTTTGACCTTTCACACAGCGATGGCTACCTCAATCATGTGTGAATTTGTTCGTGTCTTTCTATTTCTTCATCTTCTTTGACCTTTCACACAGCGATGGCTACCTCAATCATGTGTGAATTTGTTCGTGTCTTTCTATTTCTTCATCTTCTTTGACCTTTCACACAGCGATGGCTACCTCAATCATGTGTGAATTTGTTCGTGTCTTTCTATTTCTTCATCTTCTTTGACCTTTCACACAGCGATGGCTACCTCAATCATGTGTGAATTTGTTCGTGTCTTTCTATTTCTTCATCTTCTTTGACCTTTCACACAGCGATGGCTACCTCAATCATGTGTGAATTTGTTCGTGTCTTTCTATTTCTTCATCTTCTTTGACCTTTCACACAGCGATGGGTACCTCAATCATGTGGGAATTTGTTCGTGTTTTTCTATTTCTTCATCTTCTTTGACCTTTCGCACAGCGATGGCTACCTCAATCAGAGAACTGGCTATCTTTCTCAAGTTTCTGCCGTTCGTCACATGTGTTTTTTTTCCCGAAAATTGCTGAGGACCATCCATGTCGTCAGCCGATATTCATGGACTGAATGCTCTATTTTTGTCATTTCCCTGGTATGGTCACATATATGTTCGGCTTTTTTTTTTCAAACTTCCAGACTAGACCAAATGACTAGACATAACTGACATCACAAACAAAGAATGTATGTTACAGGCGCTTGTAATAATATTAAGGACGTAATGGATTTTCCCATGTTTAACGCAAGGTATATTCTATCACTTTGAGTTTTAATACAGCGTTAATTATTAATGGTCCGTTCTTTAGACATGGTAAAGGAGATTGAATTATAAGTAATAACATATAAAACTGGGACAAAGTGAAACAAAAACTGAGTCGAAATATACCGTCTCTAAAACTGGTTTCCCGTAACAATCGCCTGGGGAAATCGGCCCTGAGCACTGGGCTCTTGTCCTTTAAATGTGAAGGAAGGAAATAATGAAGAGCCACTAAGTGCTGATTATGTGAAAAAAACAAACTACATAAATATTTCAAACAACATAATCAATAATTGCAGGAAAATCAGATATATATTGTCGTAGATTTTTGATAGGAGAATTAAGACTTGGGTTGGTCCCTTCTGAATAGGTTAGAATAGGTGATAGACACAGTGAGAGTTACTAAAAAAAAGAAATAGATTCCACGAGTGAGATGATAGAATGTGATATAGAGGCTGTCTCTGAAAGCGAAAAAAAATTCTTCTCTCTCTCACCTATCTTCTACGACAGCTTTTACAGCGTCAGACAGTCTAAACATATATATATATATATATATATATATATATATATATATATATATATATATATATATATATATATATATATATTACCTATATTTCTATCTACTCACGGGCACGCACATACACGTGACGACAGTTAAACACACAGACGTGGGAAAACTATAACAATGATTATATAAATATTTAGAACGAGCTGACCAACACGCTGATTAATTCCAAGGGAAATTTTAATTATCATTTAAAATTTCTTCACAACACGTAGAAATTACATCAAAACATATACAAATAGTCATAAAATATCAAGAGAATGCTACAAGGATGATAGCCCCGTTATGATATTAACTCTAGGTTTAGCCCACAGCCCCGTTATGAGACAGATGATGGCCCAAAGAGTCACAAATACATATGGTTAGGGTCTAATATTGGCCCCCCCCCCCCCCTTAGAAGGTATAGACTGACTTTGACAGCAGTATCTATTCTAAAGGAACAACTTACTTAAGCAGCAAATCTTGCCTAAGGAAAGAAACTACAACAAGTGAGTGCATTAAACAACGAACATACTTCCGTCACTTTCACTCGGTTCTTTCATCAGGGTACCCTGGCACACGTGCTTACCTAAAAAAACTTAATGTTGTTCACCGTCTGGCGCAACCTTAGGACACTTCTATACAGTGAATCTGTATTCTTTGGATAAAGCGAATCCCAGCTCTACAATTACAGGTTTCTTCCACTGTTTTCGGGGAGCGTTCGCTTCACCAGTTAAATTTTTGATTACTGTTAATGTCACTTGAATCAGTTTGGATAAGCAAGTTTAAACGGGCACACAGAGTAAAAAAAACCACGAGGGTTCCCTTAATTTTGGAAAGATAGTCTTGGTTCACTATACACTCTTTCAATACTTGTCGGAAATATTAATGTTAATTCTTGTAATGATTCTCGCCGCCATGCAGCATGTATATTTGAGTTTATTGTGAAGAAATAAAGTCTGGCTCAAAGGACCAGTATAAACATTTTTGTCTTTAGAAAACCGTTAGTGGGATTGGTATTACTGTCTATCTCTGATGGCACATGCACTGTCAGACCAGTGTTACTTGAAACAACCCACGTGGTTAAAGATAGGAAATGTCTATTCTTCTCACAAGTATGTCTCTTTACTAAACGCCGGCAAGATTGGATCACCCCAGTATTCACGACATAAAATGGAAAAAGCACATATAAAATAATCATACATACTCTGTATAAGGATATAACTTATATTTTAAACTGCAAGCGTAGAGCTTATCATTTAACACTTCCCGTGAAATAAGTTATATTATAAAATCATTCATCATGAATTTGAAATACATATAAATATTTCGTCACCACTCATGAGACATCTAGCAGTTATAAGTTAGTTTAGAACATATATCAGCCGATAGGATAGTCTGGCGCTCTCTCTTCCAAACCTCTACACCTCACGGTAGAAGAGGAACGACTAAGTAAGTAAGTAAGTAGAACATATATCTCGACTGAGTAGTTAGCAGTTAAACTAAATTCATTTATTAGCCGACTGAATTTAAGCTAGAAATGTAATTTATCCTGCTTTCCACTGTATGCGTCACTAGAAATAATACATACTTATAAATTTAATCACTCTGCCAAAAGAACTAGTAAAATATGAAATAAGCGACTTAACACTTTAAACACTTCACCAAATACTAGAATACAGTATATAATATTTTACCTCACACAGAACTACAGGTAGTCGCACAACTTAAGAATTATATGCTTATATATATGGAAGTCTAGAAGTTCGACAAAGTGTCGAAACAAACTGAGAACTTCGCTATACAGCCTATACTGTTCTGAGCGACCTGTCTACTGCGAATTTAGGAGCGAGAATGAAAATAAAGTTTCAAACTTGGGTTAATATTTTAAACCAGACAAAGGATGAACTATTTCCCCCGCCCCGATCTCTCCCCCTTCTCCTAACAGCTACGTTTAACTTAGAAACATGTCGTAACTGCCCCCAGTGCGATTTCGCACCTACGTTAGCGAACTGACCGAGAGCGTGAATGTCATGGAGAACCCCAGACTATATGTCTGCTATGGGCAAAAACGTGTTGGCAGTTTTAGCACCTACGTTTAGAATGATCAACAGTGAGTGCCGTGTCATGTGCAAGTCTCAGCCATCCCGTCTCTAATGCGGAGAGCGATTTTACACTTCGCCGAGAAATTCAGCCAGGGAAAGCGCTGTGACATGTTAAATTTTCAGACGGTAAGTCTGCATCTATATCCCGCGAAACGAATTATCACGCCTTCTATCGCCCTGCAGCCCTGACATCTACGTAATCAAGTTTCAGTCAGCATGAGAAAGAAAGACGGTAAAATTTCGAATGGGAAAAGAAAATATTTTTCGCAAACTAACTAATGCGAAAAAATTATATATATGAAAAAGGGTAAAGAGTGACAGAAAAAATTAGAGGACCCGAGTGGAAGAAAGAGGAAAATATAGACAATTTATAGAACATAACTCCCTATGTGACACATATATATATATATATATATATATATATATATATATATATATATATATATATATATATATATATATATATATATATATATATATATATATATATATATATATATGTATATGTATGTGTGTGTGTGCGTGCGTGCGTGCGTGCGTGCGTGCGTGTGTGTGTGCGCGCGCGCCTTTTTTTAAATGCGCATTGCATTTTACAGCTATAGTGACACATCCGCGCCTTTAGGCCAGGAAATGCACTTTCAAGCATTTTTTCACATTTGTATTTCTTTGTTTTGTTTGATGTCGTCAGCTATCTTATGCAACAGTTTCCTGCCCTTGTCATAGACTTCTGCCCACAGGCAATTTTCCTTCTACAATTTACAGGTGCCTTTCTTAATTTAAAAAAACAAAACACATTATAACGGCAGAGTGGGTGTAGTTACCCGAATAACAACAAAGAATAGGGGAAGATATCCAGTTAACAACATAGATTAGGTGAACATATCCAGTTAACAACATAGACTAGGTGAACATATCCAGTTAACAACATAGAATAGCTGAACATATCCAGTAAACAACATAGGTTAGGCGAAGATCCTCAGCTAAAAAATAGTTGGTGAAAGCAAAATTTAAAAGAGAAAAAAAACCCACAGAAAGCTTTGATAGAAATGGATGCTTATATTAGTCCACACGGCACTTCAACATGAATCAAAATTATATATGGCGACCAATACCGTCTCCCATACACAACTGTTTTCTTTCTGGATAACACGGCACGCGCAGCCACGCAATTCCAGGTACAGTTATCAAACACTTCGTTCAAAGGGGTCGTTTTACACAATTTTTTCTACTCTTAAGCTACGAAGGTGACCGGTGAAGTTCGCTCATTACCATCTGGTCGATGGCCGGTTAATATTGTCTATACGCGTATGACTCCTTTGTCGTGTGGTGTTATCTAACATTTAGTACTTCCTTTGGTGAAAATGATAACGTTTTAATAAACAAGTTTAATTCCGACGAGTGATAATTGAAGATGACGACGCTGCATGGGTAAGTATATATATATATATTTTTATATTCTCAGAACCTTGTATGACATTTAGCACTGTATTTCGTTAACAGGCAAACATAGGGGTGACGTCATATCATCGCCTTAGTTCTCCTTTGTTCTACCTCCACCTTTGGCCAAAATTGACCTGAGGTCATAACTCGACATTATATAGTTTAACCTATCATCCTACACAATATCTTATGGGTTCATTTTCGATACAAGACAACAGGAGGCTGAGACGCTTGGGAGTCATGACCCAAGTGGGCCCGCCCCCCTTAGAGTGTAAAGGAGTATATCGGGCCGAAACACTTGTCGGACTGGGGGACACTTCTGATGATCAGATTGCTTCCGGTTGTATCGCTCTGTAAAGAGTTTCCTATCATCATACAGTTACCAGTTTGTATCATCACGGAAAAGTTCATTTTAATGTGATTTTTCCTTCTTATCAACTATTAACCAAAAAAACTTTGAACGCGATTTTTTCCTCAAAACAAGCTGAAGTGGTGATGGAATACAGCGGTACTGAGGCGATACATTTAATTATATGACTCTTACTAACGAATAAGACATTCATCATCATCGCCGTTATATCTGTCCTTTTCTCTCACTATGTATCACGGAGCCACCTCTTGCAGCCGTGGTGTCTGTACCAATTTGATTTACATGATGAAGTTGCCAGTCCAGTGTACAGCCTTGTACGACATGTATGAGGATGCAGTAGTGCTATTCTCAATTTGTCTCAAAAGAAACCCCCCGGGAAACTTTACGGGACAATAAAGCAACTTTTTTTTTTTTAAATGTCTCGTTTTGTCGGAAAGCGCTGCGTTCAACCTCGACACAAGGTTCGTCGGTTTATTTGGGCACATGTCCATATATAAAAGACGCGCAGTCTGGTGTAGTGCCTAGAGGTTCAAAACAAAGTTACTTTTAATAACTTTTAAAAAATTATACTGTCTTTAATTCATTCATTCGTTCGTTCGTTTGTTCATTCATTTGTTCATTCATTTGTTCATTCATTCGTTCGTTCGTTTGTTCATTTATGTGGTCATTCATATATTCATTCGTTTGTTCATTCATTTGTTTATTCATTTCTTCATTCATTTATTCACTCATTTATTCGTTCTTTCGTTCATTCATTCGTTCATTCATGTATTGATTCGTTCGGTTATTTATTTGTTCATTCATTTATTCATCTTTTCGTTCATTCATTTGTTCATTCATTTATTCATCTTTTCGTTCATTCATTTGTTCATTCATTCATTCATTCGTTCATTCATTCGTTCGTTCATTTATTTGTTCATTCATTTATTCATTCATTCATTCATTCGTTCGTTCATTCATTCGTTCGTTCATTCGTTCGTTCATTTATTTGTTCATTCATTTGTTCATTCATTCATTCATTCGTTCGTTCATTTATTTGTTCATTCATTTGTTCATTCATTCATTCGTTCGTTCATTCGTTCGTTCATTTATTTGTTCATTCATTTATTCATCTTTTCGTTCATTCATTTGTTCATTCGTTCATTCATTCGTTCATTCATGTGTTCATTCATTTTCGTTCATTCATTCGTTTTTTCATTCATTCATTTGTTCATTCATTTGTTCATTTATTAATTCATTCGTTCATTCATCGTTTCGCTCCCTATGGAGCCTGAGGTCACTACAGCGGCCGGATCATTGCAGGAAGCCACACCAATGTGCTATTTGCGGCGGTTGTTTCTGGACTAATTTGCAAGGCTGTGAAGTCGAGAGCCTGAGCCTTGGAGTCGGTCGCTTTAAATGGAGTCGGGAATCGGTTAAAAAAAATGTCCTAACTCCGATTTGTATGCCATATAACTAGTAAAAAATTGTAGTCGGAGTCGGGAGTCAGTCAGAATTCTAAAATTTCGGGAGTCAGAGTCAGAAAATTTGTTGGCCGACACCTCAGCTCCGGTATTCAGCTACAGGAATCATGATGGCGGAGAAATGAAGACGTCTCGAATTATAATAGTTTACAAGGACAGCTAGAGATATGAAGAAAGAAAGATGTGAAGACGAAATTTTGTTCATATCACATGAATAGTGTTAAGCTGCAGGAATCGTGATAAGTGTACAACTGAAGAAGTGAATGTTAGAGCTGTGAAGCAAGAGTAGTGAAAGCAAACTTATGTTCACATTTCACGAATAGTATTAAGCTGCAGGAGTTGTGATGGTGAAGAACTGAAGACACTCCTAATAGTAATAGTTTACGAACAGTGAAAGCTCGATTTGTGGAGTAGAAGCACCCTTTATGTTCACAATTGTTCAACAATGCCGGCTAGATGAGTTGTAGGGAAGGAGAACTGAAGGGAAGATGTTTTCGCAGACTCCACAACCCTGCTAATTTGTTTTACGCTATTCCATTGCTCAGCTTCCTATTAGCCGCCTCTTAGAAATTATCTATGTGAAGAATAGTCCTAATCTTTCCCGAGAACCATATTTTTTGTGTCCATAAGTACATTGATAATGAGGCAAAGAAAAAATAGTTCCACTGCTCATGTGGTACAAGGTGACTAATATGTGGTTGTGCATAGGACTGGCAACCTCAGTCATGTGGTACAAGGTGACTAATATGTGGTTGTGCATAGGACTGGCAACCTCAGTCATGTGGTACAAGGTGACTAATATGTGGTTGTGCATAGGACTGGCAACCTCAGTCATGTGGTACGATGTGACTAATATGTGGTTGTGCATAGGACTGGCAACCTCAGTCATGTGGTACAAGATGACTAATATGTGGTTGTGCATAGGACTGGCAACCTCAGTCATGTGGTACAAGATGACTAATATGTGGTTGTGCATAGGATTTGCAACCTCAGTCATGTGGTACGAGGTGACTAATATGTGGTTGTGCATAGGACTGGCAACCTCAGTCATGTGGTACAAGGTGACTAATATGTGGTTGTGCATAGGACTGGCAACCTCAGTCATGTGGTACAAGGTGACTAATATGGGGTTGTTCATAGGACTGGCAACCTCAGTCATGTGGTACGATGTGACTAATATGTGGTTGTGCATAGGACTGGCAACCTCAGTCATGTGGTACAAGATGACTAATATGTGGTTGTGCATAGGACTGGCAACCTCAGTCATGTGGTACAAGATGACTAATATGTGGTTGTGCAAAGGACTTGCAACCTCAGTCATGTGGTACAAGGTGACTAATATGTGGTTGTGCATAGGACTGGCAACCTCAGTCATGTGGTACAAGGTGACTAATATGTGGTTGTGCATAGGACTGGCAACCTCAGTCATGTGGTACAAGGTGACTAATATGTGGTTGTGCATAGGACTGGCAACCTCAGTCATGTGGTACAAGGTAACTAATATGTGGTTGTGTATAGGACTGGCAACCTCAGTCATGTGGTACAAGGTGACTAATATGTGGTTGTGCATAGGACTAGCAACCTCAGTCATGTGGTACAAGGTGACTAATATGTGGTTGTGCATAGGACTAGCAATCTTATTCATGCGGTACAAGGTGACTAATATGTGGTTGTGCATAGGACTGGCAACCTCAGTCATGTGGTACAAGGTGACTAATATGTGGTTGTGCATAGGACTGGCAACCTCAGTCATGTGGTACAAGGTGACTAATATGTGGTTGTGCATAGGACTGGCAACCTCAGTCATGTGGTACAAGGTGACTAATATGTGGTTGTGCATAGGACTGGCAACCTCAGTCATGTGGTACAAGGTGACTAATATGTGGTTGTGCATAGGACTGGCAACCTCAGTCATGTGGTACAAGGTGACTAATATGTGGTTGTGCATAGGACTGGCAACCTCAGTCATGTGGTACGATGTGACTAATATGTGGTTGTGCATAGGACTGGCAACCTCAGTCATGTGGTACAAGATGACTAATATGTGGTTGTGCATAGGACTGGCAACCTCAGTCATGTGGTACAAGATGACTAATATGTGGTTGTGCATAGGACTTGCAACCTCAGTCATGTGGTACAAGGTGACTAATATGTGGTTGTGCATAGGACTGGCAACCTCAGTCATGTGGTACAAGGTGACTAATATGTGGTTGTGCATAGGACTGGCAACCTCAGTCATGTGGTACAAGGTGACTAATATGGGGTTGTTCATAGGACTTGGCAACCTCAGTCATGTAGTACGATGTGACTAATATGTGGTTGTGCATAGGACTGGCAACCTCAGTCATGTGGTACAAGGTGACTAATATGTGGTTGTGCATAGGACTGGCAACCTCAGTCATGTGGTACAAGGTGACTAATATGTGGTTGTGCATAGGACTGGCAACCTCAGTCATGTGGTACAAGGTGACTAATATGTGGTTGTGCATAGGACTGGCAACCTCAGTCTTGTGGTACAAGGTGACTAATATGTGGTTGTGCATAGGACTAGCAACCTCAGTCATGTGGTACAAGGTGACTAATATGTGGTTGTGCATAGGACTAGCAACCTCAGTCATGTGGTACAAGGTGACTAATATGTGGTTGTGCATAGGACTGGCAACCTCAGTCATGTGGTACAAGATGACTTATATGTGGTTGTGCATAGGACTGGCAACCTCAGTCATGTGGTACAAGGTGACTAATATGTGGTTGTGCATAGGACTAGCAACCTCAGTCATGTGGTACAAGGTGACTAATATGTGGTTGTGTATGAAGCTGGCAGCCTCGTTATGTAAAACAAAAGGCTTCAGAAACTACCGCTGTATGCTTGGTGCAGGCTTCCAGCACAATGACCAACTGTATTGGTGGCTTCATGCTTTATAAGGAGCAAAAGAAACATGATGATGGTGGTGGTGGTGATGGTGATGATGATGATGAAGATGATTATGATGATGGTGATGGTGGTGATGAAGATGATGATGTTGATGAAGATGATGATGATGGTGATGGTGGTGATGATGGTGATGATAATTATGATGATGATGTTGGTGATAGTGACGGTGATGATAATGATGGTGATGACGACGAAGACGACGGCGATGATGACGATGATTACATTCATTGTATTTTATAGCTCACCGTTATCCTAGTTAAAGTGTTACCTTGGCGCCATTTGCTTACACCGTCTACATCTCAAACTATTCTTGCAACAATGAGATTAGGACCATGCAAATATGACAGTGATATTTTAAAATCCATACATCGCATCTTCCTTAATACTGGCTGTCATTTAAGAAATATTCGTCGGCGCCAATTCTGCTCCAAAAACCATTGGTAACTCATAGCAACACTTCCATTCTACTTAAACAACAACAACTCTTGACTTCTCTTTTTCTCTCTCTTCTCAGTTGCTATTGCCCGTTAACTGTTGTTGTTGGTTTTAGGACCTTGTACACACCATTGAATTTTGTTTTCTGCATGGGATACCCGGTTCAACCCCATATGGGTTATAATTTGGGTATATAATGTTCCTTTTTTTCTATATAGTAGATTACATTGGTTGTTTTTCCAGACTGTAAATTCTCTGGCGTTGGTGTGGCGTTTTCTAAGATCTGTTGGTGTATCTCTTCCCTGTTTTTTTAATATACCTTCCTCCCCCCCCCCCTCCCCCCGTTTAGTTTTGCGATGTTTGTGCACTGATTTATTGTATGCTTGTAAAGGTCCTTTTATTTAATTTTACTCTTGAAGTTGTGAAATTCCCACGGCGATAGCTTCCACCTGGAAGGCCGTATATCATAGAAATAAACAGTAGGTTACCCCTAATCTGGGGTTTGAACGAACAGACCCATGTCTGACTTCCATTCCAGCCTTCTCTCTCTCTGGAGGTCAATACGTCATCCAGATTTTGCAATAAACAATTTATTTATAAAGATAACATAAGTGTTATATATCAAAATGTGAAGAAATGAAACCCCTATATCATGCACATAACTAAATTGTTCAGTGGTTTTAAACATGCATTCACCTATAAATTTTCGCTATTGACGGGGATCGATCATCGGCCTCTCTAAGAGGCCGCTCGTATACTAAGAGTTAATGTCAAGAAATACACATTTGTAAAAGAAATATAACAACATACTCGCATTTAAGAGGTATGGTGTTCGCCTCTAAATCTGAAGGTACTGGGTTCGCTCCCTGTAAAGGGAATATGATTTTATGGTAAATGTTGTTCAGAACCCGTGGTTCTTAATGATGTCATACTCCCACTGATCTCCTAGGTGGTGAGATCGGATGTCTAGCCTTCTCGCATACGGGCGAAAAAAGTAGGAGGTCCCGTGTGCAAGTTGCGAACGGTAAAAATCCCTCAGCAGTTGAAAATCGTAATGAGTAGGCGATACAGGAGCTGCCCAAGAAATTTTTTTTTTAAATTAGGAAACCTACCCATTACCCACAAATATTTATAGACTTTGTTATTCCTGTATACACACATAGGGTCCTCGCCGGTGCTACGGAGTTCTTGCACTGTGCTGAGATCTTCCTTGTGTGATCAAAGGGAGGAGACCGGAGCACTGACGGAGCTGCCCGTGTGCTATGAGCTGGTCCTTCAGACCAAAGCAATCAAGAAATATAATACGTTGCAAAGGGCAAAAATCATCAACAAAAACCTTTTATACAAGAGTATGGAATGACTTAGGCACATAATTAGATCAGGGCAAGTAACTTGCACTCATGTGGGATTCGTAAAGTCTGCGAGTGTGTGAGCAGGGGTTGGTTGGTATGAAAATCCATAGGAAACCAATTACAAATTTGCATTGTTTACGTGGCTCTCAACACATCATTCGCGTTATCAAGCCCCCAGACATAACGACAATCACTGCCGACTGTGTAAACGTTATATTTTATCCGTCCTTCTGCTCTCTCTCTCTCTCTCTCTCTCTCTCTCTCTCTCTCTCTCTCTCTCTCTTTCTCTCTCTCTCTCTCTCTCGCTCGCTTGCTCTTTCTCTCTCTTCTTCTTTCTCTCTCTCTTTCTCTCTGTCTTGTGACCGCTTGACATACACTACCATTAATACGTGTTAAAAACCACATACAATGAGAATAACAACGTTAAAAGCAGTTAAGACATTTGTGCACAAACACAGTATCATGAAAAGTTCACGGCTTTGAGAGAAGCATTGTAAAGCTGTCCCAGAACAAAACAATAGTAAATGCATGTTTTTGAATGGAACATTTTGTGAAAGTTAGAGTTGCTAATGGGTTTTTTCCGTTGTTAGAGAGAGAGACGTGTGGGAAAAGTCGAAAAGCTGAGAAAGCGTGTGCAAATGTAGATAATTGTACCGTGTGAAAAAAGAAAGCATCGTGTGAAAATTGGCGGGAAAAAAAGAAGAAATAGTATAAAAAGGAGAGACGTGGGCGATAGAGAGGTTTTTACAGATTTTTAGGATTCATTAGGCGAGAGGATTTTAGTTTCACAGATAGTGTTAGGTGAACTTCGTCTTTGAGATTATCAAGACAAGTATTTAACTTGACAAGTTTTTAAGTAGACAAGTTTGTATTTTATTCTGTTGGATATATTATTCCTTTGGATATACACATTCATTTTGGATACTCACTACTTTGTGTAAGCAAGAACCAAGTACTTCACCATTGTGTCAATAACATTGCTGTTCTAATGATGTTAATAAACTATATTTTATTTTTCTACATTGCTGAGTTTTCTTTGGAACGTTACAGTGGATTACGTTGACAAACCATTATACGAGGTATTGCTTTTCACTAAACCTAAAAGGGTAAGAACGGACTTTGGGAAGAAGAATAAACTAAGGTCAGGAATTTCCATCTCAGGCGAAAGGCTTGTAACCAAACCACTTGAGCCAGAACGTACAAAGGGTTAGCTCACGTCAAAATATTTACCTGCGCACAACACCACTGACTGGCCAACAGACCCGGTTACACTAACTTCATACTGATGCCGTGACCAAGCCCGGTCACAGTCTCTCTCGCTCACTCTCTCGCTCTCTCTCCCTCCATCCCTCTCTCCGTCGTTCTCATTTACTTCCCTAAAAAAAGACAAACAAACAAACAAGAAATAAACAATGCAAGCATGATCATAACCTGATCACGATTTATGCGATCTCAGTTCACACAATTTCAAATAACACGAAAAAAATTCAAAACATATCGCGCTGCTGTTAAACTTCTTAAGTAACAACTCTTTCCAGTAATGCCTCATCTCATAAGCTACAAACACGAGCAAAAGTGTGATGAAACAGCTCACACTAACACGATGCGAACAAGCTATAACATTGCCCCCCCCCCTTCCCAGCTCAAGGAAAGTAAAAACAATATAACACGATGCGAACTAGCTATAACATCGCGGCCCCCGCTCTAATGAAAAATGAATGCACATGTGCCCTTCTCTAATGAATGCATTAACACACCCTTGCCCTTTTCGAGGAACATGGATCCGCCACTGTAGTTGACTCCCTGCCCACCCCACCATTTCAAAACAAAGTATATTATAAGCTTTTATTTATTTTGAATTAATTTGGGAGCCCCACGGACACAAGGTCGGCCTTAGTAACTACGGGGCCCGGTGTCACGGGTTGCCTCCCCTTTTCTCTGCAATAAACCTCTAAATCTGCATCTTTAACTAAGACAATAAATAATTTGACAACAAATACGCTGTCAAGTAAACAGAAACTACACATCAAACCCCGCGTCGACAACTGACTACAAAGATTAAAGTTACATAACTACGTAAAGAAAAAGAAAGCAGATATTCCACCAACAACGAACAAACGCGTAGAACAAAAGAGACAGTTTATCACTGACATATCAAATAAAGCAACACAGTGAAACATAAAATAATCCAAAGAAAGAATTACTTATTGCAGTTTTAGACACCATACGTCAAATCATCGTTGACAAAGTCAAAAATCAGCTGGAGTTAACTCTTAGTATACGAGCGGCCTTTTAGAAAGGCCGATGATCGATCTGCACTAAATAATTTATTTATAAAGATAACATAAAGTGTTATATATCAAAATGTGAAGAAATGAAACCCCTATATCATGCACGTAACTAAATTGTTCAGTGGTTTTAAACATGCATTCACCTATACATTTTCGCTATTGACGGGGATCGATCATCGGCCTTTCTAAAAGGCCGCTCGTATACTAAGAAGTTATCGGTAGACACAAGAGGAAACGAAAAACACACAATGATCTTCATTTCAGCTAGTTCTACTTTTAACGACACGTCGGCACACTAGCAATAGTAGATATAGAGGTAACAATCGTTACCTATATAATAATATATAAATAAATAAGTATATGGATTGAACAAGCAGACATACTCGAATAAACTTACGACGTGACGGTCAGACAGCCAGCTAATGGTCTTTCACGTGAATATACTTTTTTATTGCTAATACACAAGTGACGTGATGTCGAACCTCGGAAATAAGTGGAAAAAAAAAACATAACCATGTGATATTTTAAAAAGTAGAGTTAAGAAATTAGGGTAAGGCATCCAATTTACTTCCAAAGGGGAACAACTTAACTATTTAAAAAAAAATATAAAACTAAATAACAGATTTTCATTACATATTTAATTTTATCAATTCATTATACAAAATCATATAATGCATAAAAGATTCACTTATTTTTGCTACTTCATTTCATAAATTGTTAAAACGTTCTTTTGTTTCTCGTGTTTAGAATAAAAGAACTTTAAATAAATGGAGTTTGATGCACAGGTTAAAGTAGTTGACACTTATATGCTCTGCCACCTTCATTGATAATCGGTTCCAGATTATTCTGTCCTAAGCAAAATGTTTCGCTTCTCGGCCTTTTGGCTAAGATCAAAGTGTATACTTTTAGGGATCATTTCTAAGGTATGCAGTGTCTTAGCCAGGGCCGGGATCACCCACAATTAACACATTAAACATAATAAAGTCATTAGACCTCACTTTGAACCCCAGAAGGGGCATTAAAACAAAATCATCTCCCGAAAGCGCATTTCAACAATCTTTTAAACAAATTTTCTTACTAGGTCGTTCCTCCTCTACCCAGGGGCCGGAGTGGCTAAGAGATATGGCAAATAGCTTTGATGGAATTTTTTCATAACTAATCGGAACTAATAATGCCACAATCCCCCCCTTGATCCCCTGCGTAGTGAGATCAGAATCAGATGCCTAGCCTTCTCGGATAAGGGCGAAAAAATAGAAGGTGCCGTCTAAACGTTGCGCACGTTAAAAATTCTTCGGCAGTTGAAAATCGTAAAGAGTAGGCCATACTGCCACTGCCCTGGTAGAATTTATATTGGGATCCTCGACGGAGCTTTAGAGTTCTTGCGCTGTACTGAGATCCTCTTTGAGATCTGTCGTGCGTTTTATATAGGCTTATTTTTATGGTCCCAATCGAGCAGGGGTGAGATAGTGGAGGCTATAAGTATGTGAGAGAAAGGTGTGACAAATAATCCTGTTTTTGGGAATACAGAGTGTAAGAAAAATACTGTCTTGGGTTGAGTAATTGCTCAACTCACCTATATAGTAGGACACGCTTAACTAGAGCAGTATTATTTCACTAGATACTGATTCTAATACACTATCCTCTCGTACGTACACACAAACAATTTGTGACATCAATACGTAGAAGCGAACAGATAACTATGGGCACATATAGTATATCAGGGAAAGGTTTTGACCACAAACTAAATAGATTTAAGGATATATAGTAGGTTTATTATATATTTAGAAGTAAATAAATAGGTTACAACAGTGAATGCATCATTTTCATGTCATCAGGTGAAATTATGGTTACATAAAGGGAAAATAAATAAACAAGATATATTCTCATAGACCTGGAAAACTAGGAAAAAGTGATCGCACCCGAAATGTGCTTACCCAACCGATCAAACAAAGGATTGACAATGGGAGTGGGTAGACGGGACGAGTATCTAGGATATGTTCTTATTTTAACCTTCCCGTGGGTCTTCAGATTTTGTGAGAGAATAGATAAAATAGACGAGGTTATATTAGTAGTACACTGAAGCAACTAAATTCTTTCGTTCCGTTTTTCCCCCTCTCAGCATTCATGCAGTGAGCGCTCACAACAGGCAAACTTACCCTCAGCCGACACAGCATACATCCAAGGAATTTATCAAACACAAAAATGGATTTAAGACTATTATATGTCCTGTGAATTTTGTCCGGTACAGCCCCAGAAAATCTCCGTATAGGCACCGCTATTTTTCTCTCGGAGTTTTCGCTGGATGGGTGTGTTGATTTATAATTTTTCCTGGCGGGTCTTCTTCGTCGGATTTGCAGGTATTTAAAGTGGGAATAAGTTTGTGTTCTAGGCTTCTGTCAAAATGACTGGGAAATATCTCAAACAGCAGAATGTTACTCCCAGGCTGTTCTTGGAAAGAAATAGCCATAAAGGGTCTCTATGGAAGTTGGTGGTAGAAACAATGTTACTGTCATATGGGTTTTGGGTAAAAAAATGACTTTCTGTGCTTTTAGTTCTGCCTCAACAGGCCAGGGAACTTTATAGGATTTAATATAATATATCTGGCATTGTCCCGTTCCAGTTAATTTTTATTCACAAGTGAACACTTGACCGTTCTGGTTATTTAGCCGCTCTACTGGGGTTAGACGATTGTTGCGGTCAGTTTGCTGAGTCCATAGTATGTTAAAATGTACCTGTGTAATTTTTGAGACTTTAGTTTAATAGTTTCTTGATCAAAGGGAATTAATTCATGTTTTACTGGGATTGTAGTTGACAGTGGTGGTTGTCCCACTTGTCTGTTAACCCAGCGTCTAATTTTAGAATCGATGTCAGCTTTTCCTGACATGTTCACCCATCTGAGCTTATCTCAAAGGAAATAGCGTCACGACGCATTGGCAAAGAATCTGCCGCGATTTAAGACATCCTGTGTTAAGGAGTCGAGCTGGAGTCTTTGAAAGGGTCAAGACGATTTTGGGAAAGTCCTCTGTGTGTGTTCGACCAAGATGGTTTAAGATTGTTCCCAATATTATATTCTGAAGCGCCTAGGAGGCGAGTGAGTGAGGTGATATTTATTCTGAGGGACATTAAGGTAATTTACCCTTAAAACAGTTTCCTTGTTTGCCAGAATGACATATGACTTTTTGTAGCCTGTTAGTGAGTCCATCTATGAATACCAGTAATGGAGCTCACGAGGTATTCTAATATTATATGCACTGGGCTGGTGTATGCCCAAAGAACTTTACGGGTGCTGTATCCCGCTATCTGCGGGGATGCCATTTAACAAGGTTTGACTCACCCTGTTTGTTATAGAAATATCACAGAGGCCATCATATCTATAAGCCAGCCATATTGCGCGGCCTGCTGTAGACCCATATATATATCTGACTTACTGATGTCAGATAGGAGTCGTGTAAACTCACATATTTGTTGTACTTTGCTCTAGCTGACGAAGGTGGAATTGTACGAGATCAGCTATATATATATATATATATATATATATATATATATATATATATATATATATATATATATATATATATATATATATATATATATATACTGAAGCACATTAAAAACGCACCACTATTATATATACTGATGCCGAGAAGCTGGCAAAAAAAAGTGTGTGAATGGATTTTCCCCGTGTTTGCCATGAGGTAGAGAGCGAATGGCTGCTGGAATGGAAAGTGCAAGATTCAACCCACGGGTATGTGTACAGACTACATGAAAACGATGAAAGTTACACGTGCAACACGATTCCCAACAGCTATGACCCTGAAAATGTGTACGCGTTGTGGCAGTATACTCGGTATAAAAAGGCCGTTGAGACAAAACACCCAGTACATGTGCTTGAAATGCCACGACTATCTGAAAACGACCGCCAACGAGCCATTGGTATGTTGGAGACCGGAATGAGCTCGCGGGACATTGCCAGAAGGATGAATTGCCACCACAGCACTATTGTACGTCTCAATGAACGTTACGGAACCACTGGCAGTGCCCCGGATAGACTTCGGACTGGCCAACCACGAGTTACTACCCCTGCGCAAGATCGTCATATTGTGCTGAGTCACCTAAGGAATCGTACTATCCCGGCAAGTCAAACAGCAAGAGCAATAGTGGGTAGACATGGACAAGTCTCTCGAATGACAGTCATACGACGACTCAGAGATACAGGCCTTACTGCAAGACCACCTTATGTTGGGGCCAAACTTGACTCACAGACATCGTTAGCAGCGCCTGCAATGGGCAGAGCAACATATCAGATGGACTAGACTGCAGTGGAATGCTGTCCTATTCACAGACGAGAACAGATTCAACATATCCTTTGCAGATGGACGTATGCGGATTTAGCGACGGTGTGAAGAGTGCTTTGCAGATTGCTGTGTCAACCGATTTCGAGGTGGCAGTATTCCCATTTGGGGAGGATTCAGTTTTCACCATCGCTTGCCTCTTCACGTCTTCCGTGGAAATGTTAATGCTGTGACATATCGAGATGAGGTTCTGGATGCACTGGTTGCTCCTGCGTTCACAATTTATCCAGACTTGCAGCTTCTCCAGCAGGATAACGCACGTGCATTTTTTTGTATTTTTGGTTTTCTCCCTTGCCTGCACAGAATGCAATGAATTTCATAACAATCAAATGTACAAATTAATGACCAGCATGGATTCATAGGAAAATGAATAAAGATTCCAAATATGTAAACTTGTACACACTTATATTTACATTTCACACTCTGTTCCTGGATTTTACAGGTGGTGCGTTTTTAATGTGCTTCAGTATATATATGCACAGCTTGCTGATGAACTGTATTCATACATGCTATGTCCTGAATTGTCAATGACTATTTTATGTTGATGTCGGCGTACCTGTCGTTGTGATGTATTAAAGTCAATCAAACGTCAGAGGTGTTCCAAGAACTATATGAATTTCTATACGTATATCTACAAGTGTGATCTCATTTAGAAGGATTGTCTTCCACGAACTTTCATACACGCATTCGCATTCATTGAAGTCTACTCACACTCTATATTATACAACGCCTCAACACTTTCAAGTCATCCAAACGAATGCTAGAATTGTTGCGGCCAACCAGGGCCTATATATAATTATGTCAGCCGGTGTGGCGCTGAATCGTTTCCAACATTGATATTGGACATTCGACAACATTCAACTTTACATTTAATGTGGCCAAACTGAGCCTGTCCTATCTGTGTCACGGACACCTGGTACGCTTGGACGAACACAGACTATTCCTGACTGTTTACATTTATGGTATTCAGTATGAACCTTCTTCTACGTAAAATACCCCGTTACAACGATGGACTTAGAAAAAAATCTCTTAACATCAGATTTGTTATTGTCATTGTTCTTTTATGTTGTTAGGAACATATAACTGGGGATGCCATAAGCCATCTGAACATGACTCTATATATATATATATATAAAAAATCCGTTGGACCACAAGGTCGGACCACCTGTATAAAGAGAATATATAAAACAGGTAATTCTACTATAATTATTTCTAACGCCCACGTTTTGTATAAAGCCTGTAAACTCACTCTGGTATTTAAATTATTTAGATTTAAAGACTACACGAGTGACTAGCTAGTGTATCGATTTAATTACCACTAGCTCTTAAAATTTACGCTGGATGAAAATAGAATTTAAAAAGGTAATAAACCATTTCGCTCGCCTAGCGTTTAAAATTATGTTACACATCTATTATTTCTGGAAATAATGAATAGTTACATTATTAAATTTACATCTGGAAAACTTTGTGGTGGGTTGATTTAATAGGTTTAAATTAACACAAAAATCCAGTGAAATAAATGAAGGAACTAAACTCCTGAATCACTCAAGACTCTAATATATTTTTTACCGTAGCACAAAAGAATGAATGAATATAGACTCCAATATAGTAGAAAATCCAAGGGAAAATTTGTTAGCTTCTACTATAAGCTAGTACTACTTTAACTCTCTGGCAGCGAATGATAAACTGCATTTTTCGGCGATGACTATATATTATTAAATGAAATGAGAAGTAATATCTAGATGTTAAGTTTAACGCTTTATTTGATTCAGGGAACAATTCTCGTTTCGAGCGGCATCTGCCGCTCTAGCCTTCCCCGTTCGTCTTCTTGGTCAGCCAGCGCTTTCCCCGTCTAGTCGGTTCGCATGAACGTGGGGGACCGAAGGTGCGAAAAACTGCTTCGTTCTTCTGGGACCCCCATAGTTCTTTGATGCTGGCCTCTTCCGTCTCCTCTTGGCAACGCCCTCTTGAAGGGGTGGCAGAAAAAAGACTAGAAAAATGCTTGATGCTCATAGCTCTAGAGACAGGCAGTAGGTGTTGTTTAAACTCAACTTAAGACAAAGCGACGTCCTGGCTGCACGCATGATAACGGTCCACATATTAATGAGCAAACGTGGTGAAAAATCCACTCTGCTATGGTGCATACTAATGAGCAAACGTGGGACCCACGTTGGCGATTAAATTTGCAACATAAATGAATGAGGGCTCTCATGCTCCTCCAGGTTCTACCATATCATCTAACAATTCAGGGACGCTGAAATTCGTCTGTCACAATCGTCCCCTCTTTTGAGACATGAAACCATCTTTTCATGTTTCATTTATGACAATGAAGCTGCCCTGATCGATAGCTTTTAGATGATTGGTATGCTCGGTTTCCTCCTCTTCTTCCGAAGTCCAGTTTCTACTCAGGAAATCTGCTCCGACGTTCTGTTTTCCTAGAATATATTCCATTTAAAAGAGTACACGCTTAAAAGCAAAGCCCAGCGCATGATTCTTGCGTTGAACTCCTTATTTGCGCCAAGAAAAGCTAAGGGAGCGTGGTCTGTTTGCACCATAAAAGATGTCCCGTAAAGAAACTCATCATGACGTCGTATCCCGTCAATCAGTGCCAGACATTCTCTTTCAACTGTGCTGTAGTTACGTTCAGCCGTTTTTAATTTTCGACTGCCATACGCAACTGGGAATAACATATTCGGGTCGGTGTCATCTGTTTGCAGCATTGTTGACCCGATGCCCTGACCCGACGCGTCGACCCGCAATACAAAAGGTTTCTTGAGGTCAGGTAATCTCAAAATGGGGTATCTGGACAACTGTACTTTTAAAGTGCTGTATGCGTGTTCGCACTGCGAATCCCAAATAACCTTATCAGGACGTCCTTTTTTGTAAGGTCAGTCAGGGGTGCCGTTAGTCCGTTGAAATTCTGGATATATTTTTGATAATACGCACATAGTGATAAGAAAGAACGGGTGTCTTTCTTCGTTCGGGGCCTTTTTGCTGCAACTATTTTCTCAACATTCTTCCTAACAGGCCACATGCAGCCATGAGAAATAGTATGCCCCAGGAAGGCTAGCTTTTCAAACCCGATGAGACATTTGCTAGGTCTGGCTGTGAGACCAGTTTCCTGTAATCTCCTGAGGTGCATAGCAACCATAGCAATATGTTCGTCGTAGTTTTCCGATGCAATTAAGATATCATCCATGAAATTATGGATATGGGGACTGTGCAAAGGTTCTAGAAGCTTCCTCATCAACCTGGTGAACACTCCTGGTGCGTTGTGCAATCCAAACGGCATCACATTAAATGTGTAATGTCCTTCACTAGTGCAGAAAGCTAACAAAGGTTTAACTTCCTCCTTGACTGGTATTTGGTAATACCCTTTACTCAGGTCAATCTTGGAAAAAATTCTTGCTTTGCTAAGCTTGGTGAACAACTCAGAAACAGTCTGGGGAGGTTCGGGCTGGAATTCCGTTACAGCGTTTAGTAACCGGTAATCTATACACAGCCGAACTTCTTCCTTATTGGGCTTCTGCAACAGCACTACACTCGAACTGTAAGGAGATGTAGACCCGCTGATAATTTCTGCCTGACGCAGCTTGTCTATTTCTCCGCGAAGTGCATCAGCTTTAGCGTACGGAATGGGGTAAACTCTGGTTTGAACAGGGGTCTCGTTTGTTAATTTCATATCAAATTCGATGAGATTTGTTCGACCAGGTACATCCGTTAAGACTGCAGCGTACTGTTTCAGTAGCGCCCTGGTTTCTGTCTGTTGTTCTTCTGAGAGATTGTCGCCGAATTTGACATCTTCAAAGGATTCTGTTTGTTGCAATGGATACTCCATGCAACTATCGTCATCTTCCTCGTCTTCCGTTGCTATGGCGACCACCAGGAGATGCTCGGAGGACGGCACTGGTCTTTCCAAATATTTCTTAAGCAGATTTATGTGAAAGACCTTCTCCTGTCCTGTAATGGAGATCTTGTAATTGGTGCGGGAGATCTTTTTAAGGACGGTAAACGGCTCTTGCCATCCGATGCAAATTTGTTGTTTCCGGTTGGAAGTAGCAACAAAACTTTCTCCCCTGGTTGGAGTTCTCTCTCTATTGCAGCTTTATTGTATCTTTTAGCATGTTTTGCGCGTGCTTTCTTAAGGTTGGTTGTAGCTAGATCCCATCCTAGCTGTAGCCTTTCCTTGAACTCAGATACATATTTGCTTGCAGAGACGACTGACTCGTCAGCCTTTTGGTCTGTCAGGGACCGAAGTAAGGCTTCTAGTGACCTCTTAATAGGTTTGCCGAATAAAAGTGTGGCTGGCGGGAATCCCGTAGATGCTTGGGGAACCTCTCTGTAGGCGAATAAGGCAGCAGATATATATAGGTCCCAATCTTCCGGTTTCACTTGAGCCAGATTACGTAACATCATGGTGAGGCCGCCGTTAAAACGTTCCACGAGCCCATTTCCGGCCGGATGGTAGGGACTTGTGTGGATGTGTTTGGCCCTCAAGATCTTAAAGATCTCCTCCATTAACAGGCTACGGAATTGGGATCCATTATGCGTTAAAACTTGTTGAGGGAATCCTAACCGTGTAAAAATTTGCACGACGGCTTCTGAGACATGCTTGGAATCCGTGCATGTTAGCGGTATAGCTTCGGCCCACATTGTGCAAGTGTCGACTAAGGTCAGGACGAACCTGTTCCTTCTTTTGGTCCTTTCCAGGGGTCCAACGATGTCGACAGCAACCCGTTTGAATGGAGTCCCTGCTATTGGTATTTGCCCCATAGGGACTGTGGGTGTAAAGTGCTTGGGTGCCACACGTTGGCACTGGGCGCAGGATTTCACGTACCTGATAATCTCAGAGTTCATTCCAGGCCACCAATAGTGGGTTTTTATTCGCTGAATAGTGGCGTTTTGTCCCATATGTCCGCTAAAGGGAAGAGAGTGCCCCATTTCTAAGATCTGGCTTCTGTACTGCGTCGGTACTAGGAGCTGGTTATTCCCTGTATCAGGGTCGCCCGTTCTACGATACAATACGCCATCCTTAGAAAAGATGTCTCCGCGGTGTCTGGGGTCCTTAGCCATGGGCAGTTTTCTAAAGCAGGGCTCCAGAGTGGGGTCCTTTTGTTGCGTCTCCTTCAGTTCATTCGGCAACAAATTTGGTGCAGACTCCCTCTCCTTCTTGGTTTGCCCTCTTGTGGTTACCGCTGCCACAATCGGCTCTTTTGGTCTCCCAACAAACACATATCTACATCACAGGATAACTGGGTAGATAGGATCATCCATTATGGCCGCTTTAATAACACCTCTGACAAAATCAGAGTGTATTTCTACCAGTGCGATAGGAAGCATCCTGGGTGCGTCCCTCTTAAAAACTCCACATAGTTTGACGGTGTCCTCTGTCTCCTGACCTGGTTTGACTAGGTGCCTGGCGACAATACAATCAAAAGATGATCCAGTGTCAAAAAGACAAGTTGTTGAGGTACCGTTCAAAATTACAGTTTTTCGCATTGAGGGTCTGTCCCCCTCAGGTTGAGAATCACTGACATTGACTCTTCCTTGCGAGGCTGTATGCAAGCATCCGATTCGGTTTGGCCCGGTGTGCTTGCCCTGATCAGACGTCCCTGCAGTAGGGGTCTTTTTCTTGCCTTGACTTTGGTGGCCGCGCTGCCATGTAGGCCTGGTGGGTTGATCAGGATTGTTGTTGTTTGGGAGATATCTGGTTTTGTAGAATTTCGATTTTCCTGGGGAGGTCTCTGGGTATTAGTTTCTCGTTGGTTTTAGTGCTGGGAAGAATTAGAAGAATAGGATGACTGTCCTAGATTTTTTTTTCGAGATGGCTCATTTGTTGGTTTGCGTTTTGTGCTGGGAAGTTCGGCCATTGAATTTGTATAACTGTAAAAGTCTGTTTACTGTCTGTTTAAGGCTGGAGATGTAGAGATGTAACGTTCTATTCGCTCCAGATGTATAACTGCCCGTTAGTGTTCGTGTGTTGTAAAGATGGCAGAGTGGGCGTGTCACAATGATGCGGTGTAATCTAGGTCACCGACATGAGGTGCTGCCAGGGTATAGTAGACACACATAGTATCAGCATACATGTAAATACAGACGTGTAGTGCTTGTATAAGTTGTGGTTGATCGTGTAGGTGAGTGGATAATAGTGCTGATAACACGAAGGCCGTATAGGCTCTTGGACGTCTTCACATTAACTCACACAACCACGAGTAGAAGTCAGTGAAGTAGGGAATGCTGCTAACGTTTACAATATTTATTCATGACGTACGATAATATGATGATGGACGACACAGTCAATAGTACAAGATCATGGACATTATATGTGTAGTTATGAAGGTTTAACATCAGGCATCACAGATCCCGAACAGCTTAGACATGTAACAATGTCTTGACCAATAATTACTGTTCATGCAATAGCTCTAATCCCTGTTTGAGCCCCGTCAGGTAAGACCTAGCAAATATATTGTCTAGTACGGGCGATATCAGTTATTTAACAAAGTCAATGCTATTGTCCTACAACTAGCCAAAGACTTCATTCTGGCCTCACATCCCAGGTACTTCATTCTGGTGAAGAAGATTGGCCGTAAACACGGACCAATATAATGACGAAGAAATCAGGCCGCAGATCGCGGGCCTCGATAATCAGGTGACTCTCAGTTTACATAAACTTCTGAGAATAAATATATTTCTGCCAAACAATATTCCCTGATCACCCGTTTGCCAGTCACTTCGATTACAGAAACAACAGCAAATGGGTTGATTTGCCGTTGCCCTAAAGACGCCACCAGGCGTGATGGGAAACAATGGCAAAGAAAACCTATCTGCTGTTGCCCTAAGACGCCACTAGGCGTAATGGCCACTGACTGCTTTGACGGTTGGTGGCTAAGGACGGAAGAAGAAGAGAAACAATATTCCGCCTGCATTGCGGATCCATTAAGTTGATTCTTAGGCTTATATGTATAACAGGTCGACTTAGACCTAGTCTTTCAAATATGTAGCCATACTGGGGTACAGTATTTTAACTCCTCGTGAGCTTCGCTCACTATGTCGCCATCAGCGATAAATTGTACCTTTAAGATCTAATCGAGACGAAAAAGATCGAATAATGTTTCAGTTACCTTCTCATAGAATCCTTACACTCTAAGGTAACACAACACAGCCAATACTGGCATAAAGAATCACTCAGGGAAGGAAGAATGACAAAACAGACATTCCCAGAATTTCCAAATCCCTATCGAAACTTGGCAGAGAGAAATCTACGAATCGGTACATCCGTTCTAAGCCTCAGGTACACTCTGGTTGAATCATCAGTCTCTCGGTCTTTGCGCCAAGACCTGCGCATGCCCAAAGAGCATAGACCAGATCGAGGCTAAACCAGACCAGGCGTTTGCGCCCAAACGGGTGGTAAAGATTCTCCGTATATGGTCCTATAAATAGACTTAAGACATGTCAACTATAAGACATTGCCTGAGACAGGACAACATAAGACAGGGGAAGATAATCACCAGTCAAACCTGTCACAGAAAGATAATAAACATTTATCTCTCTTTGATCACATTAAACCAAACATAAATTAGGTTGGTGTTTTTCTCACCGTCAAAAATGACAGCAACAATAACGTTCAGCCTTATTGAGGATGTCCTCAAGCCTGACTGCGCCCTGTTCAGCCAAAAATCTACGGGTTTCGTTTGATAAAGTTGATTTTATCTTCCACAAGAACAAGTTCAAGAATTCCCTCATATGAAAGAGGTAATTCTGATAATTCAAGCCACTTTATCAAATAGCCCGTGAGACGTGAAGAGAAATGGGGAAATGTCTCCGTGCTCTCCTTTCGGCTGTTTCTGAACATTTGCAGAAATTTTCGGGCGGTCATCTCAAAATGCGCTAGCAAAGCCTTCTTTAGCATGTCGTAATCATGTTGGTTGCTTCCCAGCTTTGTATACACGTTATACGCAGGCCCTTTCAGTGCCGTTGAGAGTTTAAGGCACCAACGGGAACTCTCTAACCCATACAGATTTGCCATCCTCTCGAATTTCTCTAGAAAGGTGTCAATTTTCTCATTAGGGCTAGGGAAAGACTCTAAAACAAAAGACATCGCTGTTAATTGGGCAGATTGAGTGCTGGAGAGATCCGTTAACTGAGACTGGGGTGAAGACGGCTCTCCATTATTGGAAGTAGAAGCACTTCGACTCTCTAACGCCTTAACGCCAATTCGTGCTGTCTCTCCTTCTCTCTCTCCTCACATTGTCTCTCCTTCTCTCTTTCCCTGCGGGCTTCCATCTCTATCTCAATTTTCGTGTGTTCCAATTGACGCACTTCCGCTTCTTTCTCCCTAGCTTCTGCTTTCTCTTTCTCTTCCTTCTTCTCAGCCTTCTCTCTCTCTTGTGAATCTTTCTCTTCCTTCTTCTCCGCGTCATACCTGTTAAGTTCCCTGTTGACAAACGCGTTCGCGGCATCTCCCTGTAATCCCGTCTCTTTGGCCTCCTGCCTCAACATGGACCTCAACTGAACTCTTTCTGCCATGTCAAAGAACTGGATGCTACTAAGCAGAGAGAATAAGAAGAAGAACAGAAGGGGGAAAAATTAACTCTAAGCAGCTTGCGAGAAAAAACCCAAAATTTAATTACCTGAGATCGCTCCTTCCTTTATTAATTTGCTTACCTATCGCTGCTATTATCTGTCAATTAAGACTCTTAATGCATGCGACTATGCCACCTTAACTGGTAGGTGAAACAACTAGAAAAAATGTACTATTACTTATCGGTAGAGACAAAATAAAAATAAAAAAATAAATAAATTTTTTATTAAATTTAATTTTAAAATTTCAAGGAGAAAAAAAAAAATTTCCTTAAAAAATTATCTCCACCACAAAACTCACCCGCCGAAGTCAGTTAAGAGAAAAGACGTTATTAACTACACTTTAAAAAATCAGAATAAGGCGTCTTTAGCTTTGCTCAATTCTGCTAACTTCAACCTTTTGTGACTGTTTCTACAGTCACGCGATCCAACGGTTTTGCACAAAATATTTTTCATATACCATATATTTGACAGATATTATTATAAACACGTTGTAAATGATTTTACAATGCTGTGGAAAAAAACCCAACCTAAAAATGTGTGTGGTCAAAACACCCTGTCTAAGATCGTCTGTCTAGGGGAATTAATTTTTTTTCTTTCTTTTTTTTTCCTTAACTCACAAGACAATCACACAACACACTCTATCTAACTGAAAGTTCAGGTAAGATACCGTAATAGACGCTAAGTCAATTACTAGACCCGGCTCAAAATTCCAGCGAGCAACAATTTATTGTCGAAGGCTCAGCATCTCGGCGAGCTACACATTATTGTGTTGCTTGTACAGGATTCTAGTTAAATCCCGGACGAGCGCCCACTATTTTACGTGCGTTTTATATAGGCTTTATTTTTATGGTCCCAATCGAGCAGAGGTGAGATAGTGGAAGTAATGTGAGAGAAAGGTGTGACACATAATCCTGTTTTCGAGGAATACAGAGTGTAAGAAAAATACTGTCTTGGGTTGAGTAATTGCTCAACTCACCTATATAGTAGGACACGCTTAACTAGAGCAGTATTATTTCACTAGATACTGATTCTAATACACTATCCTCTCGTACGTACACACAAACAATTTGTGACATCAATACGTAGAAGCGAACAGGTAACTATGGGCACATATAGTATATCAGGGAAAGGTTTTGACCACAAACTAAATAGATTTAAGGATATATAGTAGGTTTATTATATATTTAGAAGTAAAAAAATAGGTTACAACAGTGAATGCATCATTTTCGTGTCATCAGGTGAAATTATGGTTACATAAAGGGAAAATAAATAAACAAGATATATTCTCATAGACCTGGAGAACTAGGAAAAGTGATCCCTCCCGACGTGTGCTTACCCAACCGATCAAACAAAGGATTGACAATGGGAGTGGGTAGACGGGACGAGTATCTAGGATATGTCCTTATTTTAACCTTCCCGTGGGTCTTCAGATTTTGTGAGAGAATAGATAAAATAGAAGAGGTTATATTAGTAGTACACTGAAGCAACTAAATTCTTTCGTTCCGTTTTTCCCCTCTCAGCATTTATGCAGTGAACGCTCACAACAGGCAAACTTACCCTCAGCCGACACAGCATACATCCAAGGAATTTATCAAACACAAAAATCGATTTAAGACTATTATATGTCCTGTGAATTTTGTCCCGTACAGCCCCAGAAAATCTCCGTATAGGCACCGCTATTTTTCTCTCGGAGTTTTCGCTGGATGGGTGTGTTGATTTATAATTTTTCCTGGCGGGTCTTCTTCGTCGGATTTGCAGGTATTTAAAGTGGGAATAAGTTTGTGTTCTAGGCTTCTGTCAAAATGACTGGGAAATATCTCAAACAGCAGAATGTTACTCCCAGTCTGTTCTTGGAAAGAAATAGCCGTAAAGGGTCTCTATGGAAGTTGGTGGTAGGAACAATGTTACTGTCATATGGGTTTTGGGTTAAAAAATGACTTTCTGTGCTTTTAGTTCTGCCTTAACAGGCCAGATAACTTTATATGATTTAATATAATATATCTGGCATTGTCCCGTTCCAGTTAACTTTTATTCACAAGTGAACACTTGACCGTTCTGGTTATTTAGCCGCTCTACTGGGGTTAGACGATGGACGTAGAAAAAAATCTCTTAACATCAGATTTGTTATTGTCATTGTTCTTTTATGTTGTTAAGAACATATAACTGGGGATGCCATAAGCCATACGAACATGACTCTTTATATATAAAAAATAACCCGTTGGACCGCAAGGTCAGACCACCTGTATAAAGAGAATATATAAAACAGGTAATTGTACTATAATTATTTATAACACCCGCGTTTTGTATAAAACCTGTAAACTCACTCTGGTATTTAAATTATTTAGATTTAAAGACTACACGAGTGACTAGCTAATGTATCGATATTATTACCACTAGCTATGAACAGTTAATTACTTAAAATTTACGCTGGATGAAAATAGAATTTAAAAAGGTAATAAACCATTTTGCTCGCCTAGCGTTTAAAATTATGTTACACATCTATTATTTCTGGAAATAATGAATAGTTACATTATTAAATTTACATCTGGAAAACTTTGTGGTGGGTTGATTTAATAGGTTTAAATTAACACAAAAATCCAGTGAAATAAATGAAGGAACTAAACTCCTGAATCACTCAAGACTCTAATATATTTTTTACCGTAGCACAAAAGAATGAATGAATATAGACTCCAATATAGTAGAAAATCCAAGTGAAAATTTGTTAGCTTCTACTATAAGCTAGTACTGCATTAACTCTCTGGCAACGAATGATAAACTGCATTCTTCGGCGATGACTATATATATTAAATGAAATGAGAGGTAATATCTAGATGTTAAGTTTAACGCCTTATTTGATTCAGGGAACAATTCTCGTTTCGAGCCGCATCTGCCGCTCTAGCCTTCCCCGTTCGTCTTCTTGGTCAGCCAGCGCTTTCCCCGTCTAGTCGGTTCGCATGAACGTGTGGACCGAAGGTGCGAAAAACTGCTTCGTTCTTCTGGGATCCCCACAGTCCTTTGATGCTGGCCTCTTCCGTCTCCTCTTGGCAACGCCCTCTTGAAGGGGTGGCAGAAAAAAGACTAGAAAAATGCTTGATGCTCATAGCTCTAGAGACAGGCAGTAGGTGTGGTTTAAACTCAACTTAAGACAAAGCGACGTCCTGGCTGCACGCATGATAACGGTCCACATATTAATGAGCAAACGTGGTGAAAAATCCACTCTGCTATGGTGCATACTAATGAGCAAACGTGGGACCCACGTTGGCGATTAAATTTGCAACATAAATGAATGAGGACTCTCATGCTCCTCCAGGTTCTACCATATCATCTAACAATTCAGGGACGCTGAAATTCGTCTGTCACAAGATCTAAGGGAGGTGATATGAGCAGTTATTGAGTTGACCGTATGCAATGAAGATGGTTCTTAAAACCATACAAACGAAACAAATAAACCTCTTCTACCTTGGGAAGTAGATGTTAACTAGAAAGAGCGCCATGTTATCCTGTAAGGTGTATTTCTTTGCCCTGATTCCAGGCCAGGCCTTGTTCCTTCAGCGATTGTCAAATGTTTTCCTGCCAGCGAACTACGGTCGGCCCGGAGATCTGGATCCTTGGCTATTGGTTTCCAATATGTGTCGTGGTAGACGTTCATCTTCAATTCTGTAGAAGTGCCCAAACCATCGTAACTGGGACTGCTCCACTCGGGTCTGAACAAACTGTATTACAAAACATCCCATAAAATGGGTCTACGACCAGGGCTATTGTAAATACGCACAGACATAAATATGACAAAGGAAGAAAAACAGCGGTTACATAAAAACTCTTTCGTAATGAAGTTTTTGTTTTTGGATGTACGACAACTTTATTTAAGGACTTTCGTAATTTACTGGAGAGTCATCCAAATAGCAACAGATGTTTCACCTGCCAGGTCATTGCTTCTTAGATACAGTGTTGTTCTAACTTGGATAAATTGATTCTCGACCTACTTGATTTGGGAGTGGATTGATGGGTGTCAGAGTATATACCACTCATCGGTGAGGTCTGAACACCACATCTTTAGGGATCCACTGACTCCAAGATCCTCTGCCACTTTAGTTCAGACCCCGGGAGGGGCCGTTAACTGTGGCACTCAATGAGGATGTATGGCAGAAGGGTTGCGTGAAATTCCGTTGAAACCAACATATGCATATTAATGAAACTGCACACTTTTCGCTTTGTGGCTAGCTGGCGTCCCTAGTGATAACCGTGAGGTTACTCCCACCCCTGTTACCGAGGACTTAACGTCGTCTCATGCCTATGAGTTGAACGCACTACGCCACAACCAAGTCTAACGTGGACCAATGCTCCGAGAGACTGAATGGCTGCTGGGAAAGCAGTCGCGAACATTAGCTGTCTGAAGGGCGAGCGGGGCTACACCAGGCAGATGGACTCCGTAAGGACATCCCTTGCCTCTTCCCTGGTAGGGTGGCTCTACCAGGGTGACCGAATATTTCCACCATTTATTGCAAATACAACGTGAAAATTTTAACTGTCCAGAATCATAGCGGGAGCTACGGAGATCGTGCTCTCTCGTCGATACCTGCTGCAAATGAAATGAGGAAATACAAATGCAGAAGGAGAGGTATGGGAGAGAAAAGGAGAGAGAGAAACAGAAGGGAAGGTTCAGAAAGAAAGCAGATCGCATTTCGATGAAATATGTGCGTATAGGATACAGGAATTGTCGAAGTGCCAATCAACGTGCAGCCAATATACAAACAAACATCTACAATTTCGATATCCTCATGATCCAGGAGACAAATTTAAAAACCAATAGTTTTATCAATTACCGAGGCTACAGATGTTACTCTAATCCATGTGGGCTTGATAGACGAGGGCAAGCTATATATGTAAAACATGAGCTCCCTCATACGTGGCTGGATACAAGTTCCCAAACTAGTGAGGATGCGGAATTGCATGGGATTGCTGTGAATATAGGCGGTCAGGAGTGCCAAGTCTACAATTTATATACTCATTTTGGCCATCGTACAGCAGAGAGTGATTGGAATTTTCTGGTGGAATTGTCTGAAGATTCTAAAATAAGGTGTTTAATTGCTGGCGATTTCAATGCGAGATCCAAGGAGTGGGGGAACATCCCGGAAAATAGGCAGGGTAAAGCTTTGAGCCAGGCATTACTTAACACGAACCTTGCCATCCTGAATGATCGTCGTCCAACTAGACTGGCAACTAACCCTGGGGATATAAATGGTGTTGTAGAGCTAGCATTCATCTTGTTACCCCTGTGTTTATACTCATCGGTGCATTTTCTAAGAGAAGGCATTGCTGTGAACAGATGAGGCGACACCAAGACGCACCACTGGTGAAACCGCACTATTGTAATTATTAGTGACGTCAATTTTCAGTAAAATATTACGTATGCAAGTCTGCTTAAGACTTGTAACGACCTCTTTCGACTAAGTACTTCAAGGTGTTGGGATGCATGTGTGAGAGCTCCGATTATGTGTAAATGTCCTCTGCGTGATTTACAGATTCATTGAACAATATATTTATGTCTGTGCCTGTGATGGCTGGATATTAAAGGGGAGTATTAATTACGAGAATAAATGTATTTTCAACGAGTATGGCATGCAGTTTAAATCGTGGACATCATGACTATTACTGACGGTATTTTAGCCTACCAATCATTGTCTTTGATCGCTCATTGATATGATGTCATATTCCAGCATATTTCATTAACATGTCTGTCCAGTGTCAAATAAATGTATGAAAATTACTTCGAAGTGAACTTCACTCATTCGCGTTACATGTTGCAGTATTCATACGTTCCAGATCTAACACCAATAATAATGCCAGTATGAGATAATCTAATACGTATGTAACACCTATAATCTGGTGCCCAGTCCTGAGGGAATTGTTAAATCAAGACACTGAGGAAATTAACTGCATATTACTGCCAAGTGTAAAGAATGTACATTAACGGCCATCCATACTTTGTGTATGTGCAACGCTGTCTGCGCAGATCATAACCGGGTTTTTTTCGATCGTCTTGCCAGCAGCTGAAACTGGGTCCAGTGCAGCTAGCAAATATTTCTTTGCTACAGAAGGTTTACGAAGAATATGGCAAGACACATTTTTATAAACGACATTCTCAGCCAAGGTACTGCCGATTGTGGCAATCTATGATTCAGCCCAGACAGGAGTTTTCAATCATTCTGCGGAAGATTGAAACCAACCACCTCACTCTTGAGTGAGTGGTAACACCAGAAAATCAAAATAACGAAAACAACAAGCTATGTCGACGAAGACCACCGTGGATAAAGTTGCTCTGCATTGCGTGTTGTGGAGAGGTACCAGTACCTTACTGCTCAGAAGTGTTACCGAGGGGAGGATCTATTGAAGCTAGGTGCTCTAATATTTTTGTGTTCTGATTCTATTTATGATTTTATTGCAGAGCTCTTCTCCTTACATAGCCTATGTGATATGTGTATTACTGTACTTTAAGCAGGTTTCGGTTGGAAGGGACTTGATTATTGGAAACATTCTGCCAAGGCAGGACCAAAGATTAAGGTATCTATAGGGTTTGGACGTAATTTTCTCGTATGGCAGTCTGGTCAACAATGCTGTGAGCATAGCGTACTATACGAGATCACTATATTCATCATTGTTTAAGAGTGATGTCATGTTTCCTGTAGTTCATGATTGTTATTGTGACGGGTCGGTGGTGGTGGTGTGGTTGGTGTTGCGATTCCTTGGTTATGGTATTATTTATTGAATAGTAAAGTCACTCTTTAGACGTATCAATGTTGGTTATAAATGGTTAGCTCTGGGCATCAGAACATCCCTTCGACGTTCTGATTTGCATAGTATATAGTATTTGATTTCCCTTGTGGGAGAGTTATCGTGCTGACAAAGGTAAACACCAACAGCTGTAGAACCGAACCCGAAACGTAAATAAAGGATCAAGCCTTCTGCTTTGAGTCCACATGTATTGAGATTCATACAAAACGATAATCGACATTCACAAAGGTTTCATGTACAATTCCGCGTAACAATTGAATTCCAAATAATATCAGTAAGTATCCGTCCGTGTCAAAACAATATGTCAGATGAACATCGTGGCTATATACGTGCGCTGTTATAGTCAACAGCCAGAAATGAGCACATGAGTTCTTGACATCTACAATTTGAATCATAATACGATTCTCCTTCCATTATTAGTTTAATTTAATTAATCTCATGCTTAGATTAATTTCCGAACTGACCCTGAAGTCTACATCGATTCATCTATATAATATAGGCTATATCTTCTTCCATCCTTAGCCATCAACCGGCAAAGCAGTATGTGGCCAGTACGCCTAGTGGCGTCTTAGGGCAACAACAAATTGATCAATCTATCGCTGTTTCCACCACGCCTAGTGGCGTCTTTGTGGAACAAAAACAGACCAAACAATCTATCATTGTTTCCGTAATCAGATTGGTTGGCAAGCAGGTGATCAGCCCACTGTGCGAAGTTTTTACGGGATGGGGTAAACAGCCCCATGCCCATACCCTCCTTAGTCGCTTTTTACGACATGCGTGGTAGGGTGCAGTGTTACTATTCTTTGCTCCCCTTTCGGGCCCTGGTAACACACGGGTGATAGGCTATATACTCAGCCTTATTTCCTTGAAAGGAATACAAGACACGACCTTCTTGCTTGACGGATAGCGTAACAAAGGCCCTGTAACCAAGTCACCCGGCGTGACCTTCCCGACGCGAATGCGTCATAATCTCCGCATATATTTCGCGTTCACTATACCGTAAAATATCGACATATTCTATAAATATTAATGACCCCTTAACGTTGCGCATGGGTAAACCCCAGCAGACGCCATCATTTAAAATAACACCGTAACAGTTATACGTTTCGTTGGTTTTGGTTCATTTTTCCTTCTTTATTGTTCGTATTTTGTAGATCTCATCTTACTATCGATTATTTGATACATATATGTATATATATATATATATGTATATATATATATATATATATATATATATATATATATATATATATATATATATATATATATACACACACATATATACATATATATATGTATATATATATATGTTTTATGTAGCTGTAAGCTCTTTTTTTACACAAATTCATTACTTTTTTTTCCTCGTTAGTAGTTTCTTAAGTTGCTTACACTATTGTCTCATTGTCCTACATAATATTCTATGCTCAACAATTGTTCTTTGATGGCATACAAATTTAATTTTGAGTGATCTTAAGAATTCTAAATATTTGCATTTTTGCTTGTATTGTTCAGCAAGACTAAAAGTCAATTATAGGCTAAGGTATAAACAGGTCAACAGTTTAATCATACAACATGTCGACTATGAAACATCTTGTCCAGCTTGGGAAAGAGCTTAGGTTACACGGGTCAGCCCTTAAAAAATTTGCCATGGAACAAGTAGTCATAGAAAAATAAAGAATATAAGAAGACAGAGCAAGGGAAAAGGAGGAGAGAGTGCAAGCAAGAGAAGATAAAAGGACAGAAGAAGAAAGAGCAATAGAACAAAAAAGAAGAGAAGTAGAAAGAGCAATGGAAGACCGAAGAATGGCCATAGAAGAATGGCAGAAGAAAAGGAAGCTCAAAAGGCTCAATTTGAACATGAAGAAAAGATGATTTCAATAGAGCTTGAAACACATAGATTACAAAATGCAAATAAATACAATGGTAATGAGGTTGAAGGTTCCTCTATAAAAGAACACATTGCTTCTTTTAAGCTGAATTTACCAAAATTCAACCAAAAAATAGATGATATCTCTGCTTTTTAACAGATTTGACACTGTGTGTGAAAAACACAAATTAGAAAAACTATCATGGTGCACTCGATTGATGTCATTTTTGACAAGGGAGGCTTTGTTAGCTGTACGTACCATGGATGATGCCAACATTAAAAACTATGATGCAATTAAAGCATTGCTTTTGAGAAAATATCAGTTAAATGAGAATGGGTATCGCCTGCTGTTTAAGACATTAACACCAGATTCCAACAAGGATTTTTTGGAGTATGTCTTATCCATTAAGTTTTGCTTTAACCGATGGATCGAGTTATCTAAAATCGAATACTCAAATGAGCAACCTATGGATCTGATGCTGAGGGATAAAGCATTATCCTCCCTAAGCACTGATTTTTTGGCGTACTCACCCGAAAAAAAAACCGGAATCCTAGGCATCTGCCGAAGCACTGGGACGACAATTTATGACAGCGCATCCCGGGAAAGTGGTCAGTAATTCCAATATAAACGAATCTCTGCCGGTGGCTTCGGCAAAGTCGCTACACATTAACTCGCCTAGTTACCGATCACAAAGTATTGGCAGTAATTTTGGTTTAAACAGTGACCGAAACACAGGATCATACCGTGGACGTTACAATTTTACTGGGAGATCACCTCCATTTCAAAGAAATTTTCATCCATATCATGAAGAAAACCGACCATTTCAACACTACCCTCGCTCAAACAGAAGTTGGCGAAGAGCTGAGAACTCTTACCCTAATAGAAGCAATAGAGTTTATAATGGCAATAACAATCATAATGGTAATCATAACAGAGGTTATCAAAACAATAACGTCTATTGTTAACGTAACGTGGAACGTGCTAATGCAGTTCTGGTCGCGATACCAATGCAGGAGTAATGAATCAAAATGACGATAACAATAATCACGTCACTGCTTTTTTGTTGACTTATCAAATGTTTCGCAGTGTACTGAGTGCAGCACTTTGTTCCAGCCAGATGTGGTGTCCATACTGTTCTGTGGTCATCCCTTGCCTGCATTACCCTCTGGTCCTTTGCCTGTGTTAGCCTCGCATGATAGAAGGGGGTCATTGACCTTACATAAGGGTTATGATAATAATCATTCTGTTTCAGTCTTGCGTGACAGTAGGGTGCACTACTGTATGCGTAAGTGCTTCCCTGGTGGATCCATCATGTTATACAGGAGAAAGGGTAAAGAGTATCATTTTTGGAGGCGCGGTAGAATGTTACCCCACAGCAATGATACACATCGACATACCGTTTTTCTCATGTGAGACTAAAGTGTGCATGTTCCGGGCACCAGTTGCGGATTTCATCTTGGGAAACGTACATTGAATTAAGGATTGTTCTGCCCAGGAAATTGAAGAATCGGAATGTCAGCATATTAAGCTTATCTACATCATCCTATTCTTTCCAAATGGTAATTGTTCGAAAGAAGGACAAATCTATTCTTTTATGTATTGACTTTAGAAAACTTAATATTATAACTGTGTCGGATGCTGGGCCAATGCCAGTAATTGAAGAATTACTATCTAAACGTTCCAGTGCCACATACTTTAGTAAGTCTGTCCCCACCTAACTGCAGTAAACATGGAAAATGAAAAAGTTCTCAGCGTCTAAGATTATTTTTATATAATGTCAATTTGTTGATGAACCCCATGATAATTCCTTTCACTTTTATAATCAGACTGATCTCATTTCCTTGTAGCTTAAGAAGAACCTCATTAACTTTTCAAATTTATCAGAAAGATAGGCCACATCGTTTCGCAATACTTCTCTTTCGATGCTAAATTCTTCTTTGATTGAATCTAAAAACTCTACAACAGTATCAAATAATGCCCATAATCTTTTTAAACAGTTATCTTTGGACAGCCATCGAACTTCCGTGTGTAGGAGAAGACGTTCAAACTCTTCACCATTATCACAACAAAGTTTACAAAATAATCTATCGTTCACCGAATGCACCTTAATTTTGTTATTAACACTGATAACACAGTTCAATAATTTGTGGAGTCTGTCACTAAGATGCTTGGCGATTTAATGTTGTCGATGATTAACACAATGAATTGTTAAAACACCTGGTGCCACATTTTTTAAGTAGGCCAGAAACCCACGATGACGACCAACCATAGCTGGTGCTCTGTCTGTCGCACATGCGATGACATTGGAAAAAGAATTTTTTTTCCCAACAAAAATGTTTCAAAGGTTTCAAAGATTGATAACCTCTTTGTATCTGCTGTCAGTAGTTTTGCAAATAACATATCCTCTATGATATTTTCATTCTTTATGTATCTCACATATGCGAGCAGCAAAGCTTCCTTATCAAGCAAGAATCTTTCATCCAACTGTAGTGAAAATTCAGTAGACTGCAAATCAGTACACAGCTGATTTTCAACATCGCTTGCCATCTCATCTATTCTTCTTGAAACAGTATCATTGCTCAGTGGAATAGAAGCAATGATGACGCTTGGATTTCTTTCCATCATTGTGCTAATTACCTCCCGTACAGCTGGTAAAATTAAGTTTTCTTCAATGTTGTGAGGTTTACCACATTTTGCAATCATGTGTGCAATTTTGTAAGATACAATGAGACCTTTATCATTGTGATTATACATTTTCTTAACATACTAGTGAAGGTGTTGCGGCTTTCAAACTTTTTTTTAAATCCTGGAAGTAAGAAAGATCTTTGCCAACTTTATCTGAGTGTTTCTTGGTAAAATGCTTGTTATGCCGTGACGGTTTCATTGCTTCGTTAGAAAACACTTGCTGTCACAGCAAACACATTGGTAATTGTTCATTTACGGCTGAAGGTACAAACCGAATTTCAAATATTCAACTGAATATTATCGACACATTCTTTTTTACTGCTAACATATTGAAAATTTTAGTATAATATCATTGCACATACATCTACACATCGTCAAGCCTCAAAACTGAATGAGTTTAATTCTCTACACCCGAAACATCCAAAGATGCATTAAAACGAAGCCACAACTGCCCACAGCGTCCATGTTGCGAGAAGGTATTTACGGTGCACTCGCATCTGAACACAAAGGTCACACACAGTTCTTTGTAGTGCTGTGACTACAACGTCAACCTCTCTAAACAAAGAGGGGTTTTGGCAGGCACACGTGGGACACGTGATTGTGCGGGGAATGTTTTGGGAGGGAGTCGTGCTGTGGAAGTGGACAGAGTAGGGAAGGAGCTGTGATGTGTTCACGGGCTAATCAGTGTTTGACGGGAATGTGTTTCCAGAAGAAAATATGTGTCGAGAGTGGAGAGAGAAGGTTAGCTTGGGTGTGTCGAGAGGCTAACGAATGTTTCGAGTGTTGAAGGGACATAAATCTCCGCCTACTGTCTTATGACAATGGTAACATCCCAGGTACTAAAATTTTGCGTTTAGAATCCTTGAAACACTCCATGAGACGCAGGGCAAATAAAAACTATCGTGTTACAAGCTATGCGATGGGGAATATCTTTTGTAATTGTTTCATATTGATTCTTGTAAAAATGTACACAACCCCCCCCCCCCCCCCCCTTGAATGGAAGTAGCGACCCCTAATCGTTGCGACCCATCAGAACGCCCCCAGACATCTTGAAAACGGCCCCCGTTGAGAAACTCTAGGTCCTAGAGTATCCAATGTGGGTTTTCAAAGGTGTCTACCGTCGCACAAGATTACTCTTAGCAGAAATAGACATAGAAGGATGATGATACATCTACCTTGAGGGCGTATCCACAAGATATTTCAGAAGTCAAGAACAATGCTGAATGTGTCTTAGAAATGCTAACGTCTACCTGCCCGACAACTTTTGTGAAGAAGTATTATTTAATTTAGCTCGTACAAGCCCCCAACTGAATTAACAGTGAAATTCTTCTTCTTCGTATTATTATTATTATTATTGCCTCTTATTGTGTAAATATATATATATATATATATATATATATATATATATATATATATATATATATATATATATATATATATATATATATATATATATATATATATATATATATGGTTTCATACGTGTGCACTCCTATCTATAATAACTGAATCAAGTAGGAATTGGTAAAACAACATATAACAAATTTAATGATCAATTACTATGTAACATTTAAAAGTAAACAAGGTTATGCTTCGATTGAGTAAAAAGATTATGTTATCGTCATCGATACTAGATGGAAAGTAAATGTTTGTTGCTAAGGCCTGTTTAATAAGAACTTAGCTGAAAATCGGTGAGCACTGCTGCTGTTGTTCGTCATTTCGTCTCTCTGTGATAAGGGGCACGTCCCGAGAGAATGAAGCAGGGGGTAACGTCTCCTATTTCCGTGCTGAGTATTTTCACAGGCTGCCAGATGCCGCCGTCTAGTGTTGACAGTCAGTTTTCTGAATCACAGACTCGTAGCACGAATGGTCTTGTAGACTCAAACCACGAACTGGTCTCGTACCATGAAATAGTGTGGTCGGAAGATTAATCAGGCGCCTTTCCCGCTGGCTATCCACCATTTTTGTCTCTCAGAAATGTTATTCTCTCTGAGCATATACAGTATACCTCAGAGAATATGATGATAAGTCACCATTATTCTTTTGGTTAATTTAATGGGAAAAATGTGTCTGGACAGCGCGATTGCAATGGCGTGGGCCTAAAGGAACATTATTAAGTTACATATATCTCAAAAAATGATAATATACACACTATGCACATGTGATGAAATCATCACTCACTCACTGCTCCATTCGGAGTCTGGGGTTACTTCGGCTTTTGGTTCTCTGTACGAACTAGCATGAAGCAATCACCAGCGCTTGCTGTGGTGGTGTCGTGAAATATTCTAATCCACATATATAAATTATCAGGTAAATATAAAGCCTAACAAATAAATTCTAATAAAGAAAAGAGCAATGGTAAAATAACAGTGCTGTCACAAAGAATGTGTTCGAAATCCCCCTTTGTTTTATGCTTCGTCTGCAAATTGTAACGTTTCCACGTTAAATATAAGCCACTGCATAAATACAAGCGTTTCCACAACACATTAAAACGGGTATTGCATTTCTAAGAAAAACATTGAGAGGCACACTGCGTAATGAACTAAATTAATCCTAACATTAATTATACTACGTTACCAAAACGAACGAACAGATGGACTCAAATAGAAAGAAGGGAGGGCTGAAAATCAGGAACGCATGCAACACTAAACACGTGTCTCGCTATTAATGCCACCCCCAACACGCGTCGCGCGATACACAATTACTACTATCACGCGTGTAAGGCCACATGCACTAACTTTTTTTCAGACGGACAGTGATAAAAACACTAACCTTCCCAGAGTTAGGTTTTAAAAACCTGGAAAACGCTTATTAGAAAAGATGACATTAGATGGGTTTACGTTTGAAAACATTACAGTACCCAGACAGCACATCTTCGAAACAGGAGGTAGAAGAAATTGCATATTTTGAACGCAGCCACTTAGCTCTTTTAAATTTGTATATTTGGGTTCCTTAGGGCTTGCTGACAAAGAATATGTAAAACGTTACGCAAATAGTCTAGGAATTAATAAATTATAACCAAAATAAAATAGTGGGGATGCCTGACAGCATGAAATCATTTCTGCTCATAAAATTTTTTTATAACGTGTTTGAAAAAACCTTACGTTACGGAAATAGCCTACCATGTTAACTCCAAATTGATTGGAGCGCAACAAATATAAGACTAAACACGATTGGTCGGGCTATAAATACTATCTTGCGTTGTTATGGGAAACGAATAGAAGGGGTACTTTTTTGAAAAGATGTGGAGACGTGGTTTCATTGGGTAGAGCTGCGAATATACTTGATTCAGAGCGTCTGTTCATTGCCACATCTTGTAATAAACCTACTAGAAGCAGTACGTTGAGCACCAGTGTGTATTTTATATAAAATAAAGCCTGGAACATCGGCAGATCGGAGTTGTGCTATATCCATTGCCAGTCAACGAAACTGTTTATTATTCTATGAATTGTGGTAAGCTTGAAATATTCAATATCTTTTAATGAAAATTGAATGTAAATTGTTAATTTATGCCTGTATATATGTGTAGTTCAGTAGCAAACATGATGTAAAGCCTATAATGCTCCAGCCTGAACAGAAGGTGTCGGAGGAAAGTAAAACGGCATGGAATGGCCAAACAGTACACTGACACCTAGATGATTGACTAGACAGAAATAATGCTGGAATTGCAGAGGCGTAGTAACCATTAGGGAGGGAAATACTGGTATAAAATATTTCAGATGAAGCTGACAGTTGGCCTAACGCTCTGAACTCAATGTTTGTGATGTATTGTGCTCAGTGTAGAACTAGAGTATCAATTAGTTATGAAGTAGAAGGTACATCCTTCTTGTTTTCAGGGACCGTGGTCTTAACGTTATTGAGCAGCACCTGGTCAGAGCTTTGCTGAAGCCAGAGGTGGACAGCATACTCCTTGGTCCATATAGCAACCAGTGGGGTGGCTCCAGAGCTCATTGAAGTGATCGAACAGAGGAGCCTTTTTCTGCAGTCATCACGCAAGATAAGAGAGTGTGGCCATGGAGCTCAACATTATGTACCCCATCTTAAAATGACCTTGTAAAAATAACATTAAGAGGGGAATTTAATTGTTTTAATATCAGGAACTGAGAACATCTCCAATACTAGTTCCAATAAAGACAAACTATTGAAGTCATGATGACAAATACCAACAGAGCTTGAACAAAACAAAACCAGTATTACCTCATATTACTACTACACAACTGACACACATAGGATACTATTAAAAATATATGTCACTACAAGATTCATATTGATAAATTCTGTACATATAACTTGTAATTAAAATTGATTGTGATTCCTGGTTCCATTTGTATTTGAATCAGGACACATATTCATTCATGACAGCACTGAATACATATTGTTATTTGAAAAGTTATCAGTGACTCCTTTAAGATATCCTCGTAGAGTGTTTTATGTATGTGAGTGTCACAGTGTTGTCAAGTGTGGTGGAATAAATTAAATTGTTTATCTGTCTGTTGTTGTTATGACTTACACTTCATCATACACATACCCTAGACATATAACGTAGTCATCACACTATTCCAGAATAATTCTGACTGAGATATATATATATGTGGCAGCAAGTAAGGTTATCTATAATACACTACTCTTATTAGATATAGATACCTTCACAGCTGATCTCAGTCAGTACACTAAGTCCCCTATAAATATTTATAACATCCCACTTCACCACATATATTGGGGTCTCGCTCTTGGGATTTTGAATCTTTCCCTATTAAAAATATTGGGGGTAATTCACTTCAGGGAATATAAGAATTAAAAGGTATCCTTGGGTGGAATTAAATAAGGTTGAGCTCACGGTGCCTGTGTTGTCCATTAGATATATATTTAGAGATTGAATTGTTAGTTAGACATTTTATAAACTTACCTGATAGACAATGGCGGACCTGGCCAAATTTCGATCTGCTGCTGTTCAGACTGCAAAAGAGTTAGGATTAGATGGGCAAGTTATGGTTGCCTATGTCACTACGGAATGTGACAAATTTATTGAACGCGAAGAAAGAAGATTAGAAAAAGAGGCCGAAAGAAAATTAGAGGCTGAAAAAGAAATTAAGAGGTTGCAGATTGAGGCTGAGGCTAAGAAATTGGAAGCAGAAAGAGAAGACAAAAGATTAGCTGCAGAAAGGGAAGCCGAGGAAAGAAGACAGGCTGCAGAAAGAGAAGAGAAGAAATTAGCTGCAGAAAGAGAAGAGAAGAAATTAGCTGCAGAAAGAGAAGAGAAGAAATTAGCTGCAGAAAGAGAAGAGAAGAAATTAGCTGCAGAAAGAGAAGAGAAGAAATTAGCTGCAGAAAGAGAAGAGAAGAGATTAGCTGCAGAAAGGGAAGCAGAAAAGGAGGAGAAGAGATTACAAAGGGAACATGAGTTACGACTAAGGGAGTTTGAGTTTCAGGGCCATGCTCCTGAAAATGGTGCCAGTCCCTTTGCCTCTGATGCCACTGCTAGCCAAGGAGCCTCAACCTCAGCTATGAATTTTCATTTAGATCATTTTGTTGAGAAAGACGATGATATAGAGAGCTATCTAAATAGGTATGAACTATTAGCTACCACGTATGGGTTAGAGAGAGAAAGGTGGAGCTTAAAGTTATCTCAGGGACTTCGTGGGGCAGCTTATGAAGTTTTTGCAAAAATGAGCAGAGGTGATCAGGAAAATTATGACATGCTAAAGCAGGCTCTTTTGTTAAGATATGAAAAGAATGCAGAATTTTATAGGAAAAAATTTAGGAATGCTAAACTACTGTCAGGTGAAACCTATCACCAGTTCTCTGCACGAATAGAGACATACTTGGAGAAATGGACTTCTCTGGGGAAAACCCAAGATCTTAAGGAAATGGTCCTTATAGAGCAATTAAGAGAGTCCATGGCTCCAGACCTGAGAAAGTTTCTCATGGAACAAGGTGCAGAGAGGCTGGGTGAGTTGCTAAATGTTGCTGAAAGGTATCAAGCAGCTCAAGCAGAGGTAACAGGTAATAAAAAGAAACAAGTGGATAACTTTAGGGCACCACAGAACTTTAATAAATTTGATCCTAGGGATCAAAACAAAGGTAAGCACCAATTTGATAGGCCACGGTATGAAAATAAAAATAAATTCCCACAATTCGATGAAAGGAAATATGATGAAAGAAAATCTTTCAACCAAGGAAAAAGGTGGTGTAAGAATTGTCAGATGGACAATCATGACACTGACCGTTGCAGAAGGAAACCTGTGTATATGGCAACCCTTCAGGTCAGGTCGACCTCAAGACAGGAGGAGGATATTATGTTGGATACCACTCCAGAAGAGATGAGGAAGGCACAGGCTGGGGATAAAACACTCAAGCCTTGTTTCAGAAAATTGTCAACTTGTCATACAACTCCAGGCAAGGGAGATTTTTACATGAAAAACAAGTTGATGTATAGGAAGACTGGAGCTAGATCCAAAGGTCAGGGACAGCTGGTACTTCCTAAAAGATATAGGGCAGACTTAATAAGGAGCCTACATGTGAAACCAGATGGGGACCATGAGAAGATAGGTACCATCATTCAAAAGGTGGCTCACAATTATTATTGGCCTAAAGCAAGATGGGACATTGAGAATTTTGTAGAAAGGTGTAGCATAGCACATGAGGGAACACCCACAAGTGGGAACATTGATCAGGACCTGGACACGCCACGGGGCAAAATTAGGCCTGATAATAAAAAGAAATATAGATTTGATAAAGTGGACCAAATGGAATGGGAAGCCCCTTTTCACGGACAAGCTTCACTTAACTGTTTTACAATGGCCACTATGCGGAGAGTGCAAAAAGATGTCTTACCCCAGGATAAGCCGAAAATCCCTCAATCGGACTTAAACAAACTGGAGGAAGAGGATGTAGAGAGGAAATCTCTCATCAAGAATTTTAAGTGGGGAGAAAGCCCCAGGAAAAGAATTGGTAGCGGTCGTTTTGTGAATGATAATTCTGGGAGGAAAAATCATCACTATAGAGCTTCGAGTGGAAGAGACCATACCGGTGCATGGACAAATAGGTCCACACAATTAAAGGTCCATATGTAGCTTTGTTAAGAACGTGGACTGATGAAAAGGCAGAGGAAAACATTACATCTTCATACCAATATGTGAATGAGCTGACCACTCGTTTAAAAACTGGCTGGAAACTTGCCAATGAAAATTTGAAACAAGCCAGGAAGAAACATGCTGCCTATTATAACAGGAAGGCGAAAGACAGAAATTTGGCTGTGGGAGAGAAAGTACTGCTTCTTTTGCCCGGGAGTCAGAATAAGTTACAAATTGGATGGCAGGGTCCATATACAGTTCTAGAGAAGGTGTCTAGAACAAATTATAAGATAGATAAGAAGGGGAAAGAAAAAATCTATCATGTGAATCTCCTGAAGAAATATTTGGAAAGAGAACATCAGGAAGAGACACACTTGTTGACCTTGTCCATCGCCATGGAGATGAAAAAGGAACCACTTTCATCATTTGAATATCCATTACACCCCTGTGAGACAGCAGCACAGGTGAAAATCAGTACACATTTAACGAAAACTCAGAAAGAGAGAGTGCAACAGGTTCTAAATAATCATGCAGAGGTGTTAACAGACCGACCAGGGCATACAAACCTATTGGAATATGATATGAAACTGATAGACCCCACACCTGTCTGTATGAAACCATATTCGATTCCGTTTGCTAAGGAGAAAGCTTTGAAGGAAGAGATAGACTATCTGTTGAAGGAAGGAATTATTTCGCACAGTGAATCTTCGTATAGTTCCGGTGTTGTACTCTTAAGGAAGCCCTCTGGAGAACATAGACTCTGTATAGATTACAGGAGACTGAATGCTATTACAGAAGGACAGGTGGATCCATTGCCGGATACAAATCAGCTGTTTGCCAGACTAAATAAAGCTAAATATTTCTCAAAAGTGGATCTGAGTAAAGGATACTATCAGATTCCAGTAAAGCCTGAGGTTAGACCATACCTAGCTTTTAGTACCTCAGAAGGACACTATGAGTTTAATAGATTGCCATTTGGATTGAAGAATGCGCCTAGTGTCTTCTCTAGAATAATGAGAAAATTGTTGGATGTAAACATTTCGGAGGAACGTAATGAATCCCTGAGTTGCCTCTTTGATTGAGGATATTCCGAATGTTTCATACAGGATAATAAGAAGATTATGGGATCCACTACGAAAACTCTGCTATCACCAGGTATATGTTATCTCCTCATAACGTACATTTTGAGGGAAATATAATGTTCTCTGGACATGTCATTGCGCAGACTCAGAGAAGAGAAATGGTGAATACGGGTTGCGAAGCAGCATTAAGACAAGCACTCACACTTGCGGCTGTTCAGTAACATAACCGAAATATATTATTGGTTGTAGAAGTCTGAGGCAGATTTCATGAGTAGTGCCTACTCTGAATGGACCCAACTACATAAAACCATGATAGCACCACAGCAGAGTAAAGTCAAGTTGACTTACATTTATCTATGTGTATATAGAATAAAGGACTGACATATAATGTCTGTTTTAAGAGGGGAGGTGTCGTGAAATATTCTAATCCACATATATAAATTATCAGGTAAATATAAAGCCTAACAAATAAATTCTAATAAAGAAAAGAGCAATGGTAAAATAACAGTGCTGTCACAAAGAATGTACTCGAAATCCCCCTTTGTTTTATGCTTCGTCTGCAAATTGTAACGTTTCCACGTTAAATATAAGCCACTGCATAAATACAAGCGTTTCCACAACACATTAAAACGGGTATTGCATTTCTAAGAAAAAACATTGAGAGGCACACTGCGTAATGACCTAAATTAATCCTAACATTAATTATACTACGTTACCAAAACGAACGAACAGATGGACTCAAATAGAAAGAAGGGAGGGCTGAAAATCAGGAACGCATGCAACACTAAACACGTGTCTCGCTATTAATGCCACCCCCAACACGCGTCGCGCGATACACAATTACTACTATCACGCGTGTAAGGCCACATGCACTAACTTTTTTTCAGACGGACAGTGATAAAAACACTAACCTTCCCAGAGTTAGGTTTTAAAAACCTGGAAAACGCTTATTAGAAAAGATGACATTAGATGGGTTTACGTTTGAAAACATTACAGTACCCAGACAGCACATCTTCGAAACAGGAGGTAGAAGAAATTGCATATTTTGAACGCAGCCACTTAGCTCTTTTAAATTTGTATATTTGGGTTCCTTAGGGCTTGCTGACAAAGAATATGTAAAACGTTACGCAAATAGTCTAGGAATTAATAAATTATAACCAAAATAAAATAGTGGGGATGCCTGACAGCATGAAATCATTTCTGCTCATAAAATTTTTTTATAACGTGTTTCAAAAAACCTTACGTTACGGAAATAGCCTACCATGTTAACTCCAAATTGATTGGAGCGCAACAAATATAAGACTAAACACGATTGGTCGGGCTATAAATACTATCTTGCGTTGTTATGGGAAACGAATAAAAGGGGTACTTTTTTGAAAAGATGTGGAGACGTGGTTTCATTGGGTAGAGCTGCGAATATACTTGATTCAGAGCGTCTGTTCATTGCCACATCTTGTAATAAACCTACTAGAAGCAGTACGTTGAGCACCAGTGTGTATTTTATATAAAATAAAGCCTGGAACATCGGCAGATCGGAGTTGGGCTATATCCATTGCCAGTCAACGAAACTGTTTATTATTCTATGAATTGTGGTAAGCTTGAAATATTCAATATCTTTTAATGAAAATTGAATGTAAATTGTTAATTTATGCCTGTATATATGTGTAGTTCAGTAGCAAACATGATGTAAAGCCTATAATGCTCCAGCCTGAACAGAAGGTGTCGGAGGAAAGTAAAACGGCATGGAATGGCCAAACAGTACACTGACACCTAGATGATTGACTAGACAGAAATAATGCTGGAATTGCAGAGGCGTAGTAACCATTAGGGAGGGAAATACTGGTATAAAATATTTCAGATGAAGCTGACAGTTGGCCTAACGCTCTGAACTCAATGTTTGTGATGTATTGTGCTCAGTGTAGAACTAGAGTATCAATTAGTTATGAAGTAGAAGGTACATCCTTCTTGTTTTCAGGGACTGTGGTCTTAACGTTATTGAGCAGCACCTGGTCAGAGCTTTGCTGAAGCCAGAGGTGGACAGCATACTCCTTGGTCCATATAGCAACCAGTGGGGTGGCTCCAGCGCTCATTGAAGTGATCGAACAGAGGAGCCTTTTTCTGCAGTCATCACGCAAGATAAGAGAGTGTGGCCATGGAGCTCAACATTATGTACCCCATCTTTAAATGACCTTGTAAAAATAACATTAAGAGGGGAATTTAAGTGTTTTAATATCAGGAACTGAGAACATCTCCAATACTAGTTCCAATAAAGACAAACTATTGAAGTCATGATGACAAATACCAACAGAGCTTGAACAAAACAAAACCAGTATTACCTCATATTACTACTACACACTGACACACATAGGATACTATTAAAAATACATGTCACTACAAGATTCATATTGAGAAATTCTGTACATATAACTTGTAATTAAAATTGATTGTGATTCCTGGTTCCATTTGTATTTGAATCAGGACACATATTCATTCATGACAGCACTGAATACATATTGTTATTTGAAAAGTTATCAGTGACTCCTTTAAGATATCCTCGTAGAGTGTTTTATGTATATGAGTGTCACAGTGTTGTCAAGTGTGGTGGAATAAATTAAATTGTTTATCTGTCTGTTGTTGTTATGACTTACACTTCATCATACACATACCCTAGACATATAACGTAGTCATCACACTATTCCAGAATAATTCTGACTGAGATATATATATATGTGGCAGCAAGTAAGGTTATCTATAATACACTACTCTTATTAGATATAGATACCTTCACAGCTGATCTCAGTCAGTACACTAAGTCCCCTATAAATATTTATAACATCCCACTTCACCACAGGTGGTTTCTGAAAATACTCTTTTCATTTGCTGAGGTTACCAACCTCGTATGAACTTTTACAACCACTAGCAAGTACCAACATGTCAAATTCAATGCATAAACACATGTTACAACTTACCCCAAACTAATTGGGACTTCTAGACTTCTTGCTCAGTTTAAAAAGTCTCGGAAACTTGATGCAGATGCCTCGAACTCACGTCTGGGGTATTATTTATATTATAGAATCCCTCTGCAACCTTGTGAGTATGTCCTGTAGGAGTCCGGTTTCCGTATTAAATTGTAGAGTTACCTTGTTGTGTTAATCAAAAGGTCCACCAGAACGGCCTAAATTTTGTTGTCACATGTTTTATGTTAAAATTTAACTAATAAACACGTATATTGTTTTATTTTTAATGCTATGTAATAGTATTTGTTCCTGATATCTCAATTGAAATAATCTTTGTTCCTTATTCTTTTCAAATCTGGATGTGGGAACTCGAGGGGCCTCCTGTGAGCGCAGGTTCCGATTTTATCAGATAGGTTCAATTTTCCCTGCATGGGAACCCTCACACATTAAAAGCTGACGATACATCTAGGAGAAACAATGGTATTATTCTCTTCATTCTCTCGCCACAGACACTCGGTAACCATACCCTTTTTCTTCTTATTATTTATTTCTTTATCGCTCCTTATGGAGCATGAAATCCCCACTGCAGCTACCCCCTTTTGAGGAAGCCTGCATCACAGCATTCATGGGCTGCAGCAGTGAGGGTTTATGTTGCAATTTTGTACATGATGCGGTTGCTATCCCCATGCACACCTTATTGGTCGCCTTAGATGATATTGCCTAAAAACAATAGGCATATTCTTTCTCAGTATCATCATAGACCCCTGGGAACTCCATCCGCTTCCTTAAAGAAGATTAAAATTTCTCATCATCATGTGCCATCTCCACATCGAAGTTCGGCTGCAATGGATCTCCAACGTCTTCTGTCTCTTGTCTTGATGGTGAACTCTGATAGACTCGTTCCTGTCCATCTCTTGATGTTATCTTCCCACTTAGAGCGCTGTCTTCCTCTTGCACGTGTGTCTTCAATTCTGCCTATGATTACGATCTTCAGTAAAGTATTATGTCCTTTTACATGATCAAAATATTTTTGCTGTAATTTTGATCTCCTTTATTAGTTCTCTTTTTTTTATTCCTAGGTTTTCTGCGACGCTGCAGACTCCCATGTTGTTGTCCTCCGCTTTGCTACTGCCCCTCGTAAATAACGATATAAACGAGGTCATCTACCTTGTTTTACTCTACTTTCTCTCGTAAATAACGCTATAAATTAATATAGCAAACCTGTTTTACACTACTTGTCCTTGTAAATAACGCTATAAATTAATATAGATAACCTTTTTTACTCTACTTTCCCTCGTAAATAACGCTATAAATTTAAGATAGCAAACATGTTTTACTCTACTTTTCTTCGTAAATAACGCTATAAATTAGTATAGATAACCTTTTTTACTCTACTTTCCTTCGTAAATAACGCAATAAATTAGTATAGTAAACCTGTTTCACTCTACTTTCCCTCGTATATAACGCAATAAATTAGTATAGTAAACCTGTTTCACTCTACTTTCCCTCATAAATAACGCTACAAATTAGCATAGTAAACCTGTTTCACTCTACTTTCCCTCGTAAATAACGCTATAAATTAGTATAATAAACCTGTTTTACTTTACTTCCTGTAGTAAATAACGTAGTAGTATAGCAACTGTTTTATATTACCTTGCATTGTAAATAACGCTACAATGATAGGAAACTCTTTACAGAGCGATACAACAGGAGGCAATCTGATCATCAGAAGTGGTCCCCCCGTCGAACAAGTGTTTCTGCCCTGTATACTCCTTTACGCTCTAAGGGGGGCGGGCCCACTTGGGTCATGACTCCTAAGTGTCTCAGCCTCCTGTTGTCTTGTATCGAAAATGAACCCATTTCACTTTGGTAGCAACTTTAAAATCCTCAACTCCGCCAGCCGGGGAGGCAATTGTGAAAGTAACAAAGAGAAGACAAATTATTCCGTTCGTTCCGTCGCACACCACGACTAGGGACAGACACTACAAACTAATAGCAGCCCTGTTTTACACTAGCTTAGCTTGTAAATAACGCTATAAACTAGCATAGCAACTCTTTTGTGCAATACCCCCGCTAAGTATCGCTGCGAACTAGTAACCTCTCGTAAATAACGCTATAAACTCGTATAGCAACTCTGCTTTACTATGCCTCACCCGTAAATAACGCTATAATCCTGTATAGCAACTGATTAATTCTACCGCCCGTCGTAAATAACGCTATAAACTCGTAAAGTACAGATAACTCTGTTTTACTCTACCTAGCCTCGTAAATAACGCTATACATTAGTAAGGCATCTATATACACACTATAGCACGTTTCACAAGCTTTGCCCAACTTCAAAATGCTATATCTCAGCGAATGTATAACGCATGTAAGTGAAATTTTGTGTGTGAATTTGAAATGATATAGACCCTATGAATTAAATTTTTCATTAAAATTCGGCAATTGGTTTCAATTTTCGTTTCTTTGCGATATAATATCAAAATCCTACTTGCCAACACACATCACACACACACATATTGAAATGTCTACAGTAAATTATACGACCTCATTTGCACATGATTGGTTTATCAAACAATTGGCATGATTTTTGCGTGAAATTGCGTGAAATTGCACTTCTTGGACATAAAACAGTTTATATCCGGTGTTGCGTACACATTGTCAATCAGAGGTGTGTCTACAAAACGTATTGTGTGGTTAAGTAGGAAAAATGAGTCTGCGAGTACATTTTATGACATTACAGCAAATCACAAATAGGATTTTAAAGTATTTCTGCAAAAAAGCTGCTCGAGGAAAACTATATCATTCTATTTCAAACCCACAAAAGAGGATATTCACGCATTGGGGATAAGCAAACGATCATTGCACCGCTGGATAGCGATATCTGAAATTTCTAATTCCAGTGTTTTACACACAAAAATTAGGCCAGGAGTGGTGGATAATTTTGACAGAGAATTGATCCACCGAGAAATTTGCAATATGTTTCACAATAATGAGGCAGTGACTTTAAGGAAATTGAAAATTTGGTTAAGAAAGAATAATGACATTGATATTTCCAAATCTACGCTATGGAGGACTATTAGGAATATAAGTATTTAAATAAATAACACGGTATGTATTAGGAGTTTGGGATTCAATTTTAGAAAATATGTTGGTGGTAGAAACCTTATTTGTGAGAAGCATCATATAGTTGCAATGAGAAGCAAATATTTACGCGAGGTCAGAGAAATGAGAAGAGATTGTTATGATTTTGTGTATTTAGATGAAATTTAGATCAATGCGCAACACAGTAATGAACGAGAATGGCAATCATCTGATGGGACAACTAAGAGACAAGTACCAAGCAGCAAAGGACAGTGCCTAATAATTGCACATGCAGGAAGCAGCCATCATGGGCTTCTAAATAATACTGAACTTTATTTGTTTCAAAATCCACAGATAATAGGGATTATCATACAGAGATGAATGGCAAGATATTTCAAGATTGGATTGTGAATCATGTACTTCCTTCATTGGATAGACCGTCGTGTTTGATAATGGACAATGCTTCATATCACAACGTTGTTGCACCAGAAGATAAAGTTCCTAATTCACCAAGTACTAAAGATGTAATAAAGATTTGGCTGACCAAAAACAACATTCCATTCAACGAAATGTCACTGAAGCCTGAATTACTTGGAATTGTAAAAAAGACACAGCATACACAGATATTTCACATAGACAAGGCAATCCATGAACATGGTCACAGATGTTTAAGATTGCCTCCTTTCCATTCTCACTTAAACCCAATAGAATTAGTATGGGCTAAAATTAAGGAACAGGTAGCAACAGAAAATAGAACGTTCAAATTAAAAGATGCTGAAATACTTACAAAAGCCGCCATTTCCAATATAGCCAGGGATTATTGGAAGAAATGTGAGAATCGTGTGTTACAAGAGGAAGAGGAATATTGGACGAATGATGGTTTGTCCTTCATTCAGCCGAGATTGATTATCAATTTCTCAGAGACATCTGATTATGATTCGAATGAAGTTTAATTTCTTTAAAGATGACCTTACCGTTATTTACAAGCACAGTAGAGGAGCAACGTTCCATAATGATATTTATGAACCGCAAAGTGGTAATACCTATTGAAATAATTAGATCAATGAAGGTCCAGTTTGGTAGCGCACTAAATGTCAATGACAAACAATGTCACGTATATCTCGCATGCAGATCATTTAAGAAATCATCTTCAACAGGTATTCATATGCAAACGTGATGGCCACATTATTGTAATAGTAGACACGCCTATGCCTAATTAATTCACAGAATCTGTGACTGAAGTGGTAAAATTTCTTTTCTCGATACACAATAATTAGTATGCCGACAAAGATCAAAGGATTTCATTCGTTTATGGGAACTAGACAAGATGCACAGATATAAAGTATATATTTGTTGGGTCTAACCCAATATAACATCAAATGCAAAAAATTGCATTAATGCGTTGGACGGTTAATCAGATAATTACATTTGTTTGAGGGCAAAGCTAGTGAAACGTGCTATAACTACTTTCGTAAATAATCCTATACACCAGTACAGCAGCTCAAATTTACACTTCCTCCCCTTGTAAATAACACTATATACTATTACAGCAGCCCTGTTTTACATTAGCTCCCCTTGTAAATAATGCTGTAAACCAGTATAGCAACTCTATTTTACACTAGCTCCGATACAAAGAATAACAATAAGCCCTTTTATTTACAGTTTCCGCCCGGTGATAGGTTACCAGTATCCGAAAATGACCGTATCCCTGCGGCATTTCTCATTGGGTTTGTCCAGAGTAACAACGGGGATTTCCGTTGTTAGCTCGTATCAATTAGTTTTAAAGCATTTAGATTAGTTCGTAACGTAAGGGACAAAATGGACACATTACCTAGGAGATCCAAGATAATTATGTGCTGTCGGGGCCAAATATAGTCCCTGATCAAAGCGCAGGAGAGAAACGTTAAATCCTGTGAGACAAGATGCGTCAGAAACGCCATTAATGTTACCAAGAGAGGCGAGAACGAGAAATTATGACGTCAGACAAATTTTAGAGAAAACCTCCTGCAAAAAGTATATGGAGAGACAGAAAATTAAGTGGTTAAGCCATCTCGCGAGAATGGAGCCCGCTAAATTATCACCGCGGGCCTCCAACCGTAGATCCGGTTTGAGGGCAAGGACACGACCAAGAGGGGGATCACAGAAATCTTAAAATAGCACGGGCTTACAGGAGTATGTCAATGCGACAAACTTGGATCAAGTTCACCAATACGCTTCACGGCATCACTGGACAGAAAGTGTCAACTTGTAAGTAAGATTCTTTCCTTCTTTTGACCTTTCAACTGCACAACAAGCATAGGCCTTATGTCTAGTCTCGTGCCATCAGCTCAAGGTCTTTCCAAATCTTCTTCATCTCCTTCATGTCTGCCTCCAGTTCTCTTCTCCATGTGTTCTTTGATCCTCTTCTACCTTGGGGATTTCAGAATAAGGACTGTCTGGTAATACTGTCAACAGATTTTCTCAGTGTATGTCTGTTAAGTCATATTTTGAGTTAGAGTTAGGTGTTGGTGATTTTTATGTATGGGGATGAGGTTTGTTAGTACCGGGTAAGTAGTTTAATGCCATGAGATACATGACGTGTATACATGTGTGTGGGTAGAGAATGGTGTAACCTGAGAGTGTATTTTTATTAAAGTATGCAAGCTTGGAATGTTACATGTTAAAGTTCACTGTTTAGAAGCACGTAGCACGGTTGAAGAATACTCAGGGGTGTTCGTGTGTGAATTGAGGTTTACGAGCACATGAGAAAAACGTGCGAAGTGAATGTAGTTAGCAGACTTGTCAGTGAAGGATACTGAGAGGTCGGAGAGTCTGTGGCCATCCGTCGTGGGAGACGGTTGGTGTTTCTAGAGTATGCGAATAGTGTCTGTGATTTTGATTATGATATATTTGAAGTGACGCGATGATGTTCCGCGTAAGGTGTATTTACAATGCCTTTATATATTGTTATTTACCAGAGCGTTGTGTTCTGTCCCGCGCTTGGAAGTTGATGGATTAAAAGGCACGTCGTTTTCCCGTGTCAGAAGGAGGTCTATGGTAAGACCATTATATGTTATTTTTTGATGTGTATCGACACTATAAGCGTTGTGGTTTTCCCGCGCTGTAAAGTTCAGGAGGAACTTGGATGCCTGGTGATTAGACCAGAGGTAGAGATATATGTGCGAGGGGGTGAATGCCGCACTTACATTGAATACAGACCATAGAGATATATGTGCGAGGGGTGAATGCCGCACTTACATTCAATGCAGTTGTTACCAGTACGTAAGGATGACTGTACTACATATTCTAATCATGCAAGTATTTTGTACTATTGTTACTGATGTCCAGGACTAAGCTGTCAATATTATATTATGGAACTGTTACCCAAACTTCTGTCAGGTTATTTATTTGTATACGTACTGTCGTGAGTGTCAGTCAAACTTATACACCAAATATTATACAGTAGGATGCTTACGAAATCTATCCCGTAACATTTGGGCCTGCTGATGTCGTTCAAGTTTAAACCAAACAAAATCACGTTAACAATGTCCTATCCGTCTCCATTGTTTTTTTAAATTTTTTGCTCTCATTGCTTGTTCCGCTGGTGCTTGTCTGGCTCTTGTTATCAGTGAGGTTAATTCTCTTCCCCCTCCCCCCTTTACTATGGTCGCTCGGCCGTCCCGGAGGAAGACATTGTGGACGAACCGCTGACCATTTTTTTTTTTTTCATTGTCCTAGTAGACAAAATCTCATCTTCCTACATTCGGTACGAGATAGTCATTATTCGCCTTCATCGTCACCGAGAGCTGACGCTCAGTGACAGTAGATCAAGGTCACGTCTAGTCACTTTCATTTCCCAGTTCACTCCATGTGTAGCATGAAACCACAACTGACGATAAGAACAGCTGATTAAGAGAAAGACATAAAAGTACACAAAGAAGAGATAACAGAAAGAAAGTTTGAGCCGTCTAGGACGAGATTCAGACCCCGCAGATCTTCTTTCACGAAAGCGGAGAAGCCTTTACGTTAGCCATATCTCATGCGACTACTAACTTGCAAACCCAGTGCAAAGGGATGGTCAACAGATGCCTTATTTTACCGCAAAATGACCATTGAATTTTCAGCGCCTAATTTGTTATTGTTATTGCTACATTGACATCATTGCACTCCGGGCAAACCCATAGGTGCTCAGTCTCCATCATTATATGTCGAAGAGTGTGAATGCTAACTGTTCCTGTAGCTCACTGGTGAGTGCCTGAAAACATACCTTTATGTTTGTCTAATATTTATTCGCTGGTTGTATACATCCTCTCATACGTCCATCTCTACTAGCCTTACGTTTGATGCCAAATTCCAACAGTCTTAACCTTGATGATTCATCTATTGCAGTATCATTCTCTAACAGGCGATCATTATTTGTTCTCAGTGTATCTCCCTTATCCGTATCTAGTGTCCCCACTGTGGGTGCTCTTGATGCTAGTCTGTCAGCTCTTTCATTACCACATACCCCTGCATGACCAGGACAGTATACCCACATCAGCTCTTGTCATCTAGCTGTTTTATGTGGTGATACTGTACACCATCACGACCAGTGGCGTTGTATTTAGGTTTGTTGCCGACAGCTTCATTTAACATTAAATTAAAAAAAAACAACATATGTTTGTTGTGTACATCTTTATTACATTTCAGGAGTGAGTGTGGTTATTACTAATGCCGTTATTATGTTACTTCAGCAACTGCTGATAACACTGATGCCTTTACTGTCTTACAGCCGTTCATATGGGTATTACTGACGCCTTCATTATTTTAAAACCGTAACTGTGTTTATCACTGACGCCTTTTACTACTTTTACTACTGCAGTTACTATGTTTATTCTTCACGCCTTTACTACATAACAGTAGTAACTACGTTTATTGCTGACGCCCTTACTACATAACAGGAGAAGATATGTTTATCACTGACGCCCTTACTACATAACAGCAGTAACCATGTTTATCACTGGTCCCTTACTACATAACAGCAGTAACTATATTTACTACTGACGCCTCTATTATTTTACGACGGAGAATATGGTTTTTATTGACGCCTTTATTATGTTACGACGGAGACTTGTTATAACTGACGCCTTTACTATATAACTACAATAACTGTGGTTATCACTGACCCGTTTATTATGTGACGACAGCGGTAACTGCGGTTGTTACTGGCTCCTTTATAATGTACCACGGAGACTGTGGTTGTTACTGGCGCCTTTATTATGTGACAGCGATAACTGTAGTTGTTACTGGCGCCTTTATTATGTTACGACGTAGACTGTGGTTGTTACTGGCGACTTTATTATGTTACGACGTAGACAGTGGTTGTTACTGATGCCTACGACGTAGACTGGCTGTTACTGGCGCATTTATTAAGTTACAGCGGAGACTGTGGTTGTTACTGGCTGTCGTAGATTTTTGATAGGGGAATTAAGACTTGGGTTGTTCCCTTCTGAATAGATTAGAACAAGTGATAGCCACAGTGAGAGATAATAATAGAAATAGATTTCCACGAGTGAGATGGTAGAAATTAATAGATTCTGTCCCTGAAATCGAGAATCTTCTCTATTCAGCCTATCTTCTACAACAGATCTAGAGGAGTCAGACAGCCTATTGACTATATATATATATATTAATATATATATATATATATATATATATATATATATTTATATATATATCTATATATATATATATATATATATATATATATATATATATATATATATATATATACCACTCACGTATACACACACATAAGTGACGACAGTTAGACGCACAGACGTGAAAACTATAACAATGGAATATAGATATTTTGGAACGAGCTGACCAACACTCTTGAATAAAGTTTATGTAAAGTTTATTAACATAAGGAAAATTGACCACAACACATAAGTGTTAATATCAAGCATAGAAAATACATATAAGGTAATGAATTGCTACAAGAATGATAGACCCATAGGTATAATCTTTTCCCTCGATGTATAGCCCACAGTCCTGTTAGAAGAAAATGTGATAGCCCCAAAGAGTCACGGATGCATACGCTATAGTCTAAGATTTCCCTTTAAAGGTATGAACAGAACTGATACTCTACTCTATCCTAAGGAAAATATCCTTAGCAACAAAAACTGCATAAAGGAATTTAAGACAGCAAAATGGGTGCCAAAAATACAACAATAAAGGAATCACTCAGTCCTGCATTCACTCTATTCATGTCAGCCGTGGCCACGCGCTTGCATTCGTACTTACAGCTTTGGTAGCAACTTCTGGAAAAAACAATTTTTAGGACATACACATACAGAATCTCCGGTGTTATTCTTGGCCAAGGGAACCCCAGCTCCGCAAAGACAGGTAGAATTCACTACTCCAGGGAACGTTTCCTTGGTTATTATTATTTAGGATATCTGTTTATGTCACATTAAATTTGTCCAGGCACGAAAGTTAACGCGAGCACAGTGTCAATAGCTTAGGTTTTCCAGTACCTAGGAATGTCAGGTCGGTGCCTTCTCTCAGTATAGAAATTTTATTTGGTCACACCACAATTAGTCAAAATGTCGGAATGTTAATGATTTGTAATTTTTTTTCGCCACAGGGCTGCACGTTCATGAGAGTTTGTGAAGAAATATAATCTGGCGCAATAGGCCTAGTATAGGCATTTAGTCTTTAAAACCGTTAGTGAGATTTGTACTCTGTCTATTTCTGGAGGCAAACGCCCTGCCAGACAGGTATTAACTTGTAGAACCACGTGGTTAAAGATAAAAATGTTTCTTCTCTCAGTTGTACTAAAGTTGGTAAAAGTTGGGCTGACCCAAAAATGTGTAAGGAAGAGAAAAGTACAAAATACGTAACCACAATATTCGCTTCGGTTATTACTTACTTTATAACTGCAAGCGTAGAGCTTGTCTTAACGTTAAAATTCCCGTGAAATAATTATAATCGTTAAAAAAAATCAATCATCATGAATTAGAAATACATACGTATTTCGTCAATACTCAATGATGAATCAGTGCAGTTATAAGTTAGTTACAATATACTCGGACTGGTTACTAGCAATTTAATTAAATTTTATTTACAGCTGCATGAGTTTAAGCTAGAAATAATAATTTATTCTGCTTTCCACAGTAACACGTCAGCTAGAGAACATAACACACTTATAATTTAATCTCTCTGCACAGAAATCTAACTAGTGAAAATAAAATAGGCGATTTATCACTTAAATCACTCAACACTACTAGATATATTATTACCTCCAAACAGAACTACGGCTATCACCAAGACTAGAATTATTCACTATATAGGTATTCTAGAAGCTCGGCAAAATTGACGAGTGTGGTGGATTTGATGGTATTATATGGTTGAGATGTTACCTAGTGTAATGAATGAGGTCAGCTGTGAAGGCTCCTGAGATAAATGTTGGTGCGAATTACAGAAGGCCCTTCTTACTACCACTTACGACCTCAAACATATCTTTTTTTACTAATGAATGTAGCTACGTTAAAAAAGTCTAGGGTACTGATATGTAATGTGTTGTGGTAGATTACACACACACACACACAGAGATATTTAATAAGTCTAATAATATTAATAAACTTTATAACACACTGAACTAACTCAGGCTGTTTTAGTTTTAAAATTTTAAATCTTTTGATAAATTTATTTGTTGGTCAGAACATATGAAATATTATGGAATTATAAATGGAATGCATAATCATATGACATAATAAAATGGAAAATGTGTACCTAATTATTTCAAATGACTGGTTAATAATAATTATATTAAGATAGTCCCAGGAGAACTTATTACTAGATATGCTGTTGGGGTGGTGTCATCACTCCCACTCTGTGACTACCAAAACATTGTCCATTTACTGATGGGAGGAATACAAGTTTTATTTCCCAAAATGGTATGTTCTAGTTGATGGTAATATAGTTGGTGAGTTAGTTAGTAAATTAGTTGGTGAATGTCCAGCAGGCCAGACGCTCACGTATCTTGACTGAGTATTTCTGGTGCTGGAATCTGGTGGCCCACTCCTCTCCGAATCTGGAGTACAACGTTAGACTTCACTGACACCAATCTTAGTCTGCACAGGCACACTCTTGTGTAGTCTTATAACAGCATTTGACACCACTTCGGTGCCAAATAGAAACTCACAATTCTGAAACAAAAGTATTGGGTCATGTGTCAGAACTCTACCTCCTGAGCCACTTCTGCACACAACACGACACCACAACACCACACAGAATGGGTCAGATCTCTCTGACCACACAGCACATCTGACCTAGTTGTTTTCACATAGTACTAGTTCCCCAAGACTACATTGCATCTGAGATATGTTCAATAGCTTCCTGCTATTGAATAAGATAGGTGATATGTTCCACTGATCTCAACACCAGATCCTTTTTCATAGTTTTATTTAGGCGTTCCTATATATTTTCTTTGTATGTATGTCTCTAGACCCTGAACTTGGACTGGGGATCTAGAGCGAGCACTTACTTGTCGTAATCATTTTTTTTTTTGATATGGCAGTATCAATCACTCGAATTATTAAAATATACAGAATAAATACTGTTCATTCTTACCAGAATTCAGAATTGAGAACACAGTTAAATTTGCTAGCAAAACTCAGCTGAGCTGCTGGCTGTATGATGGCGTCCCACTATATATTTGTATTCTTCTGGAATCAACACCACTATTAATTTAAACTGCGTCTCTGAACAGACTTATGTCAAATGGCAAAATTTCACCTCTCTGTCTTGCTACTATAAAATACGTTGACCAATCGCCGACTTCCCCCCTAACTTTCAAATTTTACAACCAAAGTCAAATCAGTCAGATCTCAGTCAAGTATGTATTACGGTCTGTTGGTCCGTCTGTCTCTACTTGTTTTTCATACAAAAACCACGCTTGGTTCTTGGACCCCTCCATGCAGTACCCTACACACTTCTGCCTCCGAAGTTATTTTTAGCCACAATTCTCCACCATTTCCCCTCTCTTTAATTACAGCTCGATTTTTACGTTTGCATGCTCAAGGCCAACATTTTTGAAACTTTAGTGACATTGTTTAACAGTGCAGTCGCTCGTCTGATATGAACAATACAGTCTTTTGTCAATATCTTCCTTATTATCTATCCGTCTGTATAATTGAAAGCATATTATTTCTCCGCTCAAGACGGGCTATCAAACTAGCTAGGTTTTATATTCCTAACATTATTATTAAGAAAAAGTTACTTTTCAAGGCTAGTTTTTTTTCTTTTGAAATCTGTTCGAGACCCTTCTCCACGGCGTTTGCCGCTGAATTCAAATAACAATCAAGTATCGTAAAAGTCCAAGAAATGACTGTTTCTGACACGAACTAAAGTCGTTTTTTTTGTCCCTTTCCTTACCCTCTGTCAACTTGTGACGTGAATTTTTTTCTTTTACTACCAATTGCGTCTTTTAGCCTTGCGATCTTCAAACACGTGTTCAGTCATATTTTTCCTTTTGGTGTCCTCCGTTCTCTCCCGTCTACAAAGGGTAAACGTTTCGTCTGCACGTCTAACTCGTTAGTTTTAAATGGTGGTGGGAAAGGCTGGCATGGGCGAGCATGTCTCCTAGTATCTTACGCATTATTTTTAACCCTACATTTTATCGTTAAATTTGGAGATATTTTAACGTTGTATCATGGTAAATTCATCACACATCTCCCCACCTGAGAACCTGCACTACGGCAAGTTCCAAAACCAGTGATACACATAGATAAAATTACTCCTCACGCCTGCCACTACTCTAATCTTGATCACAGGGGTGCCGACTGAGGAAATCTGCACCGACATTCAATGACCCTGGGATGTATTCGATAATAAACTGATAAGGTTGCAGTAATAAAGACCACCGCAACAATCTTGCGTTTTCATACTTAGCCTGAGATAAGAATACCAGGGGCTGATGATCCGTCTGGACCACAAAAGTCCTACCATACAGATAGATTTGAAACTTTTTTATTGCCCAGATTAACGCTAAACATTCTTTTTCGCTTGTGGAATATCCTTGCTCCGCTTTATTCAATTTGCGGCTTGCATAAGCGACTGGGTTCAGTTCCCCATCGGGTGAAGATGACCTTTGCAACAAAGCCGCCCCGAGGCCTACATTACTTGCATCTGTTCTCACCACGAAGTCCTGTGTCAAATCAGGCAATTTGAGAATAGGCTTGCTAGTGAGTTTATCCTTTAACTCTTGAAAAGCTACTTCACATTGCGCAGTCCAAACAATTTTATCTGGAAGTCCCTTGCGAGTCAGATCAGTCAGAGGAGCACAAATAGAGTTAAAATTGTTGATATATTTTTGGTAAAATCCACATAACGACACGAATGATCGCACGTCCTTTTTTGTTTGTGGTCTAGGTGCTCTCTGCAGTTTTTCCAAGTTCTTGGGATCAGGGGTCATGTTACCCTGATATACAGTGTGTCCCAAGAATTCCAACTCTTTGCATCCAATACAACATTTTGTTGGCCTAGCAGTTAAGTTCGCCTCCCTAAGCCTATCAAAAACACATTTTTAGAGCGTCAATGTGTTCTTCAAATGTCTCTGTGGCGACGAGAATATCATCCATGAAATTCGTGATACATGGGTTATTCAGGAGATCCAACAATTTGCGCATCATCCTTGAAAATACACTCGGAGCATTTTTCAGTCCGAATGGTAGCATGTTGAATTCATAATGTCCTTCCGATGTGCTAAACGCTAAATAAGGTCTCACTTCAGGCTTCACTGGAATCTGGTAATAGCCTTTACTAAGATCCACCTTTGAAAAGTATTTTGCCTTGTTTAATCTGGCAAATAACTGTTTTGTGTCTGGTAATGGATCCACTTGTCCTTCTGTGACAGCATTCAGTTTCCTGTAATCTATGCACAGTCTGTGTTCCCCAGACGGTTTCCTCAACAAAACGACACTGGAGCTAAAAGATGATTCACTGTGTGAAATAATCCCCTCCTTCAACAAATAATCTATTTCTTCTTTCAATGCCTTCTCCTTCGCGAACGGAATAGAATAGGCTCTCATACAGATTGGGTTTGAGTCTACCAGTTTCATGTCATACTGTAGCAAATTTGTATGTCCTGGTTTATCTGTTAATACATCTGTATGTTCCTCCAGAACCTGTTGAACTCTCTCCCTCTGATTTTTAGTCAGGTGCTTACTGACTTTTACCTGTGCTGCTGTTTCACAAGGATGTAATGGGTATTCATGTGAGGTGAGTGGTTCCTTTTGCATTTGAGTTGCGATAGCCAAGGTCAGTAAGGGGGTGCTTTCCTGGAGTGGTCTGTCCAGATACTTCTTTAAAAGGTTTACATGATAAACTTTCTCCTTCCCCTTTTTGTCAATTTTATAGTTTGTTCTAGACACCTTCTCTAGAACCGTATATGGACCTTGCCATCCAATTTGTAATTTATTCTGGCTGCCGGGTAGTAGAAGAAGCACCTTCTCTCCCACAGCTAGTTCTCTGTCCTTTGCCTTCCTATTAAAATATGCTGCATGTTTCTTCCTGGCTTGTCTCAAATTATCATTTGCCAGTTTCCATCCAGCTTTCAGACGAGTGGTCAGTTCGTTCACATATTGATAAGATGAGGTAACAGTCTCTTCTGCCTTCTCATCTGTCCAGGTCCTTAATAGGCTTCTAATGGACCTTTTATTGGCCTCCCAAATAGCAGAGTTGCGGGAGCCATCCCGGTTGAACTATGTGGTACCTCCCGATACGCAAACAACGCGGCGGGCAGGAATTGATCCCACAGATCCGGTTTTTCGTGTGCCAGCTTCCTCAGGATAGAAATGAGAGTCCCATTGAACCTCTCTACCTGGCCGTTCCCTTGCGGATGGTACGGACTACAATGAAAGTGTCTGGCTTGAAATAGCTTAAAAACTTCTTCCGTTAGTTTCCCCTTGAACTGAGAGCCATTATCAGTCAAGATTTGATGCGGGAATCCTAATCTTGTGAATATTGTAAGTAGTGCCTCTGCTACATGTTTTGAATCAATTGATGGCAGGGCTACCGCCTCTCCCCACATAGAACAAGTGTCCACCAGAGTAAGGATGTAACTGTTCCTCCTCTTGGTCCGAGTGAGAGGTCCCACAATATCCACTGCAACCCTCTCAAAAGGTGTTCCCACTATGGGCATTTCCCCTAGAGTTGCAGGAGCAGTCCAGTGCTTTGGAGCTACCCTTTGACATTCTGGACAGGATTTGACATATCTTTTTATATCCTCCGTTATCCCTGGCCAGAAGTAATGACAAGCTATACGCTGTCCTGTGGCGCTGATCCCCATGTGACCACTGAAGGGAATCGCATGCCCGAGTTCCATCACTTTATCCCTATATGAAGTGGGAAGAACCAGCTGGTTGTGACCATTTGTTCCAGTTCCGGCCTTCCTGTATAATAGTTTGTTCTTCATAAAGTACTCTCCGTTGCTTGGAGGTGTGTGGCATTTGGGCAATTTTTTAAAACATGGCTTGAGTGTCCTATCCTCAGCCTGCGCCTTCCTCATCTCCTCTGGATGAGCATTTATAGGTTCACCTTCTTCCTCCTTTTTCTGTGACCTGGTCTGCACTGTCGCCATGATCACAGGTCTCTCGGGATTCCCCAAGAAGACGTATCTACACCCCAATATCAGAGGGTAGATTGGTTCATCTATCACTGCTGCTCTGATTTCTCCTTCCACATAGCGAGTTTTCACCGTTATCCTTGCGATGGGAAGTGTCATGAGTGGTATGTCCTTAGTCGCCCCTTGTATTTCCACTGTTTCTGTGGTATACTGACTTGGGTCCACTAGACTAGACTTCACAACTGAATCATAATCCAAACCTGTATCATAAAGGCACCTTATGGTGACCCCATTACAAATAACATCCTCACAAACTGGGGGGTGATAAGGTTCCTGCTGTCCATTAGGATTAACCTTTAATCTTTGAGTCCCCGACTTCATTGCAGCAATGTTTGAAGGTTTCCTTCTACAAAATTCGGTGTTATGGTTGTCTTTCTTGCACCATTTGCACCATCTTTTTCCTTGGTTTAACGGTTTTCTTTCATTGAATTTTTGGTCATTGAACTGTGAGTTTCTGTCTCGATAGTCATTTCTTGGCCGTTCAAAGTTTGTCCTGCCTTTATTACCCTGTTCTCTATTATCAAATTTATTAAATTGCTGTGGAGCTTTAAAATTTTCTATGTGCTTCTTTTTAGTGCCACTTACCTCTGCCTGGGCTGCCTGATACCTCTCAGCGACATTTAAAACCTCCCCCAACTTCTCTGCACCTTGTTCCATGAGAAATTTTCTCAAGTCTGGAGCCATGGACTCTCTCAATTGCTCTATCATGATCATTTCTTTAAGATCTTGGGTCTTCCCCAGAGCAGTCCATTTCTCCAAATAGGTTTCCAGTCTGGCAGAGAATTGGTGGTATGTCTCCCCAGACAACAGTTTGGCATTTCTAAATTTCTTACGATAAAATTCACCATTTTTTTCGTATCTTAATAACAAAGCCTGCTTTAACATGTCATAATTGTCTTGGTCTTCTCTGTTCATTTTTGCGAAAACTTCATAAGAAGTACCTCTCAGTCCCTGTGATAACTTTAAACTCCACCTCTCTCTCTCTAACCCATATGTAGTAGCTAATAACTCAAAACGACTGAGGTACCCCTCGATGTCATCGTCTTTCTCAACAAAATGGTCTAAATGAAACCCCATAGCTGAGTTTGAGGCTCCCTGACTAGGCGTAGCATCTGAGGCAAAAGGGCTGGCACCATTTTCAGGAGCATGGCCTTGTAATTCCAGCTCCCTTAGTCGTAATTCGTGCTCCCTTTGCAACCTTCTATCTTCTGCCTCCCTTTCTTTCTTCTGCCTCTTTAACCTTCTATCTTCTGCCTCCCTTTGCATCCTTCTTCTGCCTCCCTTTCGGCAGCCAACCTTTTTTTCTGTTTCTTCTGCCTCCCTTTGCTGTCGTTTTTCTTCTGCCTCAATCTGCAGCCTCTTAAGTTCTCTATCAGCCTCAATTTGTAACCTCTTCTCTTCAGCTAACCTCCTATCTTCCCTTTCAATATACTTGTCACATTCAGCAGTTACATACTGAATTAAAACCTGACCATCCATTCCCATTCCTTCGCCGTTAGCACAGCAGCTGATCTGAACTTTGCCAGCTCAGCCATCACACAAAATAACAATGATCAAGGTAAAATTCTAACTAATCAATAACTAAAGTAATTCTAATTAACTATTGACTAAGGTAATTCTAATTAACCAATTAATTAATTAATTACCACTGGCTGTGAAGATTCACCAACTTTTATTTTCACTTTCAATTTTAAGGGACACTTTTTATTTTTACAATTTGTTCCCCCGATTTAATTCTCCCACCAGGAGATCCTAATATTACTGATAAGCTAATTATCCCTGGACAAGACCCCAATATATGTAGTGGATTTTGATGGTATTGTATGGTTGATGTTACCTAGTGTAATGTATGAGGTCAGCTGTGAAGGCTCCTGAGATAAATGTAGATGTGAATTACAGAAGGCCCTTCTTACTACCACTTACGACCTCACACATATCTTTTTTTACTAATGAATGTAGCTACGTTAAAAGTCTAGGGTACTGATATGTAATGTGTTGTGGTAGATTACACACACACACACACAGATATTTAATAAGTCTAATAATATTAATAAAATTTATAACACACTGAACTAACTCAGGCTGTTTTAGTTTTAAAATTTAAATCTTTTGATAAATTTATTTGTTCTGAACCAAATGTTTGTTGGTCAGAACATATGAAATATTATGGAATTATAAATGGAATGCATAATCATATGACATAATAAAATGGAAAATGTGTACTAATTATTTCAAATGACTGGTTAATATAATTATATTAAGATAGTCCCAGGAGAACTTATTACTAGATATGCTGTTGGGGTGGTGTCATCACTCCCACTCTGTGACTACCAAAACATTGTCCATTTACTGATGGGAGGAATACAAGTTTTATTTCCCAAAATGGTATGTTTTAGTTGATGGTAATATAGTTGGTGAGTTAGTTAGTAAATTAGTTGGTGAATGTCCAGCAGGCCAGACGCTCACGTATCTTGACTGAGTAGTTCTGGTGCTGGAATCTGGTGCCCCACTCCTCTCCGAATCTAGAGTACCACGTTAGACTTCACTGACACAATGTTAGACTGCACTGGCACACTCTTGTGTAGTCTTAACAGCATTTGACACCACTTCGGTGTCAAACAGAAACTCACAATTCTGAAACAAAAGTATTGGGTCATGTGTCAGAACTCTACCTCCTGAGCCACTTCTGCACACAACACTACACAACAACACCACACAGAATGGGTCAGATCTCTCTGACCACACAGCACATCTTACCTAGTTGTTTTCACATAGTACTAGTTCCCCAAGACTACATTGCATCTGAGATATGTTCAATAGCTTCCTGCTATTGAATAAGATAGGTGATATGTTCCACTGATCTCAACACCAGATCCTTTTTCATAGTTTTATTTAGGCGTTCCATATATTTTCTTTGTATGTATGTCTCTAGACCCTGAACTTGGGCTGGGGATCTAGAGCGAGCACTTACTTGTCGTAATCATTTTTTATGATATGGCAGTATCAATCACTCGAATTATTAAAATATACAGAATAAATACTGTTCATTCTTACCAGAATTCAGAATTGAGAACACAGTTAAATTTGCTAGCAAAACTCAGCTGAGCTGCTGGCTGTATGATGGCGTCCCACTATATATTTGTATTCTTCTGGAATCAACACCACTATTAATTTAAACTGCGTCTCTGAACAGACTTATGTCAAATGGCAAAATTTCACCTCTCTGTCCCGCTACTATAAAATACGTTGACCAATCGCCGACTTCCCCCCTAACTTTCAAATTTACAACCAAAAGTCAAATCAGTCAGATCTCAGTCAAGTATGTATTACGGTCTGTTGGTCCGTCTGTCTCTACTTGTTTTTCATACAAAAACACGCATGCTTCTTGGACCCCTCCATGCAATACCCTACACACTCCTGCCTCCTAAGTTATTTTTAGCCACAATTCTCCACCATTTCCCCTCTCTTTAATTACAGCTCGATTTTTACGTTTGCATGCTCAAGGCCAAAATTTTTGAAACTTTAGTGACATTGTTTAACAGTGCAGTCGCTCGTCTGATATGAACAATACAGTCTTTTGTCAATATCTTCCTTATTATCTATCCGTCTGTATAATTGAAAGCATATTATTTCTCTGCTCAAGATGGGCTATCAAACTAGCTAGGTTTTATTTTCATAACATTATTATTAAGAAAAAGTTACTTTTTCAAGGTTAGTTGTTTTTTTTAAAATATGTTCGAGAACCTTCTCCACGGCGTTTGCCGCTGAATTCAAATAACAACCAAGTATCGTAAAACGTCCAAGAAATGACTGTTTCGACAAGAGCTAAAGTCGTTTTTTTGTCCATTTCCTTACTTTGTGTCAACTAGTGACGTGAATTTTTTTCTTTTACTACCAATTGCGTCTTTTAGCCTTGCGATCTTCAAACACGTGTTCAGTCATATTTTTCCTTTTGGTGTCCTCCGTTCTCTCCCGTCTACAAAGGGTAAACGTTTCGTCTGCACGTCTAACTCGTTAGTTTTAAATGGCGGTGGGAAAGGCTGGCATGGGCGAGCATGTCTCCTAGTATCTTACGCATTATTTTTAACCCTACATTTTATCGTTAAATTTGGAGATATTTTAACGTTGTATCATGGTAAATTCATCACACATCTCCCCACCTGAGAACATGCACTACGGCAAGTTCCAAAACCAGTGATACACATAGATAAAATTACTCCTCACGCCTGCCACTACTCTAATTTTGATCACAGGGGTGCCGACTGAGGAAATCTGCACCGACATTCAATGACCCTGGGATATATTCGATAATAAACTGATAAGGTTGCAGTAATAAAGACCACCTCAACAATCTTGCGTTTTCATGCTTAGCCTGAGATAAGAATACGAGGGGCTGATGATCCGTCTGGACCACAAAAGTCCTACCATACAGATAGATTTGAAACTTTTTTATTGCCCAGATTAATGCTAAACATTCTTTTTCGCTTGTGGAGTATCCTTGTTCCGCCTTATTCAATTTGCGGCTTGCATAAGCGACTGGTTTCAGTTCCCCATCAGGTGAAGATGATCTTTGCAACAAAGCCCCTCCGAGTCCTACATTACTTGCATCGGTTCTTAAGACAAAGTCCTGTGTCAAATCAGGCAATTTGAGAATAGGCTTGCTAGTGAGTTTTTCCTTTAACTCTTGGAACGCTAGTTCACATTGGGCAGTCCAAATAATTTTATCTGGAAGTCCCTTGCGAGTCAGATCAGTCAGAGGAGCACAAATAGCGTTAAAATTTTTGATGTAGTTCGGATAAAATCGGCATAACGACACGAATGATCGCACGTCCTTTTTTGTTTGTGGTCTAGGTGCTCTCTGCAGTTTTTCCAAGTTCTTGGGGTCAGGGGTCATGTTACCCTGATATACAGTGTGTCCCAAGAATTCCAACTCTTTGCATCCAATACAACATTTTGTTGGCCTAGCAGTTAAGTTCGCCTCCCTAAGCCTATCAAATAACATTTTTAGAGCGTCAATGTGTTCTTCAAATGTCTCTGTGGCGACGAGAATATCATCCATGAAATTCGTGATACATGGGTTATTCAGGGGATCCAACAATTTGCGCATCATCCTTGAAAATACACTCGGAGCATTTTTCAGTCCGAATGGTAGCATGTTGAATTCATAATGTCCATCCGAAGTGCTAAAAGCTAAACAAGGTCTCACTTCAGGCTTCACTGGAATCTGGTAATAGCCTTTACTAAGATCCACCTTTGAAAAGTATTTTGCCTTGTTCAATCTGGCAAATAACTGTTTTGTGTCTGGTAATGGATCCACTTGTCCTTCTGTGACAGCATTCAGTTTCCTGTAATCTATGCACAGTCTGTGTTCCCCAGACGGTTTCCTCAACAAAACGACACTGGAGCTAAAAGATGATTCACTGTGTGAAATAATCCCCTCCTTCAACAAATAATCTATTTCTTCTTTCAATGCCTTCTCCTTCGCGAACGGAATAGAATAGGCTCTCATACAGATTGGGTTTGAGTCTACCAGTTTCATGTCATACTGTAGCAAATTTGTATGGCCTGGTTTATCTGTTAATACATCTGTATGTTCCTCCAGAACCTGTTGAACTCTCTCCCTCTGATTTTTAGTCAGGTGCTTACTGACTTTTACCTGTGCTGCTGTTTCACAAGGATGTAATGGGTATTCATGTGAGGTGAGTGGTTCCTTTTGCATTTGAGTTGCGATAGCCAAGGTCAGTAAGGGGGTGCTTTCCTGGAGTGGTCTGTCCAGATACTTCTTTAAAAGGTTTACATGATAAACTTTCTCCTTCCCCTTTTTGTCAATTTTATAGTTTGTTCTAGACACCTTCTCTAGAACCGTATATGGACCTTGCCATCCAATTTGTAATTTATTCTGGCTGCCGGGTAGTAGAAGAAGCACCTTCTCTCCCACAGCTAGTTCTCTGTCCTTTGCCTTCCTATTAAAATATGCTGCATGTTTCTTCCTGGCTTGTCTCAAATTATCATTTGCCAGTTTCCATCCAGCTTTCAAACGAGTGGTCAGTTCGTTCACATATTGATAAGATGAGGTAACAGTCTCTTCTGCCTTCTCATCTGTCCAGGTCCTTAATAAAGCTTCTAATGGACCTTTTATTGGCCTCCCAAATAGCAGAGTTGCGGGAGCCATCCCGGTTGAACTATGTGGTACCTCCCGATACGCAAACAATGCGGCGGGCAGGAATTGATCCCACAGATCCGGTTTTTCGTGTGCCAGCTTTCTCAGGATAGAAATGAGAGTCCCATTGAACCTCTCTACCTGGCCGTTCCCTTGTGGATGGTACGGACTACAATGAAAGTGTCTGGCTTGAAATAGCTTAAAAACTTCTTCCGTTAGTTTCCCCTTGAACTGTGAGCCATTATCAGTCAAGATTTGATGCGGGAATCCTAATCGGGTGAATATTGTAAGTAGTGCCTCTGCTACATGTTTTGAATCAATTGATGGCAGGGCTACCGCCTCTCCCCACATAGAACAAGTGTCCACCAGAGTAAGGATGTAACTGTTCCTCCTCTTGGTCCGAGTGAGAGGTCCCACAATATCCACTGCAACCCTCTCAAAAGGTGTTCCCACTATGGGCATTTCCCCTAGAGTTGCAGGAGCAGTCCAGTGCTTTGGAGCTACCCTTTGACATTCTGGACAGGATTTGACATATCTTTTTATATCCTCCGTTATCCCTGGCCAGAAGTAATGACAAGCTATACGCTGTCCTGTGGCGCTGATCCCCATGTGACCACTGAAGGGAATCGCATGCCCGAGTTCCATCACTTTATCCCTATATGAAGTGGGAAGAACCAGCTGGTTGTGACCATTTGTTCCAGTTCCGGCCTTCCTGTATAATAGTTTGTTCTTCATGAAATATTCCCCCTTGCTTGGAGGTGTGTGGCATTTGGGCAATTTTTTAAAACATGGCTTGAGTGTCCTATCCTCAGCCTGCGCCTTCCTCATCTCCTCTGGATGAGCATTTATAGGTTCACCTTCTTCCTCCTTCTTCTGTGACCTGGTCTGCACTGTCGCCATGATCACAGGTCTCTCGGGATTCCCCAAGAAGACGTATCTACACCCCAATATCAGAGGGTAGATTGGTTCATCTATCACTGCTGCTCTGATTTCTCCTTCCACATAGCGAGTTTTCACCGTTATCCTTGCGATGGGAAGTGTCATGAGTGGTATGTCCTTAGTCGCCCCTTGTATTTCCACTGTTTCTGTGGTATACTGACTTGGGTCCACTAGGCTAGACTTCACAACTGAATCATAATCCAAACCTGTATCATAAAGGCACCTTATGGTGACCCCATTACAAATAACATCCTCACAAACTGGGGGGTGATAAGGTTCCTGCTGTCCATTAGGATTAACCTTTAATCTTTGCGTCCCCGACTTCATTGCAGCAATGTTTGAAGGTTTCCTTCTACAAAATTCGGTGTTATGGTTATCTTTCTTGCACCATTTGCACCATCTTTTTCCTTGGTTAAACGGTTTTCTTTCATTATATTTTTGGTCATTGAACTGTGAGTTTCTGTCTCGATAGTCATTTCTTGGCCGTTCAAAGTTTGTCCTACCTTTATTACCCTGTTCTCTATTATCAAATTTATTAAATTGCTGTGGAGCTTTAAAATTGTCTATGTGCTTCTTTTTAGCACCACTTACCTCTGCCTGGGCTGCCTGATACCTCTCAGCGACATTTAAAACCTCCCCCAACCTCTCTGCACCTTGTTCCATGAGAAATTTTCTCATGTCTGGAGCCATGGACTCTCTCAATTGCTCAATCATGATCATTTCTTTAAGATCTTGGGTCTTCCCCAGAGCAGTCCATTTCTCCAACTAGGTTTCCAGTCTGGCAGAGAATTGGTGGTATGTCTCCCCAGACAACAGTTTGGCATTTCTAAATTTCTTACGATAAAATTCACCATTTTTTTCGTACCTTAATAACAAAGCCTGCTTTAACATGTCATAATTGTCTTGGTCTTCTCTGTTCATTTTTGCGAAAACTTCATAAGAAGTACCTCTCAGTCCCTGTGATAACTTTAAACTCCACCTCTCTCTCTCTAACCCATATGTAGTAGCTAATAACTCAAAACGACTGAGGTACCCCTCGATGTCATCGTCTTTCTCAACAAAATGGTCTAAATGAAACCCCATAGCTGAGTTTGAGGCTCCCAGACTGGGCGTAGCATCTGAGGCAAAAGGGCTGGCACCATTTTCAGGAGCCTGGCCTTGTAATGCCAGCTCCCTTAGTCGTAATTCGTGCTCCCTTTGCAACCTTCTATCTTCTGCCTCCCTTTCGGCAGTCAATCTTTTTTCTTCTGCCTCCCTTTGCTGTCGTTTTTCTTCTGCCTCAATCTGCAGCCTCTTAAGTTCTTTATCCGCCTCAATTTGTAACCTCTTCTCTTCAGCTAACCTCCTATCTTCCCTTTCAATATACTTGTCACATTCAGCAGTTACATACTGAATTAAAACCTGACCATCCATTCCCATTTCCTTCGCCGTTAGCACAGCAGCTGATCTGAACTTTGCCAGCTCAGCCATCACACAAAATAACAATGATCAAGGTAAAATTCTAACTAATCACTAACTAAAGTAATTCTAATTAACTATTGACTAAGGTAATTCTAATTAACCAATTAATTAATTAATTACCACTGGCTGTGAAGACTCACCAACTTTTATTTTCACTTTCAATTTTAAGGGACACTTTTTATTTTTACAATTTGTCCCCCTAATTTAATTCTCCCACCAGGAGATCCTAATATTACTGATAAGCTAATTATCCCGGACGAGCCCCTAATATATTGTGGTGGATTTGATGGTATTGTATGGTTGAGATGTTACCTAGTGTAATGAATGAGGTCAGCTGTGAAGGCTCCTGAGATAAATGTTGGTGCGAATTACAGAAGGCCCTTCTTACTACCACTTACGACCTCAAACATATCTTTTTTTACTAATGAATGTAGCTACGTTAAAAAAGTCTAGGGTACTGATATGTAATGTGTTGTGGTAGATTACACACACACACACAGATATTTAATAAGTCTAATAATATTAATAAACTTTATAACACACTGAACTAACTCAGGCTGTTTTAGTTTTAAATTTAAATCTTTTGATAAATTTATTTGTTCTGAACCAAATGTTTGTTGGTCAGAACATATGAAATATTATGGAATTATAAATGGAATGCATAATCATATGACATAATAAAATGGAAAATGTGTACCTAATTATTTCAAATGACTGGTTAATAATAATTATATTAAGATAGTCCCAGGAGAACTTATTACTAGATATGCTGTTGGGGTGGTGTCATCACTCCCACTCTGTGACTACCAAAACATTGTCCATTACTGATGGGAGGAATACAAGTTTTATTTCCCAAAATGGTATGTTCTAGTTGATGGCAATATAGTTGTGAGTTAGTTAGTAAATTAGTTGGTGAATGTCCAGCAGGCCAGACGCTCACGTATCTTGACTGAGTAGTTCTGGTGCTGGAATCTGGTGGCCACTCCTCTCCGAATCTGGAGTACAACGTTAGACTTCACTGACACAATCTTAGTCTGCACAGGCACACTCTTGTGTAGTCTTTTAACAGCATTTGACACCACTTCGGTGCCAAATAGAAACTCACAATTCTGAAACAAAAGTATTGGGTCATGTGTCAGAACTCTACCTCCTGAGCCACTTCTGCACACAACACGACACCACAACACCACACAGAATGGGTCAGATCTCTCTGACCACACAGCACATCTTACCTAGTTGTTTTCACATAGTACTAGTTCCCCAAGACTACATTGCATCTGAGATATGTTCAATAGCTTCCTGCTATTGAATAAGATAGGTGATATGTTCCACTGATCTCAACACTAGATCCTTTTTCATAGTTTTATTTAGGCGTTCCTATATATTTTCTTTGTATGTATGTCTCTAGACCCTGAACTTGGGCTGGGGATCTAGAGCGAGCACTTACTTGTCGTAATCATTTTTTTTTTATATGGCAGTATCAATCACTCGAATTATTAAAATATACAGAATAAATACTGTTCATTCTTACCAGAATTCAGAATTGAGAACACAGTTAAATTTGCTAGCAAAACTCAGCTGAGCTGCTGGCTGTATGATGGCGTCCCACTATATATTTGTATTCTTCTGGAATCAACACCACTATTAATTTAAACTGCGTCTCTGAACAGACTTATGTCAAATGGCAAAATTTCACCTCTCTGTCCCGCTACTATAAAATACGTTGACCAATCGCCGACTTCCCCCCTAACTTTCAAATTTTACAACCAAAGTCAAATCAGTCAGATCTCAGTCAAGTATGTATTACGGTCTGTTGGTCCGTCTGTCTCTACTTGTTTTTCATACAAAAACCACGCTTGGTTCTTGGACCCCTCCATGCAGTACCCTACACACTTCTGCCTCCGAAGTTATTTTTAGCCACAATTCTCCACCATTTCCCCTCTCTTTAATTACAGCTCGATTTTTACGTTTGCATGCTCAAGGCCAACATTTTTGAAACTTTAGTGACATTGTTTAACAGTGCAGTCGCTCGTCTGATATGAACAATACAGTCTTTTGTCAATATCTTCCTTATTATCTATCCGTCTGTATAATTGAAAGCATATTATTTCTCTGCTCAAGACGGGCTATCAAACTAGCTAGGTTTTATATTCCTAACATTATTATTAAGAAAAAGTTACTTTTCAAGGCTAGTTTTTTTCTTTCGAAATCTGTTCGAGACCCTTCTCCACGGCGTTTGCCGCTGAATTCAAATAACAATCAAGTATCGTAAAAGTCCAAGAAATGACTGTTTCTGACACGAGCTAAAGTCGTTTTTTTGTCCATTTCCTTACCCTCTGTCAACTTGTGACGTGAATTTTTTTCTTTTACTACCAATTGCGTCTTTTAGCCTTGCGATCTTCAAACACGTGTTCAGTCATATTTTTCCTTTTGTGTCCTCCGTTCTCTCCCGTCTACAAAGGGTAAACGTTTCGTCTGCACGTCTAACTCGTTAGTTTTAAATATCGGTGGGACAGGCTGGCATGGGCGAGCATGTCTCCTAGTATCTTACGCATTATTTTTAACCCTACATTTTATCGTTAAATTTGGAGATATTTTAATGTTGTATCATGGTAAATTTATCACAACGAGAAAACTAAGAACTTCGCTATACAAGCTTATACTCTAGCACGAGCGACCCGTCTACTGCAAGTTAGGAGGACTGAATGCATGAAGTCTAACTACTGGGGTTTATATCTTATGAAAAGAAATGATTTCCTAATTCTCAAAAACCCGAAATAGTTCCCGTTTTAACACCTAAATTTAACTCAGACGACTGGCATTAAAACTGCCAGTGCTCGCTCTAACACCTGCCGCTATCTCTGGTCCTTCCCGAGCTATGCATGTTGGCGCCTCTCACACCTATCACCGAGAAACTTAACCGTAGAAGCTTCGTGTCAGACGAAAATGTTAGACGATTGTCTGCCATCTTATCCTTGTCGAGAACAAATTTCACACTATTCTGTATACTCAAGAACTTAGCTTAACAGCAATTAAAATGCGTTGCTAAATAAGAAAAGAGACAGGCGAAGGTATGAATGGGAGAGTTATATTTTCCACACTCAAACGAATGCGAAAATAGGATAAAAAGAGCGATATACAGTGGAAGACACGGGTAGAATAGAGAAAAGATATATAAATTTATTAATCATAAATCTCTCTGCGACACTGGCGCCTTTATTATGTTACGACATAGACTGTGGTTATTCTTCTTCTTCTTCGATCCTTAACCACCGACCGTCAAAGCAGTCAGTGGCCATCACGCCTAGTGGCGTCTTGTAGGGCAACAACAAATTGATTCCACTTTGCACGGTCGGTGGCCATCCTTCGTACAGTGCCCCAACTCTGGTTCATTCTTTGCATCTCAGCCTCCACAGTCCTCCGCCAAGTTGTTTTTGGTCCGCCTCTCTTTCGCTTTCCTTCAGGGGTCCAAAGCATAGCTGTTCTTGTGATGGCATCGGGGTCTCTTCTGAGGACATGACCAACCCAGCTCCAGCGTCTGCCAGCTATGATGGTGTGCATGTCCTCTTGCTTGCTACGAGTAAGCAGATCTTGGTTGGTGATGGTATTCGGCCAAAAGATGCGGTGAATTTTTCTTAGGCATGTTGTGTGAAAAGAGGACAATTTTGACATTTCCTTCTCTGTGACTCTCCAGCATTCCGCACCATAGAGAAGCACAGAAAGCACGCAACTCTGGTATAATCTTAATTTTGTGCTTGTGCTGTATTGGGAGGACTTCCAGATGTTATTTAGGCTAAAGAAGGCTGTTCTTGCCTTATTCATTCTGATGTTGATGTCTTTGCCTGCCACTGTGGTTATTGCTGTCGCCTTTATTATGTACGACGTAGACTGTGGTTGTTACTGGCGCTTTTATTATGCTACGACGGAGAATGTGGTTGTTACTGGCGCCGTTATTATGTTACAACGGAGACTGTGGTTGTTACTGTCGCCTTTATCATATTACAACGGAGAATGTGGTTGTTACTGTCGCCTTTATTATGTTACGACGGAGACTGTGGTTGTTACTAGCGCCTTTATTATGTTACGACGTAGAGTGTGGTTGTTACTGGAGCCTTTATTGTGTTACGACGTAGAGTTTGGTTGTTACCATCGCCTTTATTATGTACGACGTAGACTGTGGTTGTTACTGGCAACTTTATTATGTTACGACGTAGACAGTGGTTGTTACTGGTGCCTACGACGTAGACTGTGGTTGTTACTGGCGCATTTATTATGTTACAGCGAAGACTGTGGTTGTTACTGGCGCCTTTAGTATGTTACGACATAGACGGGTTGTTACTGTCGCCTTTATTATGTTACGACGGAGACTGTGGTGGTTTCTGTCGCCTTTATTATGTTACAACGGAAGCTGGTTGTTACTGGCGCCTTTATTATGTTACAACGGAGATTCTGGTTGTTACTGTCACCTTTATTATGTTACGAAGGAGAATGTGGTTGTTACTGGCACCTTTATTATGTTACGACATAGACTATGGTTGCTAGTGGCGCTTTTATTTTATTACATTAATAAATTATCTTCATTCTTCCAACCTATCCCCCTGTTCCACGACGTGAGGGTCACTGATCATCAACTGAAGTTGGCCTCATTGAAGAAAGCCAGCACCAAAGATCTTCATGTGCTGTTTCGGTTGTACTTTCTGTAGTAGTCTATTTTACAAGATAAGGTTACGCAGTGCCGGATTAAGGTCAACTAATGCCCGAAGCATAGCCCAACAATGGTGCCCTCATAGGCCCTTCCATTGCTCAACTGACAAGAAACTAAGACTCAATAAATGCTGAAGGTGAAATAAGAGATTGAAAATTCAGTTTTCATTCCAGGCCAGACCCCACTGAAATTCATGCAGACAAACGTTGGTAAGACAGTCAAACATACTGAACTGTAGGTCTATGTTTGAAACCTTCAAACTTTCAAACATTAGTCACTCACCATACCAAAGAAAACGTCTTTTCTTTTTTTAACAATTCAGATTAAAGTCGAACACGACAGATAAGGACAATTACAAAATAATTCGGCTAAAGTCGAGGGTGGCAGTCAAAGAGTTGAGAGTTAAGGGCATGGCATTCATCATTCATAACCCTCCACTCCCAAAGGAGCATAGGCCTTCAACAAACACATGCCAAGTCCTCCTGTCACGTGCCATCATCTCAAGTTCTTTCCACGTTTTCCTCATCATTTTCATCTCTGTTTCCAGCTCTCTTCTCCATGTGCTTCTTGGTCTACCTCTGCCTCTCTTGCCCTGGGGGCTCCGGAACAAGGACTGTCTTATAATGCTATCAACAGGTTTCCTCAGTGTGTGTCCTATCCATCGCCATCGTCTTCTTCTCATCTCTTGTTCCACTGGCACTTGTCTAGTTCTTGTCATCAGTTCCACGTTGTTAACCTTGTCATACCATTTTAATCCCTCTATTCTACGCAAGCACCCATTTATGAAAGTCTGTAGCTTTTTGGTTGTTGTCTTTGTTGTTCTCCATGTCTCAGAGCCATACAATAGGACTGACTTCACATTTGAGTTGAAGATTCTTATTTTCGAGTTGGATCCGATTTCTCTTGATCTCCATATATTTCCCAATGCAATGAAAGCTCCTCTTGCTTTTTGTATTCTTAGTTTAATATCACTGTCAGTCCCTCCAACTTTGTCTATATTGCTGCCAAGATATGTGTATTACAAAAATAATTCGACTAAAGTCGAGGGTGGCGGTCAAAGAGTTGAGAGTTAAGGGCATGACAGCTAGGGGAAAAACTCTGCAGTACCCCCCTTTCCTGTGTGCCCTAATCACGTGCTTATTTTGTTTCATGGTTAATCCAGCACTGAGGTAGCGAGTCCCAAGCGCAGCCCCTTTATCTCAGTTTGGTTGAGTGACACGTTTGGTTGAGTGATACGTTTGTGTGACGGTATTACCTCCCCTGCTTTGCAGTAGTGGTCCAACAATGGCCAAAAGAGTATCTAATATAGGCTTCAAGGGAGTCTATTTGTACACAAGATTACTCTTGGCAGAAATGTAAATAGAAGAGTAGTAAAGCTTCTATCACATGGGAGTCTGCACAAGAAATTCAGGTAAGCGAAAACAATGCTGGCTGTCGCTGAGCACGTTAATTCTGTAACCTGCCGACCACTTTTGTGAAGAATTTAAGCACTTATTTATCAGCTCGTTTAAGCCTCTACCCCTGATTTACTCAGTGGAATTCTATTATTCAAGTATATATAGCTCTGTTTAGAGTGTGCGTTTAGTAACTTTGACTGAGACAAACATGTAGTACATTTAAAGGATTAAATCGAAGTTAAATTTGTAACATTACAAATAACAAAATTTAATAATCACTTTAGTTGTAACAGTTTGAAAATAATTTGAATAGTTACGGATAAAGAAAAGCTATCATCCTCGTATTTGGGGATTGCGAAAAGGGTTAAGAAGTTTAAGTGGCAGCATATGTTTGAACTTAGCTGCCAATGACGGTTCTCTATTTTCACTCTGATCACTCGTCTCTGGTCAAGGTTGTCGGGTGTAGCTCGTCTCCCAGAAACTTCAAGGAAAGTCTACACGGTGCGTCCTTTGTCTTAAAGCGTAGGCCACTGATCCCGTCTTGTTCCAGAAATAGTACGTTCTGCTGGTACCACCAATAAGCCAGTCCTGGCTACAGACTTGTCGCACAGATAAATAAAAGATACGAATCGTTCTCTTACAACACGTGTCTGGGATGTCTTTTAATTTTACAATAGATTGCCCATTCTGACTCCGTGTTTCTTCAGTTTCCTAGTTCCAATGTTCCTTATTAAAATTTAAAAGAGATTTCCTGTGCTTTATAAGTCTTATCTGGTTCTCCAATAAAAGGCCCGGATAACAATTAGGAATTATGAATCTAGTTCTTCCTCTGGCGAAGATCTGAAGATGTCTTGCAAATCACAGAGAAATAAACACTGTGAAATTGTCCGCCTATATTCCCTCCAGTGATGTTATGAATCTAATAAGAAAGATCCAATCATTTCAAATTATGCAGATAGGGTCTGCTATTTTGAAACAGTCCCACGTGAAGTAAGGTGCGTGCCTGCAAAGGTCACGTATTATCATATATGGACATCTGATGTCTTGCATACACTCTCACCAACTCATTTGTAGACTCATATTGTATAAAATGTAATAAATCCATGATTACTTTTTAACCAAGGACCGGAAGCAATTATATCCCATTTGTCTGCCTACATGCACGGGTTATCATGTGTTTCGCCAGACAAACAAATCTGGTTCTTTTCAACCTCCTCGGATAACCAAACACCGCCCTTGAAAGGGTGATCAGACCGATATTGTGATAAAATATTATCGCCGGCCGGGTCACCAAACCTGGCGAAGCGTAAATACGTCTGAGCAGTGGTACACAATAAGAGACGCATTACTCCCGTAGCAATTACTGCCATAGGGGAGTGGCGTGTTAGAGACTTCACTATGCTATGTCCGTCATAGAGCAAAATAGTGAAAATACAAATGAAAAGGCATGATTTATGCCAAATAAAAGCGATGAGTGAGAAAAATGAAGAAAAAGAAAGGATACTGCCGGATACTATAGCCAGTCAGGTTTCAGACCCAACCATTTCTGTCACACAGCTCTCACCAAAATGGCAGTCGAACGTAAATGATGGAAAATTAGGTGGTGCTGTTTTTGTTGACTTCAAAAAAGCGTTTGACATGATTGACCACACTATCTTCGTTCAAAAGTTAGAAACCCTCAGAATAGACCCTAATCCACTAAACATCATCAAATCATTCCTGGCAGATCGAAAACAGTTAGTGCTTCACAACAACTCGACATCAGATTTCTCGAAGATAGATACAGGAGTACCGCAGGGTTCTATTCTTGGGCCCTACTCTTCGCAATGTTTATCAACAACCTGCTACTACATCTAAAATATTCAACATGTGACCTCTTTGCAGATGTTTGTACTATCTACACTAGTGACAATGACTGCGTGGCACGTGAAATGACTCTTCAAAGTGATGTAGACAATCTAACAAAATGGTGTAATATGAATCGTATGACAGTAAACACAGCAAAAACGAAATCTATGTTGATTACCACCAGACAGAAACTCCTAAACTGCACCAAAAGATCGCAACAGCTTCTCGCGGAATCAATACAAATTGAACATGTAACAGAACACAAAGTTCTAGGGATCACGATTGACCAGCACTTAACGTGGAACTCCCATGTACGGAATTTAACCAAAAACTTAGCTCAAAAGACGTACCAGCTAGTCAAAATAAAACACTTCTTAGACGCAGACACTAGACTATTGTTCTACACCTCACATATACAGACACATCTAGATTACTGCTCTACACTATGGGATGGTTGCCCTGCTTCCACCTCGAAGAGACTGCACTCCCTGCATAAGAGGGCAGTACGTCTGATCACCGATAATCGCACGATACCACACACAAGAACAGGAAAAGAACCCAAAATACTGTCCCTAAAAAAAACGTCTTCTCTACAACAAAGCCAAGCTGACTAACGCAATTATATCTAACAATGCCCCGCCGTATTTACAATCATTGTTTCAAACCAGTAGAAGAGAGGGACAACAATTACATCAGTTACGTCTGCCCAAACCTAGGATCGACCTGTTCAAAAAGAGTCTAGCCTACTCTGGTGCCTACTTATGGAACAGCCTTCCACATCACCTAAAAAGCCTACCTACACAATATTCTTTTAACAAAGCACTTTTCAAACACTTCCTCAACACTGATTACACTAGTCAACAACCAAAATGTACCAGAAATGAAATAGCTGATCTTAACTAATTTTGGTGTGCTGAAAGCGAAAATGACATTAAAAAATGTTGATTGGCTCTAGTTTTCAAGATATATGCTACTAGTTTATTTAATTACGGTAAATTTATATATATATGACGCAACTGTTGTGGGCGATTGCATAATTTTTTCTAATGACCAATAAAAATGTTACTAGAAGTTGATGATGCAATCCTACCTATGATTATATCCCCTTTGTGTATAAATACCTTATCTCTGATAAAATGTTGCCATTAGTTAGTGCATTTGTCCTTATCAAAAGTATCGTAGTTAGAAATGCCAGAAGGCGTACAGTTTGTATTTTGGCTGCAGAATAGGAGATCAAGATAAGAGCTGGGCGCCACACATATGCTGCAATACATGTGCAGCACATCTTAAACTGTGGTTAACTGGCAAAAGGCAAGCTATGCCTTTTGCAGTCCCAATGATTTGGAGAGAGCCCACTGATCATCTCAACAACTGTTACTTTTGCATGGTCCCTCCAATTGGGAAAGGCATATCAAAGAAGAAAAAATGGACTCTGGAATATCCAAACATCCCCTCTGCAATACTTCCGGTACCACATGGCGATGATCTACCAGTTCCCAAAGTGCCAGAATCCTTTTCAGCTGCTTCCACTGATGAAGAGGACATTGGTGGTCCTGAACCATCAACCTCAAGTGACACAGATTTTGAGCAAACTACATCCACTAAACCACACTTAATAACCCAAGGTGAACTGAATGATCTTGTAAGAGATCTGAATTTACCGAAGAACAAGGCGGAGCTTTTGGGTTCCAGATTGCAACAGTGGAATCTCCTGGCAGAAGATGTTACAATTTCTGTGTATAGGAACCGCCAGAAGCCGCTTATTACATTCTTTTTCAAAGAGGGTGACCTTTCTGCGTGCCACAACATTTCTGGTTTAATGGCAGCCCTCAACATCAATTACATACCGGAAGAGTGGAGGCTTTTCATTGATTCATCCAAGACAAGTCTTAAAGCTGTTTTGTTGAATAATGGTAATGTGTTACCGTCAATTCCAGTTGGTCACGCAGTTCATATGAAAGAAACTTATGAAAACATTAAGCAGCTTTTGAAGTGTATAAACTACGATCATCATCATTGGTCACTTTGCGGTGACTTAAAAGTGGTCGCTCTTTTGCTTGGACTACAGGGTGGATACACCAAGTACTGTTGCTTTCTCTGTGAGTGGGATAGCCGTGCACGAAGTGACCATTACATCAGAAGACATTGGCCAATCAGGCAGTCATTGCAGCCTGGCAGTAAGAACGTTGAGAACCCAGCAGTTGTCGACACCAGCAAGATTTTGTTGCCACCCTTGCACATTAAGCTGGGTCTCATGAAAAACTTTGTCAAGGCAATGGAGAAAACAGATGAGGCTTTCAAATATCTCATCAGAAAATTTCCAAGACTGAGTGAAGCTAAAATAAGAGAGGGAGTATTTGTTGGTCCGCAAATTCGAAAACTTCTTCATGATGACGAGTTTCTTTGCGTGTTGCATGGCAAGGAAAAAGCAGCATGGCTAGCATTTAAGTCAGTGGTGGACAATTTTCTTGGAAACAACAGATCTGATAATTACAATGAAATTGTAGAAAATCTCCTTCTGAAGTATAAGAGTCTTGGCTGCAACATGTCTTTGAAAATTCATTTTCTGGATTCTCATCTGGATTTCTTTACGTCAAACTGTGGAGCGGTCAGTGATGAGCATGGTGAACGATTTCACCAGGACATTGCTGCTATGGAGACAAGGTATCAAGGCAATTGGAGCAATTCAATGCTTGTTGATTACTGTTGGACTGTGACAAGAGACACCTCATCGATTGACTACAAGAAGCAAGCAAAGAGAGCTCGAACAGCGACTGAATAATGACGGAATGGGTTCAAATGTGCCTTTTTAAAGCATGATATGTGAACTTTAAATAATGTTTTTATTTTTTCTATCATTTTATGTTAAAATATCAATTAATTGAGTATGTAACCACAATTTTTATAATGCTAAAGTAGAAAGACTAGCTGTTCAGCCCAGAGAAGTAAACAAGCATACATTATTTGTATTACTGTAATGTAAATCCATCATTTAAAAAAAAAACCAGAGCCAATTGGTGAATTTCATTATGATATTTGAAATCAGCATGTCAAAATCAATAAGAAATGGTACATTTAATTTCTGGTACAAAAAACTTTTGAAAATTTGTTGACTAGTGTTATCTACCCCCATAGAAACAGCATTTGCCTGTCAACATCTCATCCATAGGTCAATATTTCTTTTCCTCTTCCGCTCGTTTATTGTGAATAATTTGTTTTATATCCATGTAATATTATTATATTATTATATTCACTTTAAAATATTATTATATAATGTAATGTATGTGAGAATCTACCCGCATACCACTGTACTTTAGAAATGTGAGTCGTGAGAATGTACCCGCATACCACTGTACTTTAGAAATGTGAATGTTTTCGTTTGCTTAAATGGGATGATGTATATGAGAATAAGCAGATATTACATAATTCTTTTTTTTTAACTGCTCAAAGACTTTACCTGCCACAGAAGTGAGTAAGAAAGTGTTATTATTTTTATTTCATTTTCCACCAAGAATGTATGTATATAAGCGAGAATGTGTTTATGTCATTTTTGTATGGATGATTGATGACACATTAAAAAATACAGATTAATTGTAGACGGTTTGACCGCATGAGTGAGTGTCGGTATACATAATTTATTTATTGTTTTGTTTATTTTATTTTATTATTATTATTTTTTTCCCAATTACTATCTTGTTTGTTTAAAAAAAACCTACTCATTTTTTAATTATGATTGCATACTGTAAATGAATGCTGTTATGTTAACTTTATAATGTTGCATGCCTTTAAATTAATGCTTAAAGTAACATGTGGGAATGAAAGGATATAGTATGCAAGATAAATGAGAGTGGAAGGGCAGAATGTTAGACAGGCCTGCGCGCCCAATTCTTAACCCTTCGAAAATAAAGTTCGTTCGTTCGTTCGTACCTACCTACCTCCCTACCTACCTCCCTACCTACCTACCTACCTACCTACCTACCTACCTACCTACCTACCTACCTACCTACCTACCTACCTACCTACCTACCTACCTACCTACCTACCTACCTACCTACCTACCTACCTATCTATCTATCTATCTATCTATCTGTCTGTCTGTCTGTCTGTCTGTCTGTCTGTCTGTCTGTCTGTCTGTCTGTCTGTCTGTCTGTCTGTCTGTCTGTCTGTCTGTCTGTCTATCTATCTATCTATCTATCTATCTATCTATCTATTAAAAGATGAGCAAGAGGATGGAAGAATGCAAGAGGGGACTGTGTCCGATTTTCAACCCTTGGCAAATTAATTGCTTTCGTATATGTCTATCTAACTATATACCTAATCTGATTCTGGTCTTGAGTTTGGGACGCAAAGGAAATGGAAAGGAAAATGGAAAGTAACTGTCTACCCACCTCATCTTGATGAACCTAAAAAAAAAAAAAAGTCCCTGAGTCATTCAGTTGAACACCGTATGAACATTTTACAAGTTCTCATAACATACCTCTGAATATGTCTCAAATCACTAATTTACAGTACGACGAATTCGATTCTTTTTTTTTTTTTTTTTTTTAAATTTATTTATTTTTTATTTATTTATTTATTTTTCAAATTCATTATTACTATTAATTTTTTTTTTTTTTTTTAATTATTTTATTTTATTTTAAAAACACTTTAATTATGATGATTATTGCAAATGTAACATTACTTTTATAATGATAAATGCCTTAATAATGCTTAAAGTAAATGTGAGGATGAAAGGATATTAGTATACATGATGAGAGAGAGAGGAAGGGCAGAATGTCAGACGGGCCTGCGTGCCCAATTCTTAACCCTTTGAAAATAAAGTTCGTTCGTTCGTTCGTTCTATCTATCTATCTATCTATCTATCTATCTATCTATCTATCTATCTATCTATCTATCTATCTATCTATCTATCTATCTATCTATCTATCTATCTATCTATCTGTATATCTGTATATCTGACCATGTATAGATCTATCTATCTATCTATCTATCTATCTATCTATCTATCTATCTATCTATCTATCTATCTATCTATCTATCTATCTATCTTGTGGTAAAGTGGGATGTTATAAATATTTATAGGGGACTTAGTGTACTGACTGAGATCAGCTGTGAAGGTATATATATATCTAATAAGAGTAGTGTATTATATATAACCTTACTTGCTGCCACATATGTATACCTCAGTCAGAATTATTCTGGAATAGTGTGATGACTACGTTATATGTCTAGGGTATGTGTATGATGAAGTGTAAGTCAAAACAACAACAGACAGATAAACAATTTAATTTATTCCACTACACTTGATAACACTGTGACACTCACATACATAAAACACTCTACAAGGATTTCTTAAAGGAGTCACTGATAACTTTTCAAATAACAATATGTATTCATTGCTGTCATGAATGTATATGTGTCCTGATTCAAATACAAAGGAACCAGGAATCACAATCAATTTTAATTACAAGTTATATGTACAGAATTTATTAATATGAATCTTGTAGTGACATCTATTTTTAATAGTATCCTATGTGTGTTAGTTGTGTAGTAGTAATATGAGGTAATACTGGTTTTGTTTTGTTCAAGCTCTGTTGGTATTTGTCATCATGACTTCAATAGTTTGTCTTTATTGGAACTAGTATTGGAGATGTTCTCAGTTCCTGATATTAAAACAATTAAATTCCCCTCTTAATTGTATTTTACACTGTCATTTTAAGATGGGGTACATAAAGTTGAGCTCAGCTGGCCACATCAGCTTATCTTGCGTGATGGCGGCAGGAAAAGACTCCTCTGCTCGATTTCTCCCCTGGGCTCTGGAGACACCTCACTGATAGCTAAATGGACCAAGGAGTATGCTGTCCGACTCTGTATTCAGCAAAGCTCTGACCAGGTGCTGCTCAATACCATAAGACCACGGTCCCTGAAAACAAGAAGGATGTACCTTCTACTTCATAACTAATTGATACTCTAGTTCTACACTGAGCACAATACATCACAAACATTGAGTTCAGAGCGTTAGGCCAACTGTCAGCTTCATCTGAAATACTTTATACCAGTATTTCCCTCCCTAATGGTTACTACGCCTCTGCAATTCCAGCATTATTTCTGTCTAATCAATAATCTAGGTGTCAGTGTACTGTTTGGCCATTCCATGCCATTTTACTTTCCTCCGACACCTTCTGTTCAGGCTGGAGCATTATAGGTTTTTCCTCATGTTCGCTACTGAACTACACATATATACAGGCATAAATTAACAATTTACATTCAATTTTCATTAAAAGATATTGAATATTTCAAACCTACCACAATTCATGGAAATACACAGATACGTTGACTAGCAATGAATTCTGGCACAAATACTGGCACAAATTCCTATCTGCTTATGTTCCAGGCTTTTATTTAGCAAAAATATGAGCTGGCTTCAACGCACTGTTGCTTCATCAAGCTTATTTGAACTAGTGGTCTCGAACTAACGCTCTGAATTGTGTATATTCGCAGCTCTAACCAATGAAACCCTGTCCACACATCTTTTCAAAAAATACTCCTACTCCCGTTTCCCCTGACAACGAAAGATAGTATTTATAGTCCGACCAATCGTGTTTAGTCTTATATTTGTTGCGCTCCAATCAATTTGGAGTTAACATGGTAGGCTATTTCCGTACGTAAGGTTTTTTCAAACACGTTATAAAAAAATTTTATGAGCAGAAATGATTTCATGCTGTCAGGCATCCCCACTATTTTATTTTGGTTATAATTTATTAATTCCTAGACTATTTGCGTAACGTTTTACATATTCTTTGTCAGCAAGCCCTAAGGAACCCAAATATACAAATTTAAAAGAGCTAAGTGGCTGCGTTCAAAATATGCAATTTCTTCTACCTCCTGTTTCGAAGATGTGCTGTCTGGGTACTGTAATGTTTTCAAACGTAAACCCATCTAATGTTATCTTTTCTAATAAGCGTTTTTCAGGATTTTAAAACCTAACTCTGGGAAGGTTAGTGTTTTTATCACTGTCCGTCTGAAAAAAAGTTAGTGCATGTGGCCTTACACGCGTGATAGTAGTAATTGTATATCGCGTTACGCGTGTTGGGGGTGGCATTAATAGCGAGACACGTGTTTAGTGTTGCATGCGTTCCTGATTTTCATTCGCCCTTCTCTCTTTCTATTTGAGTCCATCTGTTCGTTCGTTTTGGTAACGTAGTATAATTAATGTTAGGCTTAATTTAGGTCATTACGCAGTGTGCCTCTCAATGTTTTTCTTAGAAATGCAATACCCGTTTTAATGTGTTTTGGAAACGCTTGTATTTATGCAGTGGCTTATATTTAACGTGGAAACGTTACAATTTGCAGACGAAGCATAAAACAAAGGGGATTTCGAGTACATTCTTTGTGACAGCACTGTTATTTTACCATTGCTCTTTTCTTTATTAGAATTTATTTGTTAGGCTTTATATTTACCTGATAATTTATATATGTGGATTAGAATATTTCACGACACCTCCCCTCTTAAAACAGACATCCCATGTCAGTCCTTTATTCTATATACACATAGATAAATGTAAGTCAACTTGACTTTACTCTGCTGTGGTGCTATTGTGGTAAAATCTGCGAGGATAATTACTCATTTCTATAGATTTTAGTCATAAAAACAAAAATAAATAAGACCAGCCCGATTGTGTCTGACGGGATTGCTCTCACACGCCCGCCACTGCCTTTTGTGCAGTGCGAAAAGCCTATAGCATATATAATATACAACGCGTTGCAGTTTCGGTTTCGCCCACGTACTACCAATGTTTAAACTTGTAAGATCTGCTGCATACACGGCCGCCTAACCCGATAAAATTAACTAATTGGCGGAAGAGCGCCGCACAATACTATCTGAATTAACGTAATATTTTGTTTTTAACAGGTTAATCAGTAGTAAGTCTTAAAATTTGGTAGTGAAACACGATAAAATACAAATCATAAAAACCAACTTGTTAACCCGCCACGTCTAACCCCGATTTGCCTGCCACATTCTGCCATGCGTATATACACGCGGCGGCAAACGTCATCGGAGGCAAACACACAGACAGTATGTCCCCACTCGTTGTAGACGTACTGGCGTCACTAAAACAAGTAGTAGTTGAATCATATAGGCTAAGCGGGAGAGGAGAAAGGAGGAAATGGTGGTCTTGTGTAAAATCTTATTTGACGAACGAACAGTGACAAAAATGAAAATCTTTATTAATAGGAAACTGAACATAAAACTTATATGATAAGATAGCTGAGACTCCCCTAAGCAAGAATATGTTTTAAATACTATGATAGCCCCAGTATTAGTGAAGTTATGAAGGAAAAATAAAATGTCCAAGACGGTAGACCAGACAGATAGTCAACCCTACTTGAATTTTTCATAACGTTAAGGGACGATCGCGTAGAAAGAGGCATTGAGGTGAATATTCAAATTCGCTTGAGTACAGAGGGTATAGGGTGAGAAGGGGGGGGGGCGATAGGAAATTGGTTATCAACGAAACGTTTTTGTTGTATGGCAACTAACATAGGCTAGCCAATTAAATAGCAGACGCGGTGTAGTTTGGAATTGTTTTTTGTTTTTCAAAAACTGCATTTTGAAATCTGGTAGTCGCCAGCTTCTGATTGGCTAGTGGTACCCAATATTAGCAAGGGGTTTTCCTTATTCAATTGCCAGTTGTCTAAAATAAATTACATTAAACATTTTGCTGAGATTCAGCTGTGGTAAATTTAAAGTAAAATAAATATTTCCCAGCCTGAGACCAGTGCAGAGTGAAACTGCGGCCATTGCTTTGCAAGTCAGCATCATTTGTTTATATTTCTTGAAATTGTGGTAAGGACGATGTATGAATTGTTATGTTTAATTCCACAGCAAACAAAATTGGGTATTGATATTGAGGGAAAATGAAGAACATGTCGGTAGTAGACATTGTTGCGTCCTCATCTTAAAATGTATCTAATTGATGTATGTTGTCATGATTATGCTGTTATATTATTAAAGTATTATAGTAGTAAGCCTCTGTGTTCTATGAACACTATTTACATGCCTGAAGCATTTATAATATAAAAAGAAAAGAGAAAATCATACCAACGGAAATGTGGTTACCCCACATTATTGTATTGAGGAAAAAGATGTAAAGGTACAGTGGCGTATCTGCCATAGGGACCTGAGGTGTGGTCACAGCAAGGAGGGAGTCAAACAAAGTTAGGTGTTTGTGCACCTGTACGGCACGCGAGGCTGACCCCATATCCTGGTAGGAAAATATTAAATAATCTCAGTGAGTAGATGTAAAGCCTGGGTATCCTTTTGTTCCAGCGTTTTATTCCCTGTTACCGACTGGTGGCAGGAAGCCAGCTGAAAGTGAATACAGCCCTCAAGCCTCCATCCAGTCATTTCTACTATTATAAGAACACGGAGGAGCTTGAACGAGTGAAAGAGTCTGCATCTTCAGGAGAGAATTTCCTTATAAATAACCCCAGGTGATGTGCCATACATCTGGGTACATCTGACACTTTTGTAAAAAAGTAACATTCACTGAGTTTCCCAATGATATTCAGGAATTTCAAGGGGTATGATGACACAACAGCCCCTCATACACAGTGACTCTCCCTTTATAGGATTACAGTTGTAGCTGTGAACTGTTCTTTCAGTGAAAAATATATCTTGACTTTATTTGTGTGGACAGAAAGTCCAGTTGTTTTATTACCCTCTTTTCTGTAAACTATCTTGTCCTTATTTTCAAGACCTGTCCAAAAGATATGATTGGACAGGCAGATTAAATTGTAAACATTCAGTTCAAAAGAAAACTTAACACCTGTTTTATTAACTTTCTCATAAAAAAGTAAAGTGTTTGTGTGTTGTGTACTATCATCTCATTTCTCCCCTAGACAATAGGTACATCATACACCCTACACTAGAGCCAACAGAGAGACCGTGTGAGATCTAGGGAGGTAGCGTTAGGTTCCCTGTACACAATTCATCATCATCATTTATAGAATCAGGGACCTACATTTGCTTGACCTCGCACGGTTACTGCATACACTTATTTCATTCTTTGTTAGGATACCATCATAACCTCCCCAGCAAATCATCTTATTTGCTACAAAATTGGGGGCTCGTCCGGGATTGAACTTTCTACATAAATTGGGGACAGTCTAATTTTCCCAGGAATCCCCATATAATATATTTGCCCAAGATTTTGGGAAGTGAAGAAAGTGTCAGAAACCCAGATTTAATTAAATAAATTTATAATTAGTTATATTTAGAAACTTTGTTAGTACATTTTTCAGGATGGCAGATCTGGCCAAGTTTCGCTCTGCAGCTGTGCAAGCGGCGAGAGATATGAATATGGATGGACAAATTTTGGTTGATTATGTCACCTCAGAATGTGACAAATTTATTACTAGGGAAGAACATAGGTTAGCTGAGGAAAGGAGAGTGCAGTTAGAAGATGCTAGGGAGACTAAGAAATTAGAGGCTGATCGAGAGGCTGAGATAAAGAGGCTGCAGTTGGAGGAGAAGAAACTTGAGGCTGAGAAGGAGGCAAAGAAACTTGAACTCGAGGCTGAGAAGGAGGAAAAACGTCTACACAGGGAGGCGGAACGAGAGAAAGAAGAAAGAAGATTGGAGGCGGAAAGGGAAGATAAACGGTTACAGAGGGAACATGAGTTACGCCTAAGGGAGTTAGAGCTACAAGGCCATGCTCCAGAAAATGGAACTAGCCCTTCCACTTCCGACTCCGCTGCAAGCCAGGCTGCCTCCTCATCAGCCATGGGGTTCCACTTAGATTATTTTATAGAAAAAGATGATGATATTGAGTCGTATCTAAGCAGATACGAAATATTAGCCACTACTTATGGGTTGGAAAGAGAAAAATGGGGAGTAAAGTTGTCTCAAGGACTTCGCGGTACAGCTTACGAAGTTTTTTCTAAAATGAGTAGGGGTGACCAGGACAACTATGACATGTTGAAGCAAGCTCTTCTGTTAAGATACGAAAAGAACGGAGAATTTTATAGAAAGAAATTTAGGAATGCCAGGCTACTGTCGGGTGAGACCTATCACCAGTTCTCCGCCCGGTTGGAAACGTATATGGAGAAATGGGCTTCTTTGGGGAAAACCCAAGATCTCAAAGAGATGATACTCATTGAGCAGATGAGAGAGTCCATGGCTCCAGACATGAGAAAGTTTCTCATGGAACAGGGTGCGGAGAGACTGGAGGAAATAATAAATATCGCTGAAAGGTATCATGCAGCCCAGGCAGAGGTAGCTGGTATTAAAAAGAAACCAGTAGATCAGTTTAAGGCTCCTCAAACCCATAATAAATTTGATAACAGAGGTAAGCAGAACTTCGATAGGCCTCGAAATGATTATAAAAATAAAACCGCACAGTTCAAGGACAGAAGGAATGAGGAAAGAAAACCTCATCATCAAAGTAGATGGTATTGTACTTATTGTAAGAAGGAGGGACATGACATTAAGTATTGTAAAAGTAAACCTGCTGGATTTGCTGCTATGAAAAGGGGAAAACAGGAGGGAAAGGACAAACCTGCTGAACAGCAGGAACCTTATCACCCCTCAGTTTGCGAGGATGTTGTATGCAATGATGTCACCATAAGGTGCCTCTATGATACAGGTTTGGATTTTGAGGCTGTGGTGAGCTCGCACTTGGTGAACCCAGATCAGTATACCACAGAAACAGTGGAGATACAAGGGGCGACCAAGGACCTACCCCTCATGAAACTTCCCATTGCCAGGATACCAGTGAAGACTCGCTATGTGGAAGGGATAATCAGAGCAGCAGTGATAGACGCACCCATCTACCCTCTGATATTGGGGTGTCGTTATGTCTACTTGGGAAATCCAACGAGACCTGTGGTCTTGGCAGCAGTCCAGACCCGATCACAATCCAGAAAGGAAGAAGATGAACCTATAAATACTCATCCCGAAGAGATGAGAAAGGCACAGGCTGAAGATAAGTCACTGAAGCCGTGCTATAAGAAACTCCCAAAGAGCCATACTCCTCCAAATAAAGGAGAATTCTATATGAAGAATAAATTGCTATACAGGAAGGCCGGCACTGGTGCAGCTGGTCATGGTCAGCTGGTCCTTCCTAAATCATATAGAGAAAAAGTGATGGAGTTAGGTCATGCTATCCCCTTCAGTGGTCACATGGGGATTAGTGCAACAGGACAGCGTATAGCTTGTCATTATTTCTGGCCAGGGGTAACGGAAGACATAAAGAGATACGTACACTCCTGCCCCGAATGCCAGAGAGTAGCTCCAAAGCATTGGACTGCTCCCGCAACTCTTGGGGAAATGCCCATAGTGGGAACCCCTTTTGAGAGAGTTGCTGTGGATATTGTGGGACCTCTCACTCGGACCAAGAGGAGGAACAGTTACATCCTTACTCTGGTAGACACTTGTTCTATGTGGGGAGAGGCGGTAGCCCTGTCATCAATCGATTCGAAACATGTGGCAGAGGCATTACTTACGATATTCACAAGGTTAGGTTTCCCGCATCAAATCTTGACAGATAATGGCTCTCAGTTCAAGGGGAAACTAACTGAAGAGGTGTTCAGGTTGTTTCAAGCCAAGCACTTTCATTGTAGCCCGTACCATCCCCAAGGGAACGGCCAGGTAGAGAGGTTCAATGGGACTCTCATTTCTATCCTGAGAAAGCTGGCACATGAGAAACCTGACACGTGGGACCACTACTTGCCCGCCGCCCTGTTTGCGTACCGGGAAGTACCACATAATTCCACCGGAATGGCCCCCGCAACACTGTTATTTGGTAGGCCAATAAAAGGTCCGTTAGAAGCTTTGTTAAGGACCTGGACTGATGAGAAGGCAGAGGAGACTGTTACCTCATCTTATCAATACGTGAACGAACTGACTAATCGTTTACAAACCGGTTGGAAACTGGCAAATGAAAATTTGAGACAAGCCAGGAAAAAGCATGCTGCTTATTATAATCGAAAAGCGAAGGATAGGGAACTTGCTGTGGGGGAGAAGGTACTTCTTCTATTGCCCAGCAGCAATAATAAACTTCAGATCGGATGGCAAGGACCATACACAGTTTTGGAAAAGGTATCCAGAACCAATTATAAGATAGACAAAAAGGGAAAGGAAAAAGTCTATCATGTGAACCTGTTGAAGAAATATCTGGACAGACAAATCCAGGAAGGGACACACTTATTGGCCTTGTCTATTGCAACCGAAATGAAAAATGACCCTCTCTCCTCATTTGAATATCCACTGAAAACCAGTGAAACGTTTGAGCAGGTGAAAATCAGCAATCACTTGACAAAAGGGCAGAAGGAGAAGGTTCGACAGATCCTTGAGAAACATACAGATGTGTTGACAGATAAACCGGGAAAAACCCATTTGTTGGAATATGATATGAAACTACTAGACCCAACACCTATCTGTATGAGGCCCTATTCTATTCCATTCGCTAAGGAGAAAGCTTTAAAAGAGGAGATAGATTATTTGTTACAAGAAGGGATTATTTCTCATAGTGAGTCTCCTTATAGTTCCTGCGTGGTTCTGTTGCGGAAACCATCGGGAGAACATAGACTGTGTATAGATTACAGGAAACTGAATGCTGTCACAGAAGGTCAGGTGGATCCATTACCTGATACTACTCAACTATTTGCCAGGCTGAACAAGGCAAAATATTTTTCTAAGGTGGATCTTAGCAAGGGCTATTACCAAATTCCAGTAAAGCCTGAGGTTCGATCTTATTTAGCATTTAGCACCTCGGAAGGTCATTATGAGTTCAACATGTTGCCGTTTGGGTTGAAAAATGCTCCGAGTGTGTTTTCAAGGATGATGCGAAAACTGCTGGATCCCCTGAAAAATCCATGTATTTCGAATTTTATGGACGATATCCTCATTGCTACGGAAACATTTGAGGAACACGTTACCTCTTTGAATATGCTGTTAGATAGACTCAGAGAGGCTAACTTAACCGCCAGGCCAACAAAATGTTGTATAGGTTGTAAAGAGTTGGAATTCTTGGGACATACTGTGCATCAGGGTAGCATGACCCCTGATCCCAAGAATCTGGAAAAATTGAAAAAAGCTCCTCGACCCCAAACAAAGAAAGACGTGCGATCTTTCGTGTCGTTGTGTGGTTTTTACCAAAAGTACATTAAAAATTTTAACTCAATATGTGCTCCGCTGACAGATTTAACTCGTAAAGGTCAACCTGATAAAATAATTTGGTCTGCTCAGTGCGAATTAGTTTACCAAGAGTTGAAGGAAAAACTTACAAGCAGGCCAGTATTGCAATTGCCTGACTTAACGCAAGAATTTATTGTGAGAAGTGACGCAAGCAATGTGGGCCTAGGTGCTACATTGTTGCAAAGGTCTTCCTCACCAGATGAGGAATTGAAACCAGTCGCTTATGCTAGCCGCAAGTTGAACAAGGCGGAAAAAAATTATTCAACAAGTGAAAAGGAATGTCTCGCTTTGATATGGTCTATAAAGAAATTTCAGATTTATTTATATGGCAGGACATTTGTGGTCCAAACGGATCATTCACCTCTTGTGTTCCTGTCACAAGCCAAGCATGAAAATTCCAGATTATTGAGATGGTCTTTATTACTGCAGCCATACTCATTCCGGATAGATTATATCCCGGGTCCGACGAATGTGGGTGCCGACTTTTTAAGCAGACATCCATGTGATGAAAATCAGAGAAACGCATAAGACTTCATTGAGCTAAGTTATCTCGCAGATAATAACCTGCATAGTGATGCATGTTTAAGAGGGGAGGTGTGTGGTAAAATCTGCGAGGATAATTACTCATTTCTATAGATTTTAGTCATAAAAACAAAAATAAATAAGACCAGCCCGATTGTGTCTGACGGGATTGCTCTCACACGCCCGCCACTGCCTTTTGTGCAGTGCGAAAAGCCTATAGCATATATAATATACAACGCGTTGCAGTTTCGGTTTCGCCCACGTACTACCAATGTTTAAACTTGTAAGATCTGCTGCATACACGGCCGCCTAACCCGATAAAATTAACTAATTGGCGGAAGAGCGCCGCACAATACTATCTGAATTAACGTAATATTTTGTTTTTAACAGGTTAATCAGTAGTAAGTCTTAAAATTTGGTAGTGAAACACGATAAAATACAAATCATAAAAACCAACTTGTTAACCCGCCACGTCTAACCCCGATTTGCCTGCCACATTCTGCCATGCGTATATACACGCGGCGGCAAACGTCATCGGAGGCAAACACACAGACAGTATGTCCCCACTCGTTGTAGACGTACTGGCGTCACTAAAACAAGTAGTAGTTGAATCATATAGGCTAAGCGGGAGAGGAGAAAGGAGGAAATGGTGGTCTTGTGTAAAATCTTATTTGACGAACGAACAGTGACAAAAATGAAAATCTTTATTAATAGGAAACTGAACATAAAACTTATATGATAAGATAGCTGAGACTCCCCTAAGCAAGAATATGTTTTAAATACTATGATAGCCCCAGTATTAGTGAAGTTATGAAGGAAAAATAAAATGTCCAAGACGGTAGACCAGACAGATAGTCAACCCTACTTGAATTTTTCATAACGTTAAGGGACGATCGCGTAGAAAGAGGCATTGAGGTGAATATTCAAATTCGCTTGAGTACAGAGGGTATAGGGTGAGAAGGGGGGGGGGGGCGATAGGAAATTGGTTATCAACGAAACGTTTTTGTTGTATGGCAACTAACATAGGCTAGCCAATTAAATAGCAGACGCGGTGTAGTTTGGAATTGTTTTTTGTTTTTCAAAAACTGCATTTTGAAATCTGGTAGTCGCCAGCTTCTGATTGGCTAGTGGTACCCAATATTAGCAAGGGGTTTTCCTTATTCAATTGCCAGTTGTCTAAAATAAATTACATTAAACATTTTGCTGAGATTCAGCTGTGGTAAATTTAAAGTAAAATAAATATTTCCCAGCCTGAGACCAGTGCAGAGTGAAACTGCGGCCATTGCTTTGCAAGTCAGCATCATTTGTTTATATTTCTTGAAATTGTGGTAAGGACGATGTATGAATTGTTATGTTTAATTCCACAGCAAACAAAATTGGGTATTGATATTGAGGGAAAATGAAGAACATGTCGGTAGTAGACATTGTTGCGTCCTCATCTTAAAATGTATCTAATTGATGTATGTTGTCATGATTATGCTGTTATATTATTAAAGTATTATAGTAGTAAGCCTCTGTGTTCTATGAACACTATTTACATGCCTGAAGCATTTATAATATAAAAAGAAAAGAGAAAATCATACCAACGGAAATGTGGTTACCCCACATTATTGTATTGAGGAAAAAGATGTAAAGGTACAGTGTCGTATCTGCCATAGGGACCTGAGGTGTGGTCACAGCAAGGAGGGAGTCAAACAAAGTTAGGTGTTTGTGCACCTGTACGGCACGCGAGGCTGACCCCATATCCTGGTAGGAAAATATTAAATAATCTCAGTGAGTAGATGTAAAGCCTGGGTATCCTTTTGTTCCAGCGTTTTATTCCCTGTTACCGACTGGTGGCAGGAAGCCAGCTGAAAGTGAATACAGCCCTCAAGCCTCCATCCAGTCATTTCTACTATTATAAGAACACGGAGGAGCTTGAACGAGTGAAAGAGTCTGCATCTTCAGGAGAGAATTTCCTTATAAATAACCCCAGGTGATGTGCCATACATCTGGGTACATCTGACACTTTTGTAAAAAAATAACATTCACTGAGTTTCCCAATGATATTCAGGAATTTCAAGGGGTATGATGACACAACAGCCCCTCATACACAGTGACTCTCCCTTTATAGGATTACAGTTGTAGCTGTGAACTGTTCTTTCAGTGAAAAATATATCTTGACTTTATTTGTGTGGACAGAAAGTCCAGTTGTTTTATTACCCTCTTTTCTGTAAACTATCTTGTCCTTATTTTCAAGACCTGTCCAAAAGATATGATTGGACAGGCAGATTAAATTGTAAACATTCAGTTCAAAAGAAAACTTAACACCTGTTTTATTAACTTTCTCATAAAAAAGTAAAGTGTTTGTGTGTTGTGTACTATCATCTCATTTCTCCCCTAGACAATAGGTACATCATACACCCTACACTAGAGCCAACAGAGAGACCGTGTGAGATCTAGGGAGGTAGCGTTAGGTTCCCTGTACACAATTCATCATTATCATTTATAGAATCAGGGACCTACATTTGCTTGACCTCGCACGGTTACTGCATACACTTATTTCATTCTTTGTTAGGATACCATCATAACCTCCCCATCAAATCATCTTATTTGCTACAGCTATCATGGTTTTATGTAGTTGGGTCCATTCAGAGTAGGCACTACTCATGAAATCTGCCTCAGACTTCTACAACCAATAATATATTTCGGTTATGTTACTGAACAGCCGCAAGTGTGAGTGCTTGTCTTAATGCTGCTTCGCAACCCGTATTCACCATTTTTCTTCTCTGAGTCTGCGCAATGACATGTCCAGAGAACATTATATTTCCCTCAAAATGTATGTTATGAGGAGATAACATATACCTGGTGATAGCAGAGTTTTCGTAGTGGATCCCATAATCTTCTTATTATCCTGTATGAAACATTCGGAATATCCTCAATCAAAGAGGCAACTCAGGGATTCATTACGTTCCTCCTAAATGTTTACATCCAACAATTTTCTCATCATTCTAGAGAAGACACTAGGCGCATTCTTCAATCCAAATGGCAATCTATTAAACTCATAGTGTCCTTCTGAGGTACTAAAAGCTAGGTATGGTCTAACCTCAGGCTTTACTGGAATCTGATAGTATCCTTTACTCAGATCCACTTTTGAGAAATATTTAGCTTTATTTAGTCTGGCAAACAGCTGATTTGTATCCGGCAATGGATCCACCTGTCCTTCTGTAATAGCATTCAGTCTCCTGTAATCTATACAGAGTCTATGTTCTCCAGAGGGCTTCCTTAAGAGTACAACACCGGAACTATACGAAGATTCACTGTGCGAAATAATTCCTTCCTTCAACAGATAGTCTATCTCTTCCTTCAAAGCTTTCTCCTTAGCAAACGGAATCGAATATGGTTTCATACAGACAGGTGTGGGGTCTATCAGTTTCATATCATATTCCAATAGGTTTGTATGCCCTGGTCGGTCTGTTAACACCTCTGCATGATTATTTAGAACCTGTTGCACTCTCTCTTTCTGAGTTTTCGTTAAATGTGTACTGATTTTCACCTGTGCTGCTGTCTCACAGGGGTGTAATGGATATTCAAATGATGAAAGTGGTTCCTTTTTCATCTCCATGGCGATGGACAAGGTCAACAAGTGTGTCTCTTCCTGATGTTCTCTTTCCAAATATTTCTTCAGGAGATTCACATGATAGATTTTTTCTTTCCCCTTCTTATCTATCTTATAATTTGTTCTAGACACCTTCTCTAGAACTGTATATGGACCCTGCCATCCAATTTGTAACTTATTCTGACTCCCGGGCAAAAGAAGCAGTACCTTCTCTCCCACAGCCAAATCTCTGTCTTTCGCCTTCCTGTTATAATAGGCAGCATGTTTCTTCCTGGCTTGTTTCAAATTTTCATTGGCAAGTTTCCAGCCAGTTTTTAAACGAGTGGTCAGCTCATTCACATAGTGGTATGAAGATGTAATGTTTTCCTCTGCCTTTTCATCAGTCCACGTTCTTAACAAAGCTACATATGGACCTTTAATTGTGTGGACCTATTTGTCCATGCACCGGTATGGTCTCTTCCACTCGAAGCTTTATAGTGATGATTTTTCTTCCCAGAATTATCATTCACAAAACGACCGCTACCAATTTTTCTCTTGGGGTTGTCTCCCCACTTAAAATTCTTGATGAGAGATTTCCTCTCTACATCCTCTTCCTCCAGTTTGTTTAAGTCCGATTGAGGGATTTTCGGCTTATCCTGGGGTAAGACATCTTTTTGCACTCTCCGCATAGTGGCCATTGTAAAACAGTTAAGTGAAGCTTGTCCGTGAAAAGGGGCTTCCCATTCCATTTGGTCCACTTTATCAAATCTATTTTTCTTTTTATTATCAGGCCTAATTTTGCCCCGTGGCGTGTCCAGGTCCTGATCAATGTTCCCACTTGTGGGTGTTCCCTCATGTGCTATGCTACACCTTTCTACAAAATTCTCAATGTCCCATCTTGCTTTGGGCCAATAATAATTGTGAGCCACCTTTTGAATGATGGTACCTATCTTCTCATGGTCCCCATCTGGTTTCACATGTAGGCTCCTTATTAAGTCTGCCCTATATCTTTTAGGAAGTACCAGCTGTCCCTGACCTTTGGATCTAGCTCCAGTCTTCCTATACATCAACTTGTTTTTCATGTAAAAATCTCCCTTGCCTGGAGTTGTATGACAAGTTGACAATTTTCTGAAACAAGGCTTGAGTGTTTTATCCCCAGCCTGTGCCTTCCTCATCTCTTCTGGAGTGGTATCTAACATAATATCCTCCTCCTGTCTTGAGGTCGACCTGACCTGAAGGGTTGCCATATACACAGGTTTCCTTCTGCAACGGTCAGTGTCATGATTGTCCATCTGACAATTTTTACACCACCTTTTTCCTTGGTTGAAAGATTTTCTTTCATCATATTTCCTTTCATCGAATTGTGGGAATTTATTTTTATTTTCATACCGTGGCCTATCAAATTGGTGCTTACCTTTGTTTTGATCCCTAGGATCAAATTTATTAAAGTTCTGTGGTGCCCTAAAGTTATCCACTTGTTTCTTTTTATTACCTGTTACCTCTGCTTGAGCTGCTTGATACCTTTCAGCAACATTTAGCAACTCACCCAGCCTCTCTGCACCTTGTTCCATGAGAAACTTTCTCAGGTCTGGAGCCATGGACTCTCTTAATTGCTCTATAAGGACCATTTCCTTAAGATCTTGGGTTTTCCCCAGAGAAGTCCATTTCTCCAAGTATGTCTCTATTCGTGCAGAGAACTGGTGATAGGTTTCACCTGACAGTAGTTTAGCATTCCTAAATTTTTTCCTATAAAATTCTGCATTCTTTTCATATCTTAACAAAAGAGCCTGCTTTAGCATGTCATAATTTTCCTG
>JAMPIV010000362.1:397500-421387 GCA_024509875.1 Oreohelix idahoensis
ATGTCAATTCTGTTATTGGGGAAAATCAATCCGTATTAATGTCATGGATGTAATTTAAAACAAACAAAAAGAATTTCTCACTTTCCCGAATTACGGACGAGTTCATTTGCTTGAGGAAAAATAAAAACAGTGCTCTAAAAATAGCATGAACTCTACAAGTTAATAACACGGCACTCTAGGAATGGCCTCTCTCTATTGTTTTGAACTGAGGTACGGAAAGGTTAAAGAGGAATACTGTCTTCATGGTAATATGTAATCCCTTAGCACATATTGCCGCAGGGTAGTGAAGTGTTAGAGACTTCACTATACTAGGTCCAGCTTCGAGAGTTAGGCGTGACCTTAATTTTTTCCTCGCTGCTTTTGACTTCCCTAACTCAAGAGCTGAATTAGGTACCCGTTTACAGCTCGGTAAACTGGAGTGGGACGATGCCGTGTTTTGAGCCTCGCCCCCTTGCCGCGAAAGGCCAGCGCTCTAACCACGCTGCCAATTGGAAGCTCAATACTGATGTAGGATACTGAACTGAGGGATACAAGCGTACACCTCTTCTATACACAGGATACTTTGTTTTCTTTGCGTATTCTTCTAAAAATGTTAGAACGCATCAACATTGTTGGTAAAGGCTTGAAGATAATAAAAGAACATGTACTGGCAACAAACAACAGCTGTAAGAATTAGCAGCCAAATAGGAACGTTTCAGCAAGTGAAAAAGGGTGTCAGGGAGGGATGTGTGCTGTCACCGGATCTGTTCAATCTGTACAGTGAGAATATATAGAGATTTCTCGAGGACATGCCAGGAATATCATTTGGCTGACATAAATAAACAACTTGAGATACGCTGATGATACAGTCTTCATAGCAAAATGTGAAAAGGAGCTGCAGGAAATGGTTGATGCAATAGTGATAGAAAGAGAAAATAAAGGCTTTAGCTTTAATAGCAAAAAGACAGAAGTAATGGTCGTCTCAAAGAAAAGGGCTTCCCCAGAATGCGCCATCAAAGTAAATGGAACAGTTTTAAAACAGGTCAGTAAATTCAAATACCTGGGCACATTAATAACAACGGATGGAAGGAGCCTCTCAGAAGTGAAGAGCAGAATAGCTCAGGCAAAAGCAGCATTCTATCAAATGAAGAGTATTTTACGCAACAATTCTTTGTCATTGGAAGTAATAAAGTGAGTTCTTTAGTGCTATATGGAACCAATTCTGGCAGCCAAAAAGTGTAAGGAGGATGTCCGGAAAGAGGCCAATGCGCAAAGGAAACTTATTACTTACTTACTTAGTCGTTCCCCTTCTACCGTGATGTGCAGAGGTTTGGAAGAGAGACCACCAGTTTATCCTATCGGCTGTTTTCCTCCTGGCCTAGTTCCATTCTAGTCCTCGGTCCTTCAAAGATTGTCTAATGTTGTCCTCCCAGAGGACTCTTGGTCGTCCTGGGGGTCTGGATCCCTGGCTCTTTGTTTCCCATGCTTGTCGTGGTAGCCGATCTTCTCCCATTCTGCAGACATGGCCAAACCATCTTAGTTGGGACTATTCTACTTGGATCTGCAGGGGGTGGGATTTTAGGCCTTGACGTATCGTCTGGTTGCGGACATGTCTCTTCTAGTTTCTTCAACCACCTTCCTCGGATACCTCATTTCTGAAGTTTGGGTCTGGCTTTTGTGGGCTGTAGTCATTGCCAATGACTCGCATCCATATGTCAAGACTGGGACATAGGTGGAGCTGTATACAGCCATCTTCGCTCTCTTACCAACCTCTCTCTTGCTGAGGAATCCTCGATTTATGGCCTGAAAAAGTCTCCACGCTGCTGCTTTTCGAGTGGCCAACTCTTCTTTGATGCTTCCCTTTCGGTCTATAATAGCTCCGAGGTATTTAAAGTGGTCGACCTGCTCCCGGACCTGTTCTCCCAGCTTAATCTGATGTCTTCTTTCTTCTCGTGATATCACCATGGATTTTGTTTTAGAGCTGCTTACGACCATCCCTCTCTTCTCCAGCTCTTCCTTCCAGACTTGCAGGTTGGATTGGAGATGTGCCTCTGATTTAGCAATCAGGGCAACATCATCAGCAAATGCCAGCTCTGAAATACAGACCTGTCTCATCTTCCAGTACCGCACTGAATACTTTCTTGTTCTCTCCTTACATGTCTTGATGACACCGTCCATGAGGAGTATGAAAAGATAAGGTGATAGGATATCACCTTGTCTTACACCAGTGGTGGTCCTGAACTCTTCTGACTTATGGTTTGCTAGTCCTCACATAATTTCTGCAAGACTTGTAGAAGCTCTGTATACCATGAATCAGAGGTGCTGGAATGTTCTTCCTTGCCAAACAGTCCCAAAGTTTGCTCCAGGGGACCCTGTCAAACGCCTTTTACAGATAAATGAAACATAGATGGATCTCACTCTTGTACTCAAGGGCCTTTTCACTCAGCTGTCTGGGTGTGAAGATTAGGTCTTGAGTACTTCGGTTTGCTCGGAATCCGCACTGGACCTCATCCAATTGTGGCTCAGCTAGGAGTCGGCGTCTCTGCTTTACGATTCTAGAGTAGATTTTACCAGGGACACTGAGAATTGATATGCCTCTATGGTTTCCACATTGTCGATTGTCACCTTTTTTGAAAATTGGTTTTATGATGGCAATCTCCAAATACTTTGGTATGGTCTTGTTGCACCACGCTGCCTGTAAGACCCTTAAGAGAAATAGGTCGCCTGATGCTCCCATGTACTTAACCATTTCTGGTGTTATACCATCATGCCCTGCTGCTTTGCCCATCTTGATTTTCTCCAGTGCTGCCTTCAGTTCTTCCATCTTTATCTCATCTTCATCATCATTGGTTTTCTTTTCTGTGCTAGTGGTTATCATTTCTGATGCTTCACCATGTTCACCATCAAGGAGTTCTGAGAAATATCCTTTCCATTACTTCGTTCGGGGCAGTAAGCAATTTGCCTTGCTTGTCCTTTATAAATTTGAGAGGCCATTGTTTTTCCTTCCTCATGTTCTTTAGGGTCTTATTAGAACAATTTCTGGTTTTCTTGTGCATCTTTTCTAGCTTTTCTCCAAATTCTACCCAGGACTTCTGTTTTGCTGCCAGCACCTTGTTCTTTGCTTCTGTTCTGAGTGTCACATATTCTCTATATTTCTCCATTTGTCCTGTTGTGTTTTTAGTTCCTAAGTATTGTTTCCATGCCATTTTCTTCTCTCTTATTTTCTCTTTGACTTCCTCTATCCACCAAGATGTCCTCTTTCTCTTGTTCCCAAGTCAGACTTCATCACATGCTTCTGCAGCAGCTGTCTTTATGATGTCCTTGAATTTAAGCCAGAGGGTTTCCAAGTCACCAGGTTGTTCTTCTGTGTTGCTCACCGCTGCAGCAATAAGCCCCTGATATCTGGTCTTAATTTCTGGCTCTCTCAGCTTGTAGGTCTTAATGCTCATATTTCTCCCGTTCGTTTACTTAGTTTCTTGCGTGATGTTGGGCAATTCCTAGGCTGAGCAACTCTTTCAGTTGTTATTTTGATTGTAAGCAGGTAGTGATCACTTCCAATCTTTGGCCCCCTCCAGACTCTAGCATCCCGGACATATTTGAATGAGCTCCTCCTAACAATGGCATAGTCGATTACTGACTTCTCATTCTTTGTTGGTTCACATCTAGTGTATGCATGTATGCGCTTATGGGGGAACTTTGTGTTTGTAATGATCAGATTCTGCTCACTGCAGAATCTAAGGAGTCGTTTTCCATTGTCATTGAGAGTATCTTCTCCATATCTTCCAATAACTCCACCCCATTTAGCATGGTCATTTCCAACTCTGGCATTGAAATCTCCGAGCATGATAATTTAATCTAGGCAGTCATCCACTGTCCTTTGAAGCAGCTCGAAGAATTTCTCCTTGACCTCTGCTCTCTCATCCTCATTTGGCCCATACACTATGACCAGGCTGATTATGGTTTCTCCTTCTTTTAGTCTTACAACCATAATGCGCTCCGAGACAAAGTTCCATCCCTTGATACTATCTTTTTGGTTTTTTGGCCACAATGCAACCCACGCCCCTTTTAGTTCTTTCAGATGTTGGTACACCACTGTAGAGCAGCGCGTTGCCATCGAGATCCATGACTCCTTGTCCTTTTTTCTTTGTTTCCGTTAAAGCCAGGATTTATAGTTTTGCTTTCCTCATATCTTCTACCAGCACCTCTCCTTTCCCATTTATTCTTCTTGTGTTCCATGTTCCATAAGTCGTAGTCCGTTCCAGTTCGTCGCCTTTAGAATCAGTCCGGTTTTCTCTCTTGTAGTTCTCGTAATCAAAAGTTTAAAGCAAACAGGTGATTGGCCTGTTATGCCTTTGCATGGTGGAGGGGCTGCCTCCTTACGGCCTCCATGCAGGCCACCTACCTCCTTTTTCAGCCGGGCTTGGGACCGGCCTAGGCGGAGTTGGAAACTTATTTCACAAATTAGAAAGAAGCAATCCACTTTTTTGGACATGTTATTAGAAGCGTAAAGCTGGAATATATCGTACCAACAGGTAAGATTGAAAGAAAAGAGGTAGGGGAAGACAAAGAGAGCAAATACTGGACAGTTTGACATCGTGGCATGGAAAGAAGTCAACAGAAGAATTAATAAATAGTACTGGAGACAGGAAGTTGTGGAGAGACATGATCACCTACGGCACTAGGCATGGTACTTGAAGACGAAGATTCTTCTAAAACTCGTCCCCTAGCTCCCCCCCCCCCCCCCCCCCACCCCCAATATTTTATAGGATCATCTTCGCCATATCTCCCAGTTCAGCTTTTATTTTTAATTAATTATTTATTTATTGTTAATTTGCATAAATCCAGTATCAGGTTATCCGTGTCATAAAATAATCTTCTGCTTCCTATTTCATTTATCAATTTCCTGTTCTCAACAGTAATCTTTCTCCTCTTTTGTATTTTATCTTTTCCTTAAAATTAATCCTTTATTTTTAACTTCTTTTTTTCCTATTTACCACTATTATTGTTTCGTTTATTGTCCACGTCGTCTTTTTTTTAAATTCGATTAAATTCTCTTTTTTCTATTCTTTATAAATCTTTACCTTTCGTTTCTCGGATTAGGTCTTTCTTGTTTTCTCCCCGTGTGCCCCATTTTTATACTCCCCTTTTATTATTTTAACATAATATCTCTGTGTGTATGTGCACGTGTGCGTGTATTTATATTAGGGGGGAGGGGGGGGGGGGGTCGTCCACATGTGATGTGGGACGGGTTAACATTTTGACGATATGAGGAAGGAGTTGAATAAATATGGCGTCACTCCAAAAAATTCGACTGAGGATCGCTTTTTTTTTCATAAATGATGTCGGAACGAAATACATATTTTTTTTTTTTAATCTCCATACTTATCCGCAATAGTTAACAACGCCCTCGTTAACAGCTTATATTAGTATTATAATCTCAGCTGAAATATCAGATAATTGTTGTAACCCTTAACTGGTTTAAATTGTTTTTAATTATATTTTTATTTATTAAATATAGTGGTATATGTACCTTTAAAAAAATGCAGACGAAAAAATAGTTGATTAAAATTATATATTTAAAAAAAAATTATTGTGGCGTTATTTTTTATGAGAATTGACGTCATTGCACTCCAGGAAAACTCATAGGTGCTCAGTCTTCCTCAGCAAATGTCGAAGAGTCTGAATGTTTCCTGTTCCTGTTGCGCGTTGGTTGTATACAAGCCGAATGCATCTTCTCATACGCCCATTCCTGCAAGTATTGAGTTTTTTGCCAATTAAAACAATTACAAGTTATCACCATCCCGACAACAGTTGAATGAGATGAAAGATACCAATGTTTAGCAAGTTGAAATAGGAACTTGAGGCTGGTGTAAACGTTTAGTTTTCATGAGGGAAACATACAAACGCATTTTACTAGGTAGGACAGTGGCTGGGCCATGTTTCGTGCTTGAAGCAGAACATGAAAGGAAAGATATTGGTAAACGTCTGATTCAGTCAATGCCCTTTAGCTTCACAAGGAGCATAGGCCTACAACAAACACAAGCCAAGTCCTCTTTTCATGTGCTATGAGTGTGGCGTAGTAAGTTTATACTATTCAGTTGAGTCGCATGCTCGTTTTCAACTGTGTCTATTATTATTAGATATAGTGTCCTCAAGATTCATAACAGCCACAATCAAACTGTGTAACAGTAATTCCAATGACCCCAAATCAACGGGAATTATATCAACTTGAAAACTCTGTTAACAGTTCAACATTTAATCAACGCATATTGGACATCATCACATGGCATTGCAAGACAGGTTAATTTCATCCAATTCTCCATCCATTGTTTCCACGCAAACACTCTCTGATCACATTTCATTTGATAATTTCATTTCGGTAAACATGAATGTCTTTGAAGACATTGTCCATTGAACATTTTCCAAATATCTACCATCTGGTAGAAAACACAAGCCAACCCTTCAGGGTAAACACTAGCTCTGTACGTTTCTATCTCCGAACTCTCTACGTCATGTGCGCAATACACATAGCGATAAATCTTTTCCGTGCCGCGCTGACCAGCACCAAACTCTTGGTTGTTCTCTGACATGTGGCGTGCAATAGCCAACGCCACAATGAGCTCATGTTTTTTTCCACGTCTTTCTCATCATTTTCATTTCTGTCTCCAGTTTTCTTGCCCATGTGTTTTTTGGTCTATCCCGGCCTCTTTTACCCTGAAGGATCCAGAACAAAGGCTGTATTGTAATTCTATCAACAGGTGTCCTCAATGTGTAAGTATTCATTGCCAGCGGCTTCTTCTCATCTCTTGTTCCACTAGCATGTGGCTGGTTCTTGTCATCGGTTCCACATTGATGATCTTGTCATATCAAATCAATACTTCTGTTCTACACAAGCACCCATTTATGAAAGTAGACCTGTAGTGACACGGGCAGATCATTTTGGAAATGTCCCTGTAAATAGACATCTTTATGATTTATCGTATCTGTAAATTTTTATATCTAAGATTCACAAAAAGGAAATCACCTAATTGTTCGAGGAAGAAAAAAAGTAACCATTCAGATGTGCGGAACCGCAGAGGAGCGAAAGTGAGAAATGTATCGGAAATGAAAAAAAAGGAGATTCAACTCCAGTCAGATTAAACCAATGAAACTGATGCAAGGGTATCAAATACGACTCAGTCACATTCATAGGGACTGGGAAACTGTTTATAAGCCCTCTCAGATTCAGTTCTGCACTCTCAAAATTTCACTTCACAATCTCAGAGTTGAAAAGACGTCCAGTGGATTGGCCCACGCTTGAAGAAGCCACATAGCCACAGTCCATAGCTGAGTAAAGCCAAGCTGACCTCCTTTGTGAGCAGCCTTGCATAAGTAATAAGCTCAGATCCGTAATATTGTGTCTGAAGGGTATTTTAAATTTGTATTGATCGTTAGTTTACCAAATATTTTGGTGTCATGTAATTTTATGTATTATGTAAAATTAAACTTATGAGTATTTGCTAGTATCTGAATCTTGGTACTCTAAACACTATGCAAACAACTGGTCTCCAGCTTAATATCAACCAATACCTTTAATCCCCGAGGAGCATAGGCCTTCAACAAACACATTGACACGGATTGCCTCCCCTGCTTTGCAGTAGTGGTTCAACAGTGACCAAAACTCAAGAGTATCTAATACTGGCTTCCAAGGTAATCTACCTGCGCGCAAGATTATTCTTGGCAGAGATGTAGATAGAAGATTAATGACACTTCTACCTTAAGGGAGATTTCACAAGATATTTCCAGAAGTCACGAACAATGTAGCATTGGGCTGAACAATTGTTAACGCATTATATCTGGTCCGTCGCCTTTTGTGAAGGATTTAAGCAATGGTTTAGCCCGTTCAACACCCCTGTTGGTGTAATCCAACGAAATCCCTCTTATAAGATATAGTTCTGTTTAGAGATAAATATATGTCTAGGTATTTATATATATAAATTAAATACTCTGGCTCATACGTTTGCTTTCATACCTATCAAAAACTGAATCGACTATGATTGTTTAGTTTTAAAACAACAGGTAACAAATTTAATAATCAATTAGTATTAACAGTTTTTAAAAAATAAAAAGCTGTTGATTTTATATTGAAATCAAATTTTCTCTTCACTGAGATTTAGGGTGAGGATATATGTCACGTAGGTCTATGATCATTAAATTGCCTAGATCTTCTTCCTATTCTCTCACCCGAATCCTTTTATTTTATTATCTTTCCGTACTTGTTTTTCCTGTATTTTTCGCATCACCCGGTTGCGAAAAATATTTTCTTCAATATTCTCAAACTTTACCTTGTGTTTTTTCTCATACTGGGATACGTAATTCTATTACTTAGATGTCAGTCAGACGAGAAGTGCAATTAAGTTGCAGCTATCTCAGACATCGAGTCGACTTGGGTCTGCACTTTCAGATGACACGACACTCCTGAGTTAGATTCTCGACGTAAACGCGTGAGAATGCTAGGAGAGAGCCGACATCCGTCTGCATTTTTCACCGGTCAACAACGAGTTGCATCGGCCGAACGCTTAAGTAGGAGCGAATATTTACACCTTATAGTCGCAGTTTCAGACATTTGTCTGGAAATCCCAGCTGACACGACTCATTGTGGGCCCCGGTCAGCGTGAGGTGCGAAGTAGTATAAGTGTCAGTTCAGAGTCGTTGTCAAAATAGCTCCGGCTTAGCGTGAAAAATCGCTCCGCACTGGAGACCGGCTGTCTGAGAGTTGCAACCCACGCGCGCTCTCGGTCACTGATGGCGGTTACGACACGCGTTAAGCTGACGTAGGTGTTTTACACGTAAAAGGGGAGATGATTTCGGAGTTTGAGAAAATGTGGGATTGTGTGCCCCTGTTTTCAAATATCCACCCAGGAGCTGAAATCTGATTTCATTTCAGTCTTTAACATCTTCAGTAGACGGAAACACGCGTGCTAGCGAATGAAGCTTGTATAGCGAATTTCATAGTTCTCGTCAGATTTCTGACGAGCTTCTAACTACCTATCTAGTGAATTATCCTAGTCGTGGTGTTACCGTAGTTCTGGGGTGAGATTAATATATATTATATCTAGTATTTTGTGAAGTGATAAAGTGTTAAGTCGCTTATTTCATATTTCACTAGTTAGATTTTGCGCAGAGTGCCAAATTTATATAGTCTGTATTATTTTCTAGTGACATGTTTCAGTGGATAGCAGAATAAATTATAATTTCTAGCATTAAACAATAATGTAGCTATAATGAAGTTAATTTTACTGCTAAATAATCAGACGAGATCATATTTTTCTAAACTAACTTATAAATGCTAGAAGCCTCATGAGATGTTGACGGAATACGCACGTGTTCCTAAATTCATGAGGATTTATGATTTTTTTTAAATATAACTTACTTTACGGGAAGTGTTAAATGATAAGTCAAGCGGTACGCTTGCAGTTTAAAAATGTAAGTTATATTGGGTACATATTGTAAATTATTTGATATGTGTTCTTTCCTTTTTATATAGTGTAACGGTGGTACCCAACTTTGCCAGCGTTCTAGTACGTGAACATTATTTGTGAAGAAACAAATCACTTTCATTACCTGAACTTTAACAGTTAAATGAAGTAAGAGGCCTTCGCGCCAGAATTAATTCTTCCAAAATAGCGCTTCAGTACAGTTCAGCCCGCTGTGGCAAGCAAAATAGCAGTAACATTCCGACAGAGTTTTGACTAGTATTGTGGTGACCAAATATAATACCTTCCTGAAAGTAGACACCGATCTGACATTCCTTAAATTCTAGGAACCAAAGCTAATGACATTGTGCTCTGCTAACTTTCGTGCCTGGACAAATTTTATGTGACTTAACAGACATCCGAAAAATAAAAACACCCAAGGAATCGTTCCCTGAGACAGAGAAAATTCAGTACGTCTTGTTGGAACTGGGGATTTCTTGGTCGAGAACTGCATTTACGGGTCTGTGTGAAGGTCCTAGAATTATTATGTTCCCAGAGGCAGCGAGCAAAGTTGTAAGTATAAATGTGAGCACATGGCCATGGCTGAATGAATGAGAGTACGCAGGTCTGAGTGTTATTTTACCGGTGTATTTTGGGCACCCATTTGCTGTCTTAACTTTTTTTAATCTGCAGAATTTGTTACAAATGCTAGAGTTTCTTTTTCTTAGGCTAAATCAGATTATCCAACTCTGTTCATACATTTACGAGAAAGAAAGAAACCTCTTAGACTCAATCCTATGTATCTATAACTCTTTGGGCCATCATCTGTTCTCTTAACGGGGCTGTGGGCTAAACCTAGAGTAAGATTCTAACGGGCTATCATTCTTGTAGCATTTTCTTGAATTTTATGACTATTTGTATATTTTTTTTCCTTGATGTATTTCTTTGGTGTTGTGAGAAGATTTTAAATGATAATTAAAAATCTCTCTTGAACTTAATAATCGTGTTGGTCAGCTCGTTCTAGAATACATATATCATTTGTTATAGTTTCCCACGTCTGTGTGTCTACCTGTCGTCACTTGAATGTGCGTGCACGTGAGTGGATATAGATATATTTAAAATGTATATATGTTAGACTGTCTGACTACTTTAGATCTGTCGTAGAAGATAGGTGAGAGAGAGAGAGAAGATTTTCCGCTCTCAGAGACAGCCTCTATCACTATTCTACCACCTCACTCGTGGAAATCTATGTTGTATTTCTATCTCTCACTGTGACTATCACTCATTCCAACCTATTCAGAAGGGACCAACCCAAGTCTTAATTCTTCTATCAAAAAAACTACGACAATATATCAAAAGTCCTTTTTGCTGTTGCCTTTTTACAAGTACTTACCTTTTATAAGGGAGTCCTGCAGCTGTGGTTCATTAATTATGTGATGACGAAAGCCTTCTTCACACTCTCTTCCACTGTAGGCGGTTAAGGTGGATGCTTTTCTCCCACACTAGCGGCGTTAGTACCACAAATCGTCTGATGGCTTGTAACCACGAACTTTAGACAAATAGAAAGAAACAAATGCCTGCTAAGCACATTTGTTCACCGCAAACTAATAGGCCCATTGTCATGCGTTCCACCCACCAATGTTAACCTCTCAGAAGAATAAAATTCCCGAGCACACAGTGTAACTCAGAGAATATGATGAAAATTCACCAATATCCTTCTGGGTGTTAACTAGAAAATTGCGTCTGGAGTGCGTGAATAATGATTTGCCTGAATTACAATTTTAAAAAGTACATAAATCTCACAAGATAATATGTTACACCTTGGGCACATGTGATGTAATCATCACTCATTACTCATCACTACTCCCATCGGAGTCTGGGGTCGCTCTGCTGTCGGGTTTCCCGTAGGACTAGTAAGAAACAATCACGAGCTCTTGCAGTAGTGGTTCATGCATATACTGTTTTCATATGTTGAGGTTGCCAGCCTCATACATAATCACTTAGCAAGAAACCTGTAAAATTTACATTAGTAAATGAAACCTGTAAAATTTACATTAGTAAATAAATTGTTTACACTTACCCCAAAATTTTGGGAATATACAATCTCCTTGCACAGATTTAGGATGGACACAGCTCTGTATTAAAAGCTTCGAATTACGTAGATCTGGAAATTGTAGTTAATTCCTCTGACGGCGGGTTTTCAGCAAAATCTTGGCCTGGGAAAACTTTTCCTTAATTCCTCTATGACTTGGTCTGTGAAATTAGAGTTAATTCCTCTGACGGCGGATGTTCTGTGAAATCACCTGGGCCTGGGAAAACGTTTATTAAATTCCTCTATGACTTGTGATCAAATTCCTAGGATTCCCGTCTTGTTAATTAAAGTCCTGGCCCCTTTAAGTTTCCAGTCTTGTATTAAAAATGCGGGTTTACTTGTGAATTCTAAAGTTGCCAAATACTCGATCTGTTACTTATAGTTGTGGAATTTCTAATTCCAATGTCTCCTTTTTCTTTCTGTCTTTTAGGAGTCGTTGATATGACTTGTGCTCTGCAGTCTCTCTATGTGATCTGTGTCTGTGTTTTCATCACACTATATTCTCAGTTCTTATTGCAAATCACAGATTGCATTTCCGACTAGAGTGATAATAAAATACATTGTATATTCCGGCTCTCAAACCAATCAAATCTCTCTAGCACTACGTGGGTTGGTGTTTCATTTAAAATATCCCCTCGCGTGTTTTTTTTAATATTAATTTTAATATTCCACGCGTGACCTCTGTCTAACCATGCGGTTTGTCCTTCTCTTCTTGCAGTTAATTAAGCATCGTATGAAGGTCCACTGGCGTCATTTGACATTTTGTTTGAAAAATATTCGTTTGTCAGAGATATCCTAAATTAGACAGTTTCTTTGTCTTGATCGTACAGCATTATTTAAAATCGGTTGTTGCCTAACTCTTTCTGACGCTAAATGTGCTTTTTCATTAGTCGGCTGTATTGAGTTGTCGACGAATATATTTCCAGTGTCGTTGGGAGAATAGAGGTTGAACTTTTTGCATAATAATGTAAGTCGGATTCGGATTTTGACAACTGTGCCAATGTGGTATTAAAAAATATCACGATTACATTAATTATTATATAGTGTGATGTATTTCCTGATTGTGCAAGCTTTTAATATTGTTCTGAATTTTTTATTAACCAGCACGCTTTGTTACTTTCGTTGGCGCTATTGTTATCAATGCGTGAAAATAGGAGGTCTACGTGGCGAACTGTCACCATGTCGTCTGTTAAAATGTGGCTTTTGTTTTAATAACAAATTGCTTTAATAATTTGTGTAGTTCTTGTGGGAATTTGACCCGGGTAGTTCGCAATGGTCTCTGATCAAACAAACATGAAAACCGGAATAGGACTACTTCTCTTTCACGCATGTCGTACAAGGTGACTGACATGAGGTTGGGCATGAGGCTAGGAACCTAATGATGTAAAACGGTTTTTTTTTTCCCAGACACTACCACTGCTAACTAATGTTGATTGATTGGTGCTGGCTTCCTGCAGTGGAGACCACCTGCAGGTGGTACCCCCATGCTCCATAAGGATCGAAAATGAAAATGACGATAGTGTGGGGTTTTCTGGTACTGTAGCGAGGTCGAATGATATACAGGTGTATCTAGATGATATAGGTGTATCTAGATGATACAGATGATAGTGCTAGGTGAGAATTCTGCACTAAAAGAAATACCCCAGTCTCAGAAATAAGCACTTGTGTATGGATGGCACAGGTTATAGTCAGACTGAAAAGATATCTTGACCAGGTGGTAAGAATTTAGTACAAGAGTCTAAATTGTCTCCTCGCTTAAGACTATCCTATGCTTTAATCTAGGGAAAATCAAAATGAACATGTAAATTTAACAATGAAGAAGTTAACACAAAGTCCTCTGGTACAGTTATTAATCAATTCATTTATGTATAGTGCTTTTGTCTTCTTTCTTTAGAATGGATAAAGTTTGAAAATTGTATTTTAGATATTCACAAAATTATTTCAAGATATTCACAAAAGGTTTACAAAATGCACTTGGCATCACTTTGATAAACAATAAATTCACTGTTGATATATCATCTATGAGTTCTGATTTATGATTGAATCAGTTGTCATCATCTGACGGCTCTCTCTTCATAATGTTTGTGAAATCGGTCTTGTAAGATACAACTTATCTTAGATGTCTGGGCTGCTTGCTTTCTATCTCAGCCAAACAGTTGTTGATGGAATGGCTGAGACACGTCTGTTAATACTTGCAGTCAGTACTGGCCTTCCCATGCATTAGGGATACCAGTAACTCTGTGTAGATCAGTTATTGTGCTACTAGTCAAATTTTGCAGGATTACACGTATGAATCTAACATCAGCATTCTGACTGTCAGAGTACAGAATTAGAACCCTGTAGCCACAGAAATACACTGGACATTATTTGGTTCAGGAAAGCTGCCCACAGTTACAGATGAGAACTAAGTCGTGTCGAGCTCTACCCTCAGTCCTCAGTTGACACAATTGAACTCAATTATCTCCGCAAATACTGCTTGACTTGCACTGTTACCTATACCTAAACATGCCTTGTTTTCTTCTGGAATCAAAGGTGAAAGAATTATCACTTTTCATCCATCCTGTTCAATATAATTCTATTCGAACGATTAATATAAATATTGTTTCACTAAGCGTCCATATTTCCTAGGCATATTTCGTCTCGGCTTGTGCCGTGGGCTCGCGGTGTTTCATTGTTCAATACAATTGTACTGCTAGTATCGATCCCAAAGGTAGTGGTACCAATTTTTCTTTAGGTACCAGTAAAATTGTTTTTCATTCAATCCTGTTTTGCAACTTTTGCAGTAACTTTTTTATGTTTTGTCTGTGTTGATAATATTTCCTGTATTCGAGCAGGATGTCGGTTAATCGAATTAATTGATTTACATTCTTCGCATACGAGCACTTATTCTAAATTACCCGGTTCCTATTTTTAGCCAGGGCACATGTTTTAGTAACTGCTATTTTTAGTTCACCATTACAGAAGGAAGAGTTGAAGGCAAACGTGCAAGAGGAAGACAACATCAATAAGCGGGAAGATAACATCAAGAGATGGTCAGGAAAGAATCTATCAGAGTCCAGGTAACATCAAGAGATGGTCAGGAAAGAATCTATCAGAGTGCACCATCAAGACAAGCGACTGAAGACGTTGGAGATCCATTGCAGCTGACCTTTGTTGTGAAGATGGCCCCGAAGATAATGATACTCAGTTTATCTTGTATCTGGAAGTTTTTACTTTATAAGCATTCCATCCTTTTAAGTTTTAGTCCCGTGCGTATCTCCTTTCTTCATATATTGTCTTTGCTATCAAGTGATTATTTTCAGACGAGGACCAGCTACTGCAGACTGAAATACCATCTCTTCAACAAATTCAGAATCGGACAGACAAATTTGTGACCAAGTAGGGATGACAAACAAACAATAGAACATGTCCTGCAAGACTGTCGGCTCTATGAGAGGAACAGAGTGGCAGTATTGCCTTCTCCAACTCTGTTGAGGGAGAAACTGAATGGTGACGAGAGAAACCTGAAAGGAACTGCCAACTTTATAAGAGATATAGAACTGGTTATCTGAGAGAGAAGAAGAAGATGCATAACTCTGGATTCACATCCACCTAATCCGGTTTGAATTTTAAAAAGAATAGTTCTTCACCGTCTGACTTGAGTTATTTATTCTTAGATTTATATCATTACTGCCACATTCATGTCTGGCCCATGCGTCATAGGCAAGTGGGTCAAAGTGCCGGCTCTGAAAACCGGCCATCAGTTAGCATCGCACGCGAAACGTCGCTTTTACAAATTCATCCTCACGCTTCATTCTAACTCATCACACTTCATGAAGCTCCCCCATGAGCTAATGCCTTCATCAAACGTATGACAAGTCTTCCTGTCACGTGCCATCAGCTCAAGGTCTGTCCATGTCTTCTTCGTGTCTTTATGTCTGTCTCCATGTCTTTATGTCTGTCTCCATGTCTTTATGCCTGTCTCCATGTCTTTATGTCTGTCTCCATGTCTTTATGTCTGTCTCCATGTCTTTATGTCTGTCTCCATGTCTTTATGGATGTCTCCATGTCTTCATTGATCTACCTCTCTTACCCAGGAGATTCCAAAACAAGTAATGTTAATGGTAATGTCCCCTGGTTTTCTCAATGTATGTCATATCCATACTTACTTACTTAGTCGTTCCCCTTCTACCGTGAGGTGTAGAGGTTTGGAAGAGAGAGCGCCAGACTATCCTATCGGCTGTCTTCCTTCTGGCCTGGTTCCATTCTAGTCCTCGGTCCTTCAAAGATTGTCTGATGTTGTCCTTCTAGCGGACTCTGGGTCGTCCTGGGGGTCTGGATCCCTGGCTCTTTGTTTCCCATGCTTGTCGTGGTAGCCGATCTTCTCCCATTCTGCAGACATGGCCAAACCATCTTAGTTGGGACTGTTCTACTTGGGTCTGCAGGGGGTGGGATTTTAGGCCTTGACGTATCGTCTGGTTGCGGACCATGTCTCTTCTTGTTACTTCAACCACCTTCCTCAGATACCTCATTTCTGAGGTTTGGATCTGGCTTTTGTGGGTTGTAGTCATTGCCCATGACTCGCATCCATATGTCAAGACTGGGACATAGGTGGAGCGGTATACAGCCATCTTGTCCTATCCATCTTGAGTCTTATTCTCATCTCTTGTTCCACTGACACTCGTCTGGTTCTTGTAATCAATTCCATACTAACATCTATATCGCCATTCCTGGCCCATGCCTTAATGGCAAGTGAGTGCAATTGGCAATGTGTAAAAAACTGCGATCAGTTACCTTCCCACGCCGAAGGTCGCTATTACTGTCATCTCAAAGTTTTTTACTCAAAAAACTTCACCTACATCTGGTCTTTGTTCCAGTAAGCGCTGACGTTGTTATTGTAAACCTGTAATCTTAAAATACTTGGGGGAAAACCCACGTACAGCGAGACAGAAGAACGTGCCAACCAATCTTCGATCTCATAATAATACTGACCTAGTAACGTCAAAATGGCAGACCAGATTATTCGGCAAAAGACGCAAAAACACAGACTCAGTGTACAAGCTATCTATTGACTCATTTAAATGTATATCTAGTCCGAAGTAAAAAAAAACAATTTATTATATTGAAAAATTATCAATAAATGAACAAGTAACCCGTCAAAACATAACGCGCAGGGGGAGTGGTGGAGAGGTTTGGGGGCAGGGAGAAAATTATGTTATCTCTTTCTAATGCAGGTCCGGATGAAGGAATGTTCTATATAATGCAGGTCCGGATGAAGGAATGTTCTATCTAATGCAGGTCCGGATGAAGGAATGTTCTTTCTAATGCAGGTCCGGATGAAGGAATGTTCTATGTAATGCAGGTCCGGATGAAGGAATGTTCTTTCTAATTGTCGTGAAATATTCTAATCCACATATATAAATTATCAGGTAAATGTAAAGCCTAACACATAAATTCAATAAAAGGAAAGAAGAATGGTAAAGAACAGTGCTGTCACAATGACTGTACTCGAAATTCCCCTTGTTTTCTACTTCGTCTGCAAATTGTAACGTTTCACGTTGATAGTAAAAGCCTACTGCTTCAATACCCGCTTTCTACGATAAAACATGTGCTGCATTTCTAAGAAAAACCTTGACATACGCAGGTTGACCTAGATTTAAAATTCCATTCATGTCTTTTTATACACTACGTTACCTAAAACGAAAGACAGATGGACTAAAGATAGAAAGAAGGGAGGGCTGAAAGCAGGGACGCAGGCAATACTACCACAGTCGCGCGATACACAATTGCTGCCATCACGCGTGTAAGGCCACATGCACTAGCTTTTTTTCAAATCGACAGTGATAAACAACACTACCCATACGAGAGTTAGTTTTTAAAATCCTGAAAAACGCTTATTAGGAAATATGACATTATACTGGTTTACGTTTGAAAACATTACAGTACCCAGACACCACATCGTATTCGAAGTAAACAGGAGGTAGAAGAAAGTGCATATTTTGAACGCAGCCACTTAGCTCCTTTAAGTTTGTATATTTGGGTTCCTGTTACGTACATTTATTACCTAAGGGGGTAGTCGTCGGTCCTACCAAATGTACGCACCAGTCTTGAGATAGTTATATTATTTGTGCGTTCGATTGATTCACGCACTGACGTGCACAAAGCAGTGAGTGTTGCTTTGGACGCACGTGTAACCTAGTTGAGGAGTTTGTGACGTCATGTTTTGAAGTGGAAACATGGAACTGGCTTGTGTCCATGATTGTAATTTTATATTGTGTATCCAATGGCATGTTGAAGGAAGCCATTTATTATTGTGATTTGTATTGGTCTTCAGGTCGAAGCCAATCGCAGTTATGTCACGTAAGTTATCGCCCACTTCTTATTTTAATGCTGCATAAAAAGGCCGCTCTACTACTAATCTAGCGGGAATTTTATCATTCCTAGAATGGATCTACAGAGTCGCTTGCCTTTTAGATTTGGATCGTAGACGGAGAATTCCTACGAGTAGATGAAGTTATATTGATTACCTTATGCACATGTTTTAAATGCCGTACATGCTTCAATGCCAAAGTCGTGGCAGGGATGTAAAGAGAGGTTAGCCGATTCCGAACTCAATAGCTGAATAGATTGTTGTGGGTGTTGATAAGACTTAATCACTTGAAGAATAACTAAGAATGATCAGCAACTTCAAAGTATGACATTTTGTACCTATAACCTATAACTATGATCGTATCGTTTCTTCGTATGTGCCATGTCAATAAACTATATGTCCAGCAATCACTGACTTATGTACTGCCCAGTTTACCATCGAGTGATCAGTTCAAACACTACCTGTTGTAGTCCGTTTTACAGAACAGTTTGTTGACATTTTCGTTCAGTTTACCATTCGCGTTGTGAAGACCAACACCATTACCATAAACGGCTACAACAGTGATTGGTGCGCCAGCGTGGTTTGAAATTCAGTATTTCAACGGATCTTACTCAAGCAAATTAATCGTTTGAAAATAGAATGTGTACTTTCAAGGCGACATCATCGTCAAGTTGGAACTTGTTGTCAACATGAATCGTAATCAACTGACCGTTACAAGATTCTCAAGGTCATCTACCAACCTTCACTTCGGGTTGTACAGTGACTGACTGCCTTACTCACCTCTTCGTCAGTACTACGTGCGAGCTAGTTTGATATACGCAGAGCGAAGTATTGCATCCTCTAACGTACATACACGGGGACGAGGCACTTTGATTTTTACCTGCACGCGAGCTAAGTATAACTTGTATCCGTTATACACTTTATTACTATTAGCTGTGCCTTAATTGATTATGTCCACTTTTATATTTTCCGTGTTATGTGTTATGTTGTGTATTCTTCGCGGGAGGTTGGGAGGTAGATCTGACGAACGAGATCCATCTCGAAGTCAATTCGGGCTCTTCGTCAGACGTTCTGTAGGACATTATTTTGCAGACTTCCCGCAGTGGAATGTTCCTACGCGTGAGCGTAGAAGGATTCTAGGTCCACTGTGTCTGGTGGTCTGTGACACCTGTCTGTTTTAGCTGTAGTGTCACGTTTACTTGTTGTTTTTGGTAGCTATTTTACTTGTACCTTGGTTTTATGATGAATTTTGTTTGTATTTCGCGTCCATCTCACCTTTCCTGTCGTTTAGTTTTTTACAAAACCTATGTTTTTTACACTGTGTTGTCAATTGTCTTGTGCATTATTTAATCGCAGTTATCATCGTAATTCTTTACGACATTCCATTTTAGTTTCTCATTTTATTTTAATTGGATTTCTGCGAACGTCTTCGTTTGTTTTGAATATCTTGTCGTGTCATTATTGCGCTATTGTCTGTCACATTACTGCTTTCACACCATTACATGTTATAAATTACATTATTAATTATTAATATTATTGCCTATTATATAAATTGATTTTACCTTTCTAGAACAGGAACGAAGAACACTAGTTGTAGTAACACTTTTAAATAGTATTATTACATAATAATCTTGAATAATGGCTACCTTAGACTATTTGCAAATACCTGCTGAAGAGGTAAGACAATTCGCTATGTCAGAATATAAGAAAGCTCAAGAAATAGAAGCTGATCAGAGAAGGTTAGAAACTTTACGTTTGGAAAATTTGAAATTTGAGGCAGATCAAAAACGGATTGAGGCTGAGGAGAATGAGAAAAAAATGAGATTAACTGCTGAGGAAGATGAGAAAAAAATGAGATTAGCCGCTGAATTAGAAGAGAAACGATTTCTGCGAGAGGCAGAACAGAACAAAAGGAAGGCTGAAGAAAGACTTAAAAAGGAAATGGAACAGAAACAAAAGGAGATGGAAGAGAGAAGATTGATAGCGGAACAAAATGTATAACGACTTCAGCTTGAGATGAAGAGAATGAGAAAAACGACAGCATGAACTGAAATTAGCAGAGTCAGAATATGAGAGACTTAGGTTAACTCAGGAATCTAATTCTCAGAGAACTTTTGAAAGCCACACTTCATCCAGACAGGATCATTTTAAGGAGATTCACCTTAAATTGCCAAAATTTAATCCCCCGTCTGATGACGTAATATTCTTCCTAGATAGGTTTGAGGCCACTTGTGGGTCTTATAACGTGGATAAAGCTCTATACTGTACATATTTATCCAGATTACTTACAGGAGATGCATTAGCAGTTTATCATACCACCAGCATTGGTGAGAAAAATGACTACAATGCTCTTAGAGCAGCACTTCTGCAAAAATTCCAAATGACAGAAAACGAATATCGTTTGAGATTTCACACATTACTACCTCAATCTGGCAGAAATTTTAGTGATTTTCTGTCACAGATACGACTAACATTAGAAAGATGGATCGAATTATCCAAAATTGAAAAGTCGTATGAAGGTCTCTTTGATTTACTGATGCGCGATAAGGTACTTTCGTCGGTAAACCCTACATTTCTCGCATTTTTACACGAACGGAAACCTTTATCTATGAAAAATTTAGAAGAACATGCAAAAAATTTTTGCACTGCTCACCCAAACATGGATCTAAGTAACGCGCAGATTAAGAGTGAATTGCCTGTTGCTTTTGCAGCACAACAAAACAATTTTTCACGCAATCGTTCTTTTAGTGCTGATAGGTATGTCAATAAGGGAAATAATCATAATTTCAACAATGATAACTTTTACAAAGGGAAGCAATTTCAACAATCTGCTCCATTTAATGTTTCTTGGAACCAAACTCACAGATCGCGAGATTTTGGTAACAATTATTTTAAAAATAATCAAGGACATTATAATAAACAAAACTGGAGATCAAGGTCTCAGGGTCCGCAAAACAGACAATTTTTTGGAAATAAACCATTTAACCAACATCATAACGATCATTCTACAAATTATCGGACTAATCCAAATTTTAACTCTAGCAGAAACGACAATTATGGCAATTTTAATGACAAAAATCACAATCGATCGCGCCGACGAGATAGATCGTCGAATAATACAGGTAGACATTCTAATGTTGCTTTTAATGATACACAGGCTAACATTGAACAGGGTAAAGTAGCTGAAACTCACAATGCTATGTCTTGTTCTCTAGATTGTTCCCAGGTGAAAGACTGTCCAGAATGCTCGACTCTTTTCCAGCCTAAGGCGATCACGACGCTGCGTTGCGGACATACCTTGCCTAGCCTGCCTGCAGTCTGTACAGCCACTGCTGCGTCAGTACACCAGGGACAGGGCTCTCTTAAGTTTCACAAGGGATTTGTCAATAATATTTCATGCTCTCTCCTATTTGACTCAGGTTGTACAACAATCGGTGTCCGGACTTCGCTGATCGACCCAAGTTGTGCCACGGGCCGGGTTGTCAAATGTGTAACATTTGGTGGCACAATTGAAACATTTCCCACTGCTATTATTGATCTTCATACTCCTTTCTTTACAGGAAAGATCCAAGCATGTCTTCTGCCTAACCCAATTTGTGATGTAATACTGGGTCGCATACATGGTATTAAAGAGTGTACACCTCAGCAAATAGCTGAATGGGGGAAGAGCGACATATTCAAACTGCAAATGCAGTAGTGACTAGAGCGCAAGCTACTAATATGTCGCATGATACACCTATTGAACCTACAGTTCATACCACTTGTGATGATGATGCTCCTATTTCACGGGAGTTGTTTGCAACATTGCAAAAGAATGATAATTCATTAAAAAAATTCTTTCAGTATGTTAACAAAAAGAATACAAGCAACAAACTTGCAAAATCTAGACATGACTTTATACTTAAAAATGGGATTTTGGTTAGAGTAATACGGGAAAAGGATTTATCCTTATGTTCTCAGATTCTTGTCCCATCCTGTATGAGATCTCGTATATTACGACATGCTCATGACTCGCAATGTGCGGGCCATATGGGTTTTTCGCGTACCAAATCCAGAGTGCTTTCGGCATTCTACTGGCCAGGCGTCCATAGAGATGTTACTCTCTATTGTCGGTCCTGTTTGATATGTCAAGAAGTTAAGGTACGGGGTCCATTTCATGCGGCTCCTATTCAAGCTGCGGACATCCCGATTAGACCATTTGATAAAATGGCCATTGACATTATTGGTCCAATGCTTCCATCTGCTAGAGGGCATACGCATATTCTTACGTGCATTGATATGTGCACTCGTTGGCCTGAGGCCATCCCTCTCAAGAACACTTCATCTGCCAGTGTAGCAGAGGCATTGATGTTAATCTTCTCACGCATTGGTTTTCCACGGAAAATCTTGTCGGATCATGGGGTTCAGTTCATTTCTGAATCCATGTCTCAAGTTATGAAGACATTAGGTATAGACAGATCTCTTAGTTCTATTTATCATCCGATGTCAAATGGGTTAATTGAGCGTCTCAATAGGACACTCAAGCAGTTGTTGGGTAAGATGACTCAAGACCATCCCCAAGACTGGGATCGGGTCCTACCCGCTTGTCTCTTTGCGTATCGCGAGGTACAAAATCAAGCAACGGGGTTTTCTCCGTTCCAGCTTGTTTTTGGCATGCAACCACGCGGTCCGATGTCGTTAATCCACGACTTATTGGTGGATGAGAATATTGAAGAGGAAACTCAATCCTCTTATGAGTATGTGATCTCTCTTAGAAAGAAAATCATAGATGCTTGTAGACTAGCTACTGCATCATCCGAACATGCCAAAGAAAAAGCTCGTCTATCTGCAAACAAATATAGACGTCTTCGCCAGCTCATACCTGGTGATGAAGCTTTTGTATTACTCCCTGCGCATAACAATCGTCTTTTAATTACCTGGAGAGGTCCTTTCAGGATCATCTCAAGAATATCCGATGTCGACTACATCGTTGATGTTAATGGCAAACATAAAACCTTCCACATTAACATGTTGAAGGAGTATTACTCACGTCCTGATTATCTACAATCGGTGTTCCAAGCAACTGACGATCCTACACCACCTATTCAACACTATTCTAGTTTGTCAGTCATCCAAGAAGAGGAATCTTCTTTCGATGATGTACAACTACCAATACCAGTTGTACCACTCCATTCCACTGAGAAATGGAATGATGTTACTATCTCATCTACTCTTACTGATGATCAACGTCAGCAAGTCTCTAATATTCTACACACGTATGAGGATGTCCTCACTGACATCCCAGGTCATACGTCAGTCATCCAACATGACATTATTCTGACTGACGATACACCGATTCGAGTTCGCCCATATCCTATTCCTTTACACTTTCGTGATAAGGTTGATAAGGAATTGGATGATATGCTCCAATTAAATATAATTGAACCATCTTCATCACCATATTCTTCTTCTATGGTAATCATTAGGAAGAAAGACAACAATATACGTCTTTGCGTAGATTACAGGAAGTTAAACAAAGTTACAAAATTCGATGCGGAACCATTACCTCTTTTAGACGACTTATTAGAGAAATTATCTCATGCTACATTCTTTTCGAAATTTGACCTTTCAAAGGGTTATTGGCAAGTGCCACTCACTACGAAAGCAAAGCCATTCACCGCTTTCTCGACACCACGGGGTCTTTTTCAATGGAATTTTATGCCTTTCGGCTTAATGAATGCGCCAGCTACCTTTGTACGCATGATGCGCCGCATATTGTCTCATCGTCCCGATGTCATTACTTATATAGATGACATCTGTCTTTTTAGTGACTCTTGGGATGAACATATTCAGGGTTTAAAATCTTTACTTTCTACCTTACAGGATTATAACTTAACAGCGAAACCTTCAAAGTCTTTTGTCGGTTTTCATGACATCTCATTTCTTGGTCACCGTATAGGTCGCGGTTTAATGTATACAGAAGACAGTAACGTCTCTAAAATTTTAAACATCTCAGCACCTAAGACAAAAAAA